>CAMZMU010000087.1:35357756-35758178 GCA_947311845.1 Poa pratensis
ACCATCGACTCCTTCTTTTATATAAGTGTGGGTCATCCCAAAAGTAATGCCGCAAGTCATAAAAGAATTTCCTTCTTTGCTGAGCTGAAAAGGTTGGAGGCAAGTACTTGGAAACAATAAAGTTAGCATAATCAGCATACCAAGGACTATCTCGCGAACTTACACTTATTGCAGCCAATTGTTCATTTGGAAAGCTATCATTAACAGGAATAGGATCATAAGGAATGCTTTCCAATCTAGACAAATTATCAGCAACAGGATTTTCAGCACCTTTTCTATCTATGATATGCAAATCAAATTCTTGCAAAAGAAGTACCCATCTAATAAGCCTTGGCTTAGCATCTTTCTTTTCCATAAGGTATCTAATTGCAGCATGATCAGTATGAATAGTGACTTTCGAATCAACTATGTAGGGTCGAAATTTGTCACAAGCAAAAACTACAGCTAGAAATTCTTTTTCAGTAGTGGCATAATTCTTTTGAGCAGAATCAAGAGTTTTACTAGCATAATGAATAACATTTAACTTTTTATCTACTCGCTGCCCAAGAACAGCGCCTACAGCATAATCACTAGCATCACACATAATTTCAAAAGGTAAATTCCAATCAGGTGGTTCAACTACAGGAGCGGTGATTAAAGCCTTTTTCAAAGTTTCAAAAGCTTCCTTACAATCATCATCAAAAACAAAGGGTACATCTTTTTGAAGAAGATTAGTAAGAGGCTTGGAAATTTTAGAGAAATCTTTAATAAACCTCCTATAAAAACCAGCATGACCAAGAATACTACGAATACCTTTAACATCTTTGGGACAAGGCATCTTTTCAATTGCCTCCACTTTAGCTCGATCAACTTCAATACCTCTTTCAGAAATTTTGTGTCCAAGAACAATTCCTTCATTAACCATAAAGTGGCATTTCTCCCAATTAAGAACAAGGCTAGTTTCTTCACATCTCTGCAAAACTTTGTCAAGGTTGTGCAAACAATTATCAAAGGAAGTTCCATAGACGGAGAAATCGTCCATGAAGACTTCCACAATTTCCTCACAAAAGCCATGAAAAATAGCAGACATGCATCTTTGAAAAGTAGCAGGAGCATTACATAAACCAAAAGGCATACGTCTATAAGCATAAGTTCCATAAGGACAAGTAAAAGTAGTTTTCTCTTGATCTTGCGCTCTCACAGCAATTTGAGAAAACCCAGAATACCCATCAAGGAAACAAAAGTGAGTTTTCTTGGACAACCTCTCAAGCATTTGATCAATAAAAGGCAAAGGATAATGATCTTTCTTAGTTACTTTGTTAACCTTTCTAAAATCAATGCACATCCTATAACCAACTACTACTCTTTGAGGAATTAGTTCATCATTTTCATTAGGAACAACGGTAATTCCTCCTTTCTTAGGAACACAATGCACAGGACTTACCCATCTACTATCAGCAATAGGATAAATAATACCAGCTTCAAGAAGTTTTAATACCTCATTTCTTACCACTTCTTTCATCTTGGGTATTAAACGACGCTGATGCTCAACAACAGGCTTTGCATCAGGTTCCATGTTGATGGCGTGCTGACATATAGTAGGAGAAATTCCCTTCAGGTCATCAAGAGTATATCCCATAGCTCCGCGGTGTTTCCTCAACACTCCCAATAACCTTTCCTCCTCTGTACCTGAAAGTTTAGAGCTGATAATAACAGGATATATTTTCTTATCATCAATATAAGCATATTTAAGATTATCAGGCAGAGGTTTCAAATCAAAAACAGGATCCTCCTTGGGTGGCATTGTGGTACCCAAATCTTCCACAGGTAAATTGTGTTTGAGCATAGGTTGACGAAGGAATACTTCATCAAGCTCATTCCTTTCTTCCCTGAAGTTCTCACTTTCATGATTCTCCATATGTTGCTGCAAAGCATTGTTAGGAGCAAGAACAATAGATGCAAGTTGAGCAATTTCAAAATCCTCACTAGGCAATTCAGTTTCATAAGGTGCTTTAGCAAATTTAGAGAAATTGAATTCATAAGATTCACCAGCAAATTTAGTAAAGATTTTCTCTTTCTTACAGTCTATAACAGCACCACAAGTATTCAGAAAAGGTCTACCAAAAATAATAGGACAACTATCATTGGCAGCCGACCCAAGTACAAGAAAATCAGCAGGGTATTTAGTCTTACCACAAAGGACTTCGACATCTCTAATGATACCAATTGGAGAGATAGTTTCCCTATTAGCAAGCTGAATAACCACATCAATCTCTTCAAGTTTACAAGGAGCAATTTCGTGCATAATTTCCCTGTAAAGCTCATAAGGAATAGCACTAGAACTTGCACCAATATCACATAAACCATAATAGCAATGATCACCTATCCCAACAGAAAGCACAGGAACACTAGACTTCCTAGAACTTTTAGGATGTGAGACAATATTAGAAGCATCCTCACAAAAGATAATGTGTCTATCTTCTAAATTTTCAGTGACAAGATCTTTAACCAATGCTACAACAGGTTCAACAGTTATTTGCTCATCAGGTTTGGTAGTTTTCTTATTACTTTTACTAACAACACCAGTTATGATAGTATGTTCCTTAATCTTATTAGGAAAAGGAACTTTTTCAATATAAGGTTCTGGAATAATGCGATCAGCAACATTAACCTCAACACCTTTAGATATATGAGAAACAGATTCATCTTTATATGGTTCATGATAATTTTTAAAACCCTCCTTCGGCAAACCGAAATAGGAAGCAAAGGCTTTATAAAAGTTTGCAACAATTTGAGAGTCAAGACCATAAGTAGTGCTAATTTTGCGATAATCATCAGTATCCATAAAATTTTTAACACACTCAAAGTCATAGTTTATACCTGACTCCCTACCTTTGTCATTCTCCCATCCTTCAGTGTTCTCCTGAATCCGATCAAGAAGGTCCCACTTAAACTCTTCTTTATTACGAGTGAACGATCCAGCACAAGTGGTATCCAATAGAGTTTTATCTTGAAAGGAGAGTCTTGCATAAAAGTTATCAATAACAATATTACCAGGAAGCTCATGAATGGGACATTTGAGCATTAATGCCTTCAATCTCCCCCACGCTTGAGCGATACTCTCTCCATCATAGGGCCAGAAGTTATATATGAGGTTCCGATCCTTATGAATCTCACTTGGAGGATAGAATTTGGAGTAAAAGAGAGGTACAATTTCCTCCCATCCAAGAGAATACCCATTCTTCAGCAGTTTATACCAATGTGCAGCTTTACCAGACAGTGATAGAGAGAATAATTTCTTCTTAACTTCTCCCATCGAGATACCTGCACACTTAAATAACTCGCACAATTCATGCAGAAATAACAAATGATCTCCAGGATGGACAGTTCCATCTCCTGCATAGCGGTTATTTGTGACACGTTCAACAATTTTCATAGGAATTTTGAACGGTATTACCTGCTCATCTGGCGCCTCCTCTACTACCTTAGCAGTGGTAGTTGTTTTCCCAAATAGGAATTCAAGAGAAGACCCCTCCATAATGAGATATAGCAGCAGGCAAAAATAAAAACACACGTACAATAAATGTTTCCCTTACCAATTCCACTTACCAATAGCGCTACACTCCCCGGCAACGGCGCCAGAAAATAGTCTTGATAACCCACAAGTATAGGGGGTGTATCGTAGTACTTTCGATAAATAAGAGTGTCGAACCCAACGAGGAGCAGAAGGTGTTGACAAGCGGTTTTGATGAAGGATTCACTGTAAATGCTCTCAGACAAGTTTTTAGGAGTTTTTGATATGACAGATAAATAAAGTACAAGTAAATAAAATGCAGTAGTAATAGTTGCAGCGAGTGGCCCAATCCTTTCTACAGCAAAGGACAAGCCGGTTGTTGTACTTATAATGACCAAACGTTCTTGAGGACACACGGGAATATTGTCAAGTGCTTTCGCTTCATATAGTTGATTAATCTTCATTGTTTTGATAAGTGTTGTGTGGGTGAACCTATGCTAATGCACCGCCCTTCCTAGGACTAATACATACTTGTGATTATACCCCTTGCAAGCATCCGCAAATACAAGAAAGTAATTAAGATAAACTAACCACAGCCTTAAACTTTGAGATCCTGCTATCCCTCATGCATCGATATACCAACGGGTGTTCAGGTTTCTGTCACTCCGGCAACCCCACAATTGGCAAACGAATACACAATGCATTCCCCTAGGCCCATAAAGGTGAAGTATCATGTAGTCGACGTTCACATGACACCACTAGAAGAATAACACCACAACTTAAGCATCAAACCATTAAATATTACTCAACATAGTTCACTACTAACATCAAGACTTCTCCCATGTCCTCAAGAACTAAACGAACTACTCACAAGACATCATACGGAACATGATCAGAGGTGATATGATGATGAATAACAATCTGAACATAAACCTTAGTCCAATGGTTTCACCCAATAGCATCAATAACAAGAGTAATCAACACCGGGAGAGTTTCCCCTATGAAATAGACAAGATTCAGCCCTAGATGTTATAACGGAGACGGTGCAGCGGCGGTGATGATGGTGTTGGCGGTGGAGATGATGATGATGATGATCCCGATGAAGTCCAGCTCGATGACGGTGATGATGGGACGATTTCCCCCTCCGGGAGGGAATTTCCCCCGGCAGATTTCTTCCTGCAGGGGAGCTTTTCGCTCTCTGGTGTTTTCCGCCTCGTGGAGGCGGCGGAATATTTCGATGGCCGTCCTCTGTGTGTTAGGGTTCGAGGGGGTCAAGTACGCGAAGGGGGAACGGCTGAGGTGGGCCAGGGCCCCCAAACCACCTGTCGGCGCGGCAGGGGGCCCCACCGCGCCAAGGGGTGAGGAGGGCCCACCATGGCCCATCTCAGCTCCCCTTTTGGCCTCCTCCATCTTCTGGTAAAATAGGAACTTCCATATGTCTCCTTCGATTTATTGATCTTCAGAAATAGTGCATCTCGACGGTGCTTTTTCCAGCAGAATCCTGACTCCGGTGTCCAATTCTCCATTATTCATCAAACATGCAAAATAGGTAAAATAACATAAGTAACACTTCTAAATATGAAATATATCGATGAATAGCAGTAAATTATGATATAAAATAGTGATGCAAAATGGACGTATCAGGTGCCATACAGCCCGTGCCTCGGATGGACGAACCACAGTACCCTCCTCCCCAAGGGCAGATGTACATGATACAGAAAGGTCAACCTTCCAACAGGGAGCAAAAGCTTCGCACTCGACAGGTAAACATGGCGGTCATGTCACCGCCTGCGGTGACAGAGTACTTGAAGGGGTCCGATACTGCAATAAGCTTCAGCAAAGAGGACCACCCTCCGTCGGTTGTTCGACCAGGGCATTCTGCTCTGGTACTCGACGCGCAAATTGGAGGCTACGCTATGTCCAAGGTCTTCATGGATGGTGGGAGCGGCATAAACATCATCTTCGTAGATACGCTCCGCAAAATGAACAGGTCAGTCGAAAACCTGCCAAGATCCTCAAATACCTTCCACGGTATCGTTCCAGGGAAAGCAATAAGCCCAGAGGGCACCATACAACTCGACGTAACGTTCGGGGACAAGCACCACTTTAGGACAGAATCGATTGAGTTCGAAGGGGTCGACTGGAAGTCACAATACCATGCTATACTGGGCGCCCCACGTTCGCTCGATTCATGGCGGTGCCACATTATGCATACCTCCAGCTGAAGATGCCTGGACCAAAAGGAGTAATCACAGTCAAGGGGAACTTCCAAAAGTCTACTCTTGCGACCGAGAATTCAGCAAAATCTCTGAGATGTTTGGCATGGAAGCAACACTCGCCGATCTAGCGGTCTCCAACGATCGAAGACTTATGCCAGAGCACAAAAAGGTGGCAGTCGACAGAGCATTCAGTGCCACCAACGACACAAGATTGCATCAGGTGCACCCGACTGACCCGACCAAGACAGTCAATGTCTCGTCGAGTCTGCCTATCGCATAGGAAAGCGCGCTCGTCGAATTCCTCCGTGAGAACTGGGATATATTTGCATAGGTATTCCCAGGAAATTCGCCGAGCACTCTCTCCAGCTACTTCCAGGTGCTAAACCAGTCAAGCAAACAATGCGCCGCATATCCGGCCCAAAAAGAACTGCAGTCGAAGCCGAAGTCGACAGGCTACTCGCAGCAGGATTCATCAGAGAGATCAAGAATTCACAGTGGGTGGCCAACCCCGTACTTGTAGAGAATAAGCATACAGACATCCTGCGGATGTGTGTAGATTTTACAGCACTCAATAAAGTGCTGTCCAAAGGATCACTTTCCACTACCTCGAATCGACCAGATCGTCGACTCCACCGCCGGGTGCGCTCGCTTATCCTCCTGGATGCTTACTCAGGTTACCACCAGCTAAGGATGAAGGAAGAGGATGAAGAAAAAACGGCGTTCATAACCCCACTCGGGGTCTACTGCTACACCACAATGCCTTTCGGGCTCAAAAACGCAAGCGCAACCTATCAGCGCATGATGCAAGACTGCCTCAAGAAGCAGATTGGGCGAAACGTCCAGTCTATGTAGATGACATCGTCATCACCACAAGAGAAGAAAGCACGCTACTCGATGACTTGCGTGAGACATTCGCAAACCTCAAACGCTTCCACATCAAGCTCAACCCGAAGAAGTGCACGTTCGGCGTGCCAGCCGGGCAACTCTTCGGGTATCTAGTCTCAGCTCGAGGAATCGAGGCGGACCCAGAGAAAATACAGGCCATCTTGACGATGCAAAGGCCTTCAAAGCTCCACGACATGCAAAAGTTGGCGGGTAGAGTAGCAGCACTCAGTCGATTCATCAGCAAGCTAGCGAAAAAGCACTCCCGTTCTATCGACTGATGAAGAAGGCAGATAAGTTCGAGTGGACGCCAGAAGCCGAAGAAGCCTTCACGGACCTCAAGAGAGTCCTCACAAGCCCTCCAATCCTCGTAGCACTAAGGGAATGCGAGCCACTATATCTATATGTCTCTGCAACTAATAGGGTGGTGAGCACTGTTCTTGTGGTCGAACGCAGGAGGAGGGACACACCCAAAGCATACAACGTCCAGTCTATTACTTGAGTGAAGTGCTCTCCACATCAAAGCAGCGGTACCCGCACTATCAGAAGCTGGCATACGCCGTGTTCATGTCCTCAAGGAACCTGACGCATTACTTCTCGAGCACCCGATCACTGTAATCAGCACTTCAGGGATCGGGGACATCCTCACAAACCCCAATGCGACTGGGCGAGTAGCAAAATGGCTCATCGAGCTAGCACCAAGGACATCAAGTATGATTACCCGAATGCCATCAAAGCACAAGTCTTACCCGACTTCCACACCGAGTGGATTGAAGCTCAGCTCCCAGGAGCACCAGATGTGTCCAATTCCTGGACCATGTACTTCGATGGCTCGAAGAAAAACGAAGGCGCAGGCGCAGGTGTCATCCTCATATCACCAAAAGGCGACAAGCTCCGCTACATCCTACAAATGGGATTCGAGTTCCCATCCAATAACGAAGCAGAAACGAGGCTCTGATCCATGGCATGAGGATGGCCAAAGCCCTCGGGTGCACTCGACTAATAATTTATGGCGACTCGAATCTGGTGGTGCAGCAAACAATGAAGGCCTGCGACGCAATCGCAGATAACATGATTGCCTACCGTGACCTGTACAACATCATGGAGGGCAGCTTCGAAGGCTGCGAGTTGCGGCACATAGGGCGTGAAAGCAATGAAGAAGCAGATAAGTTAGCCAACATTGGTGCGACCAAAGTACCAGTGCCACCTGGTGTCTTCTTCGAGCGCATAGAACACATATCAATCAAAAAGAAGCGAGCAACTCCTGCACCAGCCGCACCAGCCAAGAGCAAAACACCTAGCACAGAGGACCCGCCAGTCGAGGTACTCCTCATCGAACCAACTTGGACTCAACCCTTCCTTGCATACATACTCCGCGGTGAGGTACCCGAAGACTTCACAGAGTCAAGACGCGTCACTCGACGATCTAAAGCATACACTGTCATCAACGGTGAACTTTGCAAACGCAGCATATCAGGTACTTGTGGGCATCACGCCAGCAGTCGATCACTCGTAGCCAAAGCCTTTCGCGCAGGCTTCTACTGGCCCACAGCACTCAAAGACGCGGAGGACATAGTCAAAAGGTGCATCGGCTGCCAAAAATTCGCCACAAAGCCACATGCACCCGCATCGGCGTTGAAGACAATACCATTGGCCTGGCCTTTCGCCCAGTGGGGGCTCGATATGGTTGGGCCACTCAAAAAATCCTCCCATGGAGGGCATACTCACCTTCTGGTGGCGGTCGACAAGTTCACCAAGTGGATTGAAGCAGTACCCATCACAAGTTCGACTGCCACTACAGCAGTCAATTTCATAAAATCCATCATATACCGCTTTGGTGTGCCAAGCGCATCATCACGGACAACGGTACAAACTTCACGGCTGAGGAGTTCAAATCCTTCTGCAAAGAGCAAGATATCACGCTCAATTATGCATCTGTGGCGCACCCGCAATCAAACGGCCAAGTCGAAAAGGCCAATGGGCTTGTGACGAGTGGAATCAAGAAGCGCCTCCTGGTGCCACTCAAAAGGGCTGCGGGTGCTTGGGTAGAAGAGCTCCCGTCTGTGCTATGGAGCCTACGCACAACACCCAACGCCTCAACACAATTCACTCCATTCTTCATGGTCTACGGCGCAGAGGCAATCCTGCCATCAGACGTAAGGTTCAACGCACCAAGGTCGAAGCATACAATGAAGACGATGCAGATGAAGCACTCGAAGATGCAGTCGACTTGCTCGAAGAAGCACGCAACACAGCGCTAGCACGTACAGCTGTCTACCAGCAAGATCTACGCAACTATCACA
This sequence comes from Poa pratensis, assembly GCA_947311845.1. Classification (NCBI taxonomy): domain Eukaryota; kingdom Viridiplantae; phylum Streptophyta; class Magnoliopsida; order Poales; family Poaceae; genus Poa; species Poa pratensis. The sequence goes on from CAMZMU010000087.1 coordinate 35,366,654, forward strand.
GCCGTCGACTGCGTACCAGGTCCTTCGAGGTGGGTGACTTGGTACTTCGACTGAAGCAGAAGAAGGTGCATAAACTTGCTTCTCCATGGGAAGGACCCTTCATCATCACCGAGGTCATAGGTGGTGGAGCATACAGACTGAAGCATGCGAAGACCGGCGAACTCTCCCACAATCCTTGGAACGTTGCGCAGCTGCGCCGTTTCTATGCTTAGATTGCTCAGTCGCATAATGTAATAGGCTCATATGTCGGATGGCTGCAGGTTTCAGACGCGCTCTTTTCCTTACCAGGGTACCTAAGGGGACTGGAAGGTTTTTAATGAGGCGGCCTGCAGCCTAACATTCATAAATGGAATATAGTCAATAAATTCCTCATACTTTTCATGCCTACTACTCGCATAGCTTATCAGCACAAAACTTAGCCACACCCGTATGCTCGGGGCTGAGCTATCTCAAAACATAAAAGCTTTTGCTCTTCAAAAATACTCCAGCCACACTCGAATACTCGGGGGCTGGATCGTAACACTAAACACAAAGGAAAAGTTGCTCAACCCCAATCAATCACTCGGGGGCTGAGCCTGCAGGCATAAGTTGAAGCTTCAACTCTCATAAAATTCATAACCTCACTCGAGCACTCGGGGGCTATGTAATTCATGATCTATGTAAACTGTTTTTCATAAACCCCACTCGATACACTCGGGGGCTGCATATATACAAGTGAACAAATATGTACTAAGTGGCAAATTTACACTCGGGGGCTGTTCCCTATACATAAATACCCTAATCTTCTGGTTCATCCTTTGCTGAAGAACAGGGCCCATAAGTTGCGCTTGATAGCAATCAACCAATGTCCTCGCGTGATCGAATGTTTCGTCAAGGTTCGACTGGGACAAAGACGATCCAGGCACGGGTGGACGTAGCTGCAAATTTGGACGTTGACTTCGGAGATACGCCATGGTTGCGTTGGCACCGTCCACAAGCTTCTGGGTGATGAAGCCTCGAATGGAACCTGTTGACCGGAAGAGATCGAGCAACGCGTGGATTCCTTGAGGTTGTGGCCCAGTCGGAAAAACCATCTGGTTGATTCGACTGAAGGCCGACCTGCACAATTCAAGAAGCATAGTGCTCCGCCACACCCGATCTTGCAGAGTCGCAAGTATGCGTGCTCGGTGCTTGTCCAATCGAAAGTGCTGGCGGCCAGTCGTGGGTTCGTCAGTTGCCATGTTCAACTGCTCATCCACGCGAGCCTGCTCCGCCTGGAAATCTTGAACAAAACCTGCAACAACACAAGTTGGGTGAACAAAAAAAACAGGCTGTGAACTCATAAGATCAAGGCAGTCATGCTTACACTCGAGCTGTCTGTTCACGATCTCCATCTCGCCAAGCACATACTCCTCCCGTTGGGTGGGTAAAGCAGGCCTTGCCCTCATCCTTTCCAGCTCGCTTCGGGCACTCGCCAGTTCCTGCTCCTGTTTCGCAAGTCGAGCCTTCATATAACGTATTACCGCGGCATCATTTGACGCCTGAGCTCGAGATCGAGAAGGGGTATGATGCCGCGACGAACTGGATGAAGTGGCGGCTGGCCGTTTCTGTTCCAAGCATCATAAAAGTTTCATGAGAAACTAGTCACAAAGCTCAGACGAGCAACAACATACAGCTTTACAAACAGAATCATAACGAGGAGCATAAATTCATACAAAGGTAGCAAAAGCACATGCATACTCGCATGGTCATAAGTTTAATTACAAGACATCAAAGGCGCGGCTGCCCTACTTCTCAGACATTGACTCTGACCTAGCCCTACTCGCACGAGCGGCGACCTCTTCTGCCCGGCGCTCCATGGTGGCCATAAAAGTTTCAGCCAACTTTGCGGCTGGCTCGTTCAAATGCTTTAGGGACACCAATTTCCCGCCAGGCTTACGAGGGAAAGCAGACAGAGCGGCTTCGAAGTCACCCTCTATCCCATGACCTAAAAGGAGTTTGAGGGTGGTCTCTGAGCCGCGTACCGTCAAAGCGAGCAAAGTTCGTCATAGTCGAAGTTCCCGGGCCCAGGACGTCTGCGAAGCCATCCACAGTCGAAGGAGGTTGGCTGGAGGGGAACACATCCTTGAACACGGCGCCGAGCGTGCTCGTAGATTTGGCGAGTGCGTCCTTGGCTTGGGTAGAGACGACATCCAGGTCGCCGATTGCGCGGTCAAGGGACAAATCGACACTCGGTTGATCTACAGGTGTCGATGCCCCAACAGCTCCTTCAAAAAAGCAGAAGTAACAAAAATGTTACATACTATTCTGTGGCAAAAGAAGTAGGCAAAAAGTGAAAGGCTCGACTCACCGCCTACGTCTCGGGTGAGGCTCGCCAGGCGCTCAGCATAATTCTTCTCGCGCAAAGCGGCGGAGTCCTTGGCATCATCAAGGCCTTCTTCGACTCCTCGCGCTCCTTGGCGAGTGTCTCTTCTAACTCTTTAACCCGAGATTCAGCGTTTGCCTTGTCACCTGAGATAGATGGGCAGATGTCATTCACAATCGACAAGGCAAAGACTTACAGAAACCCAAGATACTTACGGGTGAGCTGCTCCATAACAGCGCGCAGATTATCCCTCTCCTGTTCAACCTGGACAAATGCTTTACCTGATTCCACCAGGTTGAGGTAGAAGGGCTGCACGCACACGAAACCAACATAAGCTATACACAAATAGGTCCAGAAGGAAGACTCGACAAAAAGACACTTACGTGTTCAATCCAAGGCGCGGGCTTGGCAGCAGAAGTTCCAATTTGCGGAGTCGATGTACTCGCAATATTGGCAGCCTCAATGGAAGTGGTCGTGGCTATTGTTTTCACAACCTCAGCCGCAACAGGAGAGGCTTCAGGCTGATCTGGAGTCGAGGCTCTCACGGTTGGAGGAGTTGGAGGTCGCACAGTCTCGGCACTACAAGTGACCGAAAGGCATACAACATAAGCAAAAGTACATAACTCACAAAAATATTACTAAGTGCAAAAAGGAGCAAACCTGTGCTCTTCTTCATCCTCAGTGTCGAGCTCGTCAAAGTTTGGGCCTCCAAAAGGAAGCTGCCCACTCGACTGAGGAGGAGGGGAGCCGAGCTCAAAGGACTCACGTCCAAGGGAGCAGCTGTGGTCGTAGGAGACGGAGCTGAGTTTCCATCATCCCTCACATCCGATTCCCTCGCGGGTGAGCTCGTGGAAGAAGACAAAACTTGGGCTGCCCGACGGCGCTTGCGAAGAGGAACCTCGCTAACATCCTCACTCACGGCAGGCTCCTTGCCTGTGCTTCCTCTACCCCTTCCTCTTCAACCTCTTCTGTGGGTGAAGTGGTAGCCGAAGGTAAAGGCGATTCATCCCCTCCCTTCGCTTCTACTGTCACCTCTGTTTCATAAGTTGGCCCATCTTCGGGAAGAGGAGGAAGAGTGGAGGCAGTCGAGTGGCCCTGCATACAAGATATAGCAGTCGAAAGTCAAAAAGATGCACAGAAGGATAACAAAAACAGAAGATCATATACTCGAAAGATTCACTAACCTCTTGCAAAGGCTTTTCAGCCCCATAAGGATCGACTGGGCAGTCGACGTTGCAGGGCTCGCTCTGTTTAGTACTGGTGATGGACCGCACATGTGTCACCAGTTCACTCCTCGACAGCTCCTCCTTGCTCATTCGAGTGGAGTCGAGGGGACCTTCATACTCCCACATTGGGTGGGCACGAGCGCGGAGTGGCCATACCCGCCTCTTCACAAAGGTGGCAATCAGATGCACACCCGTGATGCTGTTCAGGAGCCCTCCAATTGTCTCCAGCATAGGCGCTGCTTCCGCCACTTCTTCAGTCGAAAGCTCATGGTTCCAGGCTTTCGTCCTAGCGGCTATACCAGCAGTCGAAAATGCTGGGGCCACATTTTGGTCCACTTGCACATAGAACCACCTCTTCCTCCACCCCTGCGCCGAGTCGACTGGCTTCAGGGCAAAGTACCGGGTGTCGCTGCGCACTGGATCTGCAGGCCTCCGACTGGGTAGGTTCGGCCACCTCGGTTGTTTGGCCGGACCATGAAGATGGACTTCCATAATGCCCAACTCGGAGCAACACCCAAAAAACATCGCACAGCGTGATGAAACACGCAATGTGCAGAATACCGTTCGGGGTGAGATCATGGATCTGCACCCCGTAGGCAAAAAGCAAACCTCGAACGAAATCATGGAGGGGGAGCGAGAAACCCCTAGGCAAAAACTCCGCGAAACAGACGCGCTCGTTAGCGCGAGGCTCGGGAAGTACCTCTTGGGCGAAGGTGCGCGGACGAGGAGTTGGTCGGAAGGTGGCAGCAATCCTTCCTCGCGCAGCTTGTCCAGCTGCGCATCCTTCAGGGTGGATTTCATCCAATCCCCATTGGTCTTCTTGAGGTCGACGGCGGCCGCAGATGTGCTCGCCGCAATCTTCTTCCCCTTCTTCGCCGCCGCATCGGGCGCGGCGGCAGCAGTCGAGGCGGAGCGCTTGTTGCCCGCTGCTTTCTTCATCGTCAACGAGCAGGTGGGAGAGCGCGCAAAGCTTTAGCAGGAGCAATGGAGGCAGAGCGCGAGGAAGACGATGGAACAGGGGCGGCGCGCAGAGCAAATGGCAGGTAAAAAACAAATGCCAGCGCCGTTCCCCTATTTACCACAAGACAAAGCAATCACAGCCGTTCAGATCCAAATCGTGCGTTACACGCAATCTGACCGTACACGTGGCAAACGCGGAGGGCAACCGTCGCCGGCCACTCCGCCCACTACGCACGTAAAAAGAGGAGCCATCATCACGCTTGCGGAAAAAGTGGGCCCGTATAGTCAAATCAAGTCCAAACGGCACCGTCTTCGGTCAGCTCTGCACAAATGGGCCCACATACGTGTCACGTCCCATCAATCGCAGCATAACGCACGCCACGCGTGTCAGAAATCGCAGTCGCAATAAACGTCATCCCTGACGTCATTGAAGCATCTGTTCAGAAAATATGTTCGAGTATGCTCAGCATATTGGTCACTCGATTGCCCTGATTAGTTCGGGTGTGACAAAACTTTCTTAAGGCAAAATTGGTCACTCGACCGTTCCTTCGACTAAGTCATATTACTCCCATCGGGAGCGTGTTCAAAAAATCTTCGACTGAAGATGCTTAGGAAATGATTGAGATTATCCTCCATTTACAAGTAATACAGCATAATCTCGGGGGCTACTCCCATCGGGAGCACTGTCGTGCACCCGATAGAATTATGGCACAAATTTTTCGATTAACATATGCAGAGTTTTTGAGATTATCCTCCATTGCAAAACAATAAAGCACAATCTCGGGGGCTACTCCCATCGGGAGCGCTGTCGCGCACCCGATAGCATAACGGCAAATATCAGTCGACAAAGGGCATGACTCGTCCAACAAAGTTCAGAAATCATACTCGAAACATTCCCGAGTTGCGTCAGTCGCAAATACCTCGGATGCTGCACGCATAGTGCAAAGGTAAGACCGCCGAACTTTCGAGCTGGGCTAAGGACCGTTCCAGCAACGTTAATCCTTACACTTTCCGTGTCAGCAGACATGATGAAAAATCCCGACGGACGCGTTGGGTAAAATTCAAAGTTATACTGCAGATCGACTCAGTAAGACCTCAAGCGGCCTAGTGAATCTGACCAGTTTGTTCCAGATTCGAGTCCGGGGACTCGAGTTTGATTGAAAGCTAGTAAGGTTTTACCCGAATGAGTAGTTAACCAGTCCCGATCCGTCGAGTGTACTGGACCTGCTAAGCTATTATCCCTTGATCATCATAAAACACAGTCGATGAAATACTCGCATAGCCAAACGTGTGCTATTCATACAGGAATTCCAAATTATATGTACAGAATACAAAGCATACGACGTGCACTCACGAAAGAGTCCATGCCCGATTCTTCGAGTCAGCCAAGTACTCGGGGGCTACTGACATGGGTATACATATCGGGTACCCTACCATGAGGGTACCTGGTGCACGTGACGACTAAGGCCCAATATCGAAGAGCCTACTCGAAGCCCAAGACAAGAGGCCCAAGAAGATGGAGTACCTTCCAAGACTAGACATAGGCATAGTCGGTTTAGGCTTTCCTTATGTGTAAACTAGGTCGGTTACAAACTCCCGAGACCCAGCCTATTTAAAGGCTGGGAGGGTTACCGATCTGGGACCGATCCATACACGAACCACAAAAGCTCTTGCGAGATCATCAACTCGCCGGAGCTCCCCTGTAATCGCATAATCCACAATCAATACCAGACAAGCAGGAAGTAGGGTCTTTACCTCTACCCGAGGAGCCTAAACCTGGGTAAATCTTTGCCTCTGCTTGTCAGCCGACGAAACTACCAGTACTACCACGTTCTCACCCCATAATCTCAACCCTAGGTCCTTAACCATGGGATTTGGTGAGGGTACACCTCGTCAATGTGACTCGTCGTGCACTCATCATTATCTTCGCCTCCATAGTTGGATTCGCTCTCCATAGACATGTTAGCTCACAAGACCAAGTGTATATTTGGAGTGATGGAGAACCAAGAGAAACTATATCGAAAGAATAGAGTTGCTTGACGAAAGAGAATCCGGTTCTAACATCCAACACACACACTTCTGAGGATAGGAAGGTATGGTAGGTGAAAAGCAAATCGAACCAATCCGGAAACCAAGATATTGTAAAAGCAAGTAGAGAACCACGATGATCACAAAGCAAAACAAGTCAATCTCTAACAAGAGGAAAGAATGTCAAGGAAACACACGCACGGAGAGATAAATGGGACTTATGCAACCAAGAAGTGAGCTAAAGAACCAAATGATCCTAGCGACGACTATAAGCTCGTGCTGCAAAAGTACAAGGAGAGCCACTGGCTCGATTGCAAATACTTGGTGGGCTACTATATTTGCACAAAATGTACCACCTACTAGATGTTCAACGAGCTTGCGCACTTTCTACAAGAGATATGGCAAGTGGTGTCTCTTTCTTTTCTTTTGTTGCACTTTTTTGCTTCTTTTCTCTTTGCTCTTTTGATTCTTTTCTCTTTTGCACACTCACTTCTTTGATGCCAACACAAGATATATGCCAAATAGCGCAAGTAACTTTTGCTCGGAAACTACACGATGCAAATGTGCAAAGCCCAAGCAATCATTAAGAGCTAGCCTCAATAGGACATGGTAATCGCAAAGATATAGTGTGGCTCACAAAGGAATGGCAAGAGGAAAAGATTCGTGGTGATTACACCTTTCGCCGACGATCTTTACCTTTTGGTGTAGAAGGTTCGTGCTTGCCCACGGATTTTGGTGGTGGTGGATGATGGATCTTCCGCAGTGGTGATGGAGGTCTTGTTCGTAGCTTCGAAACGAGCCGAAAAAACACCAAAAACGGAGTCCGGAATCAATAGATATGGCAAAAACCGTTTTCCGAAAATTTTTAGTTTGCAGAAAGGTCGGCCTAGGCCGGGTTGGAGGCTGGGCTGGAGGCCGGCGGCGTCGGGTGGGAGGCCGGCCAGGCCGGGCTGTGGGCCGGCTTGTAGGCCGGGCAATCTGCGATTTTGACCACCCGAAAATCCACGATTTTGGCGGAAAAACGACCCGAAAAACACCGAATCGGAGGGGAAATCAATGGAATTTGGCCATGGAAACGCAAAGGAAGCAAGATCAACTAGTTGAGGAATAGATCCATGGATCAAATCTTACCAAAATGCACAAGATTCACAGATCGATGCAAAAGCAATTTGTGGCTATTTTTGTGGGATTTTCGAAATTAGGCAAAATCAAAGAAAAATTTGGTGTATTTGGGGGTGGAAACACAAATCAATCCATGGCAACCATGCTCTGATACCATATGGTGAAGGCCATGCCTCTAGGGGTGCCCGATCTTCACGGATTTGATGTGGAAAGGCGAAGAACACGAAGAACACAAGGGGAAATTCGTGGGAAAGTGGGGATAACTAGCAAAGCAACCCGGACGAAATCAACCAGTAACAAATCCCCAAGGGCAGCACCCGATTCTCAATCTCCAAGCAACCTTACTCTTAGGATTTTTTCTCATATCGGTCAATCCAACCGATCCAATAGCGTCACCCCAAGATGAGGGATTGGCAAGTAGTCAAACTACAAGTAGAGGTTTTAAATCCACAAGAGGGATGTTCTACACAAGAGGAGGTCTTGAATCCACAAGGGGATCTTCTCCACAAGGGGAGGCAACACCACAAAGGGGTGGGTAAGGAGCCTATGCTCAACTCTATCTCATATCCAACCTAACCTCTCAAGAAGGGAAAGTAGTCCTATATATAGTCTAAGTACAAAAGGGGGTGCAGGACACGAGTGGCCGGCCTGGGAGCCGGCCTGGCCGGGCTGGCCTCTCTGGCAGGCCGGCCTGGGCCGGGCTGGACACCGGCTTGGAGGCCGGCGGCTTCGGGAGGGAGGCCGGCCTAGGCCGGGGTGTAGGCCGGCTGGGAGGCCGGCCAGACTGGCTCCGCCTTCTTGACGCTTTCTCCTCCTCTTCCATGCGTACACCTTGGATGGTCTTGAGTCTTGGGCTTCCTCGGCATCTTTCTTGACGTCCGTACTCGTCGTATCAAACCTAGCATAGCAAAGGGGTAGTTGCTCACGTAGTATACCATCCAAAGGGGCACGGAATGGGATCTCGTAGAGGAAAGAGTTCACCTTTGAGCTCAATGACGACTTGTCATATGTTGGGTTGCTTGACATGGTGATGGTTCTAGGTTGCACTACATCACCCTACCTCACACTAAATTCAAGGAGGCCATGCATGCTGTGATTGGCTCTGGGCGGCTGCCCTTGAAACGAGGAGGCGCATGCAACAAATAATTAACCGTGACTAGCTATTTAACAGGGGCACCGGAGGAAAAAAAGCTAAACGTCGTGGCTCTCCTTAATTTTTTTCCGAAACATAGTACAAACTCAGACACTCACATACACATGCACACACTCACCACTATGAACGCATGCACGCACACCCTACCCCTATGAGCACCTCCGAGAGACTGAGCCGGTGGGTCGAGTCTTGAGATTGACGAAGTCACCACAGGCTCCTCGCTATCGACGGGAACGTCGCCTCCCACTGAAGAATATTCCCCTAAATGAGAAACACCAGTGTCAAACCTGGGGTTTGAACTCTGGTGTGCTGGGGATACAACCACCCTCCTAACCATCTTGCCACAAGCAAGTTCTTCGTGGCTCTCCTTAATCGACGCGCCAGAAGTTTCACGCCCCTTCAACGGAACGGAGGGTGTATACATTAAGTAAAAAAGTCAACTGCATTTAAGTTTTTTTTGAAACTAACTGCATTTAAGTTGGAATAATGTTATAGGCAAAAATATGACTATTTACGATAGGAAATCAATATCAATAGATTCACCATAAAATATATAATCATAATGTATTATGTAATATCGTAGATATTGATTTTGATATTTCTTTTTTATATTTGGTCAAACTTAGTAATGTTTGACTTTTGACTATATTTATACGTCTTATTATTGGTTGAAACAGAGGTCATGCGAGCACACAGGATATTGGGAGCTCACTTTGGCGCGTCGATATGACATAACTGCTCTACATGGTAGAGTCCCGTGAAGCGCTTTCCAGGTGAAAATTTTAACCGGGAAGGTCCCAAGCAACAAAATCATCCATTCGTATGTAGGCAACGGAATCTCTAAGATTCGTCGAGCATCGATCGTAGACCAGAACATTTGCCATGCCAGATATTCTTCCCGTTGACCAATTGAAGCATCAATTACGTCACAAACGTTAGACATAAGCTGGTGTGCCGTGCAGGGATTTGGTTACCGGTCGAATTATCGCGGTTACCAGCTGTTAAACGGATTTCTCGGTCCCCTCCGGTAAATGAGTTTACTGGGTGAAAAAATATTGGGCCATTTGAATTTGGACCGAATTCTTCCTCCCAAATCTTAGTTTTTTATTGTATTAACTTTGAATGTCTAATTTTCTGGTAACCAATCTCGTCCGGTAATTTTCCAGTTACTATGGTTACCGGAAATCCTAGCCCCTCCGAGATTTTTTTCCGATATGGTAACCAAATTCTTGGTGCCGTGTGCCCTCTTTATTGAAATCACCATGCGGTTAGAGTATTTTTTTCTGATATTGCGGTTAGAGAATTTTGGATCCATGGTTTACCATGTACCGTGTAAGAGACTGAGAATTTTTTTTGCGGTTCAATTCAACAGGTCCCCGTCATCGCGCGCCTTAGGGCATCTCCAGCCGCCCCCCCCCCCCAGCGCCCCCAGGGCCGATTTTAGCGCCGTTTTGGCCTGGGAGCACCGTTTTTTGCCCAGTCGGCCCCCCCAGGAGCCCAAATAGCGCCGGATCGGCGGAAATTAGCGCCGGCGCTCCCAGGCCAAACCCAGCCCACCGGGTTCGGCCTGGGGGGGGGGGGGGGGGTAAAAGCGCGCGTGGGCCAGCGCTGTCGGCGTGATAGCACATATCCCACCCCCCGCGCCGCTTTCTTTTCCCCCATCCCCCGCGTCGCCGCGATGTCGCCGCCGGCACCACCCCTCCCCTCCGCCGCATACAACTAGCTAGGAAGTCGCCGCCTTCTCGCCCAATCCTCCGCCGCCGGCCGCCCCTCCTCCCTCCGCCGTCATCTCGCCGCAAAGAAGACTCTCGGGAAGGCTCGCCCCCACCTTGCCTACTAGGTGTTCGGCGATTTGTCCGCCCAGCCATGGACTCTGACGACGAGGATCTGCTCGCCGAACTGCTCGACGAGGAAGCCCAGGCCGACATCGACGATGAAGAGCACCTGCTCATCCTCGCCTGCCTTTCCAGCTTGCTCAACAAGGCGAAGCCGCGGCGTGGTGGCTCAAAGCCCGGTCGCCGCAAGAGCAAGCCGAGGCAGCGCTACGAAGGCTACTGCATCCTCTACTCTGACTACTTTGCCGAGCACCCACGCAGGACGAGGCTGTGTTCCGGCGCCGCTTCAGGATGAAACGACAACTCTTCCTCGACATCATGCATGCCATCCGAGAGTTCGACACCTACTTCAAGCTGAAGACGGATTGCACCGGCACGGTAGGCTTTACCTCAATTCAGAAGTGCACGCTGGCGATGAGATTGCTTGAATACGGTGCTCCCGCTGACGCTCATGATGACTATCTGCGCATGTCCGAGTCTTGCGCCATTGAATGCTTGAACAGGTACTGCAGGGCAGTGGTGGCAGTGTTTGGGCCAAAATACTTGCGATCACCCAATGCGGATGACACTGCCCGGATCCTGGCCACCAATGAAGCAAGAGGCTTCCCAGGGATGCTTGGAAGCATCGACTGCATGCATTGGCAATGGAAGAACTGTCCATTTGAATGGCAGGGCATGTACAAGGGGCACAAAGGAGCTTGCAGTGTCATTCTTGAGGCTGTGGCTACACAAGATCTATGGATTTGGCATGCCTTCTTTGGAATGCCAGGAACACACAACGATATCAATGTTCTGCAGTGCTCAAATGTGTTTAGCAACCTTGTTGAGGGTCATGCTCCCCGGTGAACTATGAGATCAATGGGCACCAGCACACCAAGGGCTACTATCTTACAGATGGCATCTATCCAAAGTGGTCAACATTTGTGAAGAGCATCTCCAACCCTGTGCCAGGAAGTGCGAAAGCTTGGTTTTCCAAGTGCCAGGAGGCTTGCAGGAAGGATGTTGAGCGGGCATTTGGTGCGCTGCAGTCTCGATTCGCTGTTGTCCGGTACCCAGCTCTGACTTGGTCCAAGGCCAACATGTCTGAGGTGATGAACTGTTGTGTGATCTTGCACAACATGATTATTGAGAGCGAGCGGGATGATCCGGTGGCTGACACTGAGTACTACAGGCAGGGTCCTCTTGCAGATGTTGATCACCAGGTGCCGGCAACATGGGCAAACTTCATGACTATGCGCTAGGAGATTCGAGACTCCATGGTGCATACACAACTGCAGAATGATCTGGTGGATCACCTGTGGAGGCGCAAAGGCAATGGCCATGCCGATGCCTAGTTTGTTCTATTTGCTTGCATTGTTGAACTATTTGTCTATGGATTTGTATGTTGAACTATTTGTGTGTGGATTTGTATGTTGAACTATTTGTGTGTTGATTTGTATGCCGAAAGTTTGGCCGAAACTTGGCCGAAAGTTAATGTGTCGGTTGATTTGTATGTTGAAAATTTGGCCGAAAATTGGCCGGTTGGGTTCGGCCTGGGTTCGGCGATTGGGAAAACGCCGAACCCAGGACGTCAATTTGCGCCGGCGTTCCCCCAGGCCGTCCAAAAAGGCGCCGTTTTTCGGCAGGGGGGCCGAACGGCTGGAGATGCCCTTAATATCGACAGCGAGATTAAAGAATAAACCAGTACTAGACGTTCCAGAGCTGGCACTTTCGCATGCGCGAGCCGGGCCTCAAGGTGGCAACGGGGACGGGGATGACCGGGGATGACTCCACCATCCCCGCCCCGATCCCCGCCAGTCCCCATACCCGCGATCCCCACGAAGCTTCGCGGGGGAGAAAACGTCCCCGTCCCGACACTAGCGGGTACCCGCCCCCCGCCGGGTACCCGTGGGGAGCTCGACGCGATGATGCCTGCTCCTCACCACGGCAGCCCGAAGCCTGCACCTTGCCTCGACGTGGAGATTTATTGCTGCCACAACTCGCCTTCGTGACTCCCCTGCTCCTCTCTGTCGTATAAAACCAGATCGAGATCGGTTGCCTCCCTGCGTGGCTGTGTGCGAAGGACGGGGTCAACGGCGTTGGCGCGTGGTCTTCATGGAGTGGATGGCGGCGCCGCTGGGTCGTCGCCTGTGGCCGGACTCTATCTCTAGAGGAGGACGATGGAGAAGTCAAGGTCGCAAGGAGCAGGCTTGATGGGTGTCGGTGAGCAAGGGATTTGGGGGAGATGGATAACGGCGGTTGGGAAGGGAAGGGAAAACGAGTGGAGGTGCGGCTTGCTAGTTTTTTTTGCTATATATGATGTCTATTTGACTGACATGTGGGGTCCCGGGTACCCATGGATAATCCACGGGGCAAATTTGCCCCCCATGCCCGCCCCGTTAGCTTCGTGGGTACCCGCCCCGCTATCCCCACGGGGCAAATTAGCCCCCCATGCCCGATTCTTAACGGGTATATACCCGCGGGTACCCGCCCCTATGGGGAAAACTGCCAACTTGAGCCGGGCCCAGTCGCGACGGGCGGGGGGCAACTGGGAGAGCACTCGCTGTCACACGGCGGGCGGCGACACCGACGCGCTCGTCCGACATGGCCGCGGCGAGGAATCCGTCAAGACGACAACGTCTCGCCGTCGTGAAATCCACGACCACGCGGGGCAGACACAGGGAGTTGACGTCGATGGCAAGGAAGGAAGCCGCCACCCACCGCGGAGCCCAAATATCTATCGAGTCGAGTGTATGTAAATGTATATTCTCTACCGACTATTCTTTGTACTGTAGTAGTAGAGTACGGCTGTACTTGTATTTATTTTTCCATGAAGATTTGTCTGCCCCGCTTTGGGTTTACTCGTGAATGCGACTGAACTACTCAAGTCTAGCAAGGACAAATTAATATGGCCTGATGCCACTCACTGAGAGCCGAGGCCCCCATGTCCAAATGGGTCACGAACTAACCCAAATTAAAGCTCCCACTCACAGCAATCGCCACTCAAAACATGGCGGGCACTATTCGCATTGAGGCGCCACTCGCTAGCTAGCTCCTAGCTGCAACAGGAAGAGATCAGGACTGGGTAGTGGCAGCGCAGTCCCAGGAGCATTACGCGCCGCCCACCTTTTTAAAACTTTCCGCCGGAAAAAGCCAGATCAAGTGTTGATTTTTTTTATCAAGCACTAGGATAACGTGTTGCTTGATCCATGAAGGCACATACTGGAGCTTAAAGGTAAAGCGTCCAATCTTTCAGCATTTCCTAAGATACGAACTATTACAAGTGATGGCAATCCAGATCAACCCTGTGCATGGTTTTCACCACACACACTTTACTGATCTGAATCCAAATCCAATGTGGACTTGCATCCATCGCCATCACTCGTCGGAAAACAATTCCAGCCCAATGCACTTGCAAGTTGCAATGATAAACAATCAAACGAGAAGAAAATTCAACGGACAACGAGTTCACAGAAACACGATTCTCCAGCTAGACCAAGGCGAAAATAATCCCAAATAGGTGGATGAAAATAATAAAATAACAAGTCGTCGGCATGGGTTCCCACAAAGCGACAGAAGCACGCCAAGCCCATTTGACCCCCTCCACACCCTCACCGATGTATGGACCCCACAATATTCCGGCCCCAGCGGGCCAGCAGTCAGCGACTGGCGACATGCTGAGCCCAGGTACCCGGGTCCGAGCTGTAGTTTAAAAAGAAGCCGCGATGCTCCCCCCTCACCAACGGTTAATCATTCCCCGGTTGAGCAGCTGAGCTCTCTCCCTCCTCTGTTCTGCTCTGCTTCCCACTATTCCTTCCATCCCATTCCACACTGATAAGACGCTCGATACCAACAACTGCCGCTCCGCTGCCACCAGTCCTAGTCGTCCGAGTCTCCGCCCAATTTTTATTAGCCGCCCACGCCCAATCATCGTCGCTCGCCTCCGATCCCCAGGAGCACCCACCGGCCGGGCGCGTGCGAGATCCCAGTCCAGTCGCCCAAAACCGCGCGCCGATTCTCTCTCTCCGGCCTCGATCCCAGTCGCGATGGCCGCGGCGGCGAAGCTGACGCGGAGCTTCTCGCGCCAGCTGTCGTCGGGGGCGACGCGGGTGTGGCGCCAGCTGTCGCTGGAGCCGCGGCGCGGCGGGGCGGCGACCGCGGCGGTGGCCGGAGCCGTTGCCGCCCCAACGAGGTTCGGGATCGCGAGGCAGTCGTCGCTTGACCCGACCCCCGCGGCGGAGGCGGACTCACACCTCGCCATGCCGGAGAACCTGGACGCGACGATGCGGCTGCTGTTCGCGGCGTGCCAGGGGGACGCGGCCGGGGTGGAGGAGCTGCTCCGGGAGGAGGGCGTGGACGTCGACAGCATCGACTTCGACGGACGCACGGCGCTGCACATCGCCGCCTGCGAGGGACGCGGGGAGGTGGTGCGCCTGCTGCTCGCGTGGAAGGCCAACATCAACGCCCGCGACCGATGGGGAAGCACGGTACGTACGCGGTTTCGCCGTCGCCGAACTTTTTCTGCGCAGCACTACGCCGCTGTGCTGGACCTGAATTTCGCTACGCCCCATTGTACTTGCGTACTTTCGATCGAGCAGTTCTGTTCGGTTTCGTTTGCACATTTATGGAGTATCACACTACTGCTACTATGCTAAGAGTACAGGGTCGGCCACATTGTACCAATCTAACCCATCGACTTGCCTTGGAAATAGGCATGATACGCGCAAGTACTTATCTAGTCGAATTTGATTTCAGCCTTTCTTGTACACTTTTTTCAGCCAGCGGCGGATGCTAAACATTACGGGCATTTCGAAGTTTACACCCTTCTCAGATCAAGAGGAGCGAAACTTCCGGTACTGTATTTCTCACCGGCACACACCCAATACTCCAGGAACTATTCTTGTACTCTTTGCTTTACCCAAAATAGTTTTCATTTGTGTTTTGTTTTCCTCTGTTAGAAAACCAAGAAGACTCCAATGGCTGTGTCGAATCCTAAAGAAGTGCCAGAGTATGAGCTGAACCCGCTTGAGCTTGAATTCAGAAGAGGAGAGGAGGTCACAAAGGCATGTTTCTGTAAACTCCCTCTGTTTCTTTTCACGGTGTTTTTTTTTTCATGTCTGCATTCTCTGTTAGGAGCATTTACCCATTTGCACACAAGACTTTATGTTTCAAAAAAAAAAAATCAAGTGACGCGGAGAGTGAACCGAGTTAGTGCAAATTCATAGTACAAATGGCGTCAGTTAATGGGGACAGAGGGAGTACTAGGGTTGGGCACATTCATATCTGGATACACGACAATTTAGGCTCTACTTCTGCAGAAATTCTGCATCCAAATTAAGCTAAAGGATACCTTTGTACTCACAGACGAACTATTTATGTCTTCTCTATTATAGGTTCATGTAAATTTTCATTTGCTAATTGTAATGTTTCCCACAAAATTATGGCCACCTTACCTTTCATATAATTTATACAGGGTTACTATGTAGCCAAATGGTACGGCTCCAAAGTGTTTGTGAAGATACTTGACAAAGGCAGCTTCTCAGACGGAGATAGCATGTATGAGCTGCCTCCTTGAACTTTATACCAAGTGACCTCTTTTTGTTTCAGAATTATGATTTGACATCAGTGAACCAATTCATGATATATTTTTTTCGTCCAGTGTCCTGCTCGTTTATCACAATTTTAGCTCACACTGAAGTTTATTTGCTTGTCTGGACACATAATCATGGTGAATTGGGTCTGTTATAATCATTTTAAGCTCGATAGTAGTATAGTTTGTTGAGATAGTTTGTCAGGCAATGCTACAACTCAGTGCCCTGTGTCATCTTTGTTAATTAAACCTGACTAATAATTTCTCTTACACAAAAAGCTTTAGGGTAAATATTGATGTTACTACAGTGATGTTTTGTGTTAATATCACAATGCTGATTATCATATGATGATTAGTTTAACAAACTAACTTAATATAGTTTTAGTCTGAAGAGTTCAGTTTCCATAGTCAGTTTAGTCATTAACTTATTTTTTCTCGATGTTAGGCTTTACTTATCGTATATATTTGAATACTTCTAAATTATGTCGTCATATCAACTCAGAGATGCATTCAAACACGAGCTTACTTTACTGGAGAAAGCGCGTCATCCCAATTTGGTCCAGTTTGTGGGAGCTGTTACACAGAACGTACCGCTGATGATTGTTTCAGAATACCACCACAAAGTGAGTAGCTTTGCTTGATTTGACAGGAAAAATGTATGCATCCACTTGTAACCATTTTCAGTGAATGATCCTCCAAATAGCAGGGTTTCTTCACATAATCTTTGTGGAGTACTTTGCTCTTGAAGTTATCTGAACATTTTGTTTTGTTTTGTTACTGGAACAGTAGGAAAGAATCCTACGGGATTTATCTGAACAATATTACTCTTCTATTGTCAATGACTAGATCTGTGTTCCCTCATTAGGGTGATCTAGCCAATTATCTTGAGACAAAAGGTCGCTTGCAGTCCTATAAAGCTATCAGATTTGCCCTTGACATTGCAAGGTATGTCAAGATTCATGGCATATGTCTCTTGTTTCCCTTTTTCTTGTTAAAGCTGCATCTTCCATTCAAACTGTCAAGTGTTAACTAGAAGTACTCTTGTCACTGCGTCACTCCATAGTCCATACTCACCTGAAAACAATATTATTATCTTTCTTTTCAATCAGAATAGCAGGGAATTAATTTGAGTCATCCAGATGAAATGGTTTTGAATTTTCATTTATGTGTTGTTTCAATAGAAAATGAAATCACACCTATGATTTATCAGATCATGTGCTAGTTCTCCCACAATAAAAGAAAAAGATCATGTGTTATTGTATTCCGTTCATCTACCATAAATCAATGGAAAAATTATTCAACATTCACTTCTTATCTAGGGGACTAAATTATCTTCACGAGTGCAAGCCAGAGCCAATCATCCATGGTGATTTGTCGCCAAAGTAAGCTGATACAAATACATTTTATCACTAAACCAGTGCAATGCATTTAATTCAAGTGGTTTGCTATATCTGGACTGTACGTTATGATACTTTTGTAAGGTTTCAGAAATATTGTGCGGGATGATGACGGAAAACTTAAGGTGGCAGGCTTTGGCTTGCTTAATCTGATAAAGGTCTCGGAAGATAAACTACAGATGGCGCAGCCTGTATCAAATTTTGACAGTATGTTACATTTACATTTTTAATGACAGCATGCTGCATCCTACATTCTTCCGATGAAATGGTTATATACCAGTGATTATATCAACTTACTATGTCATTGATAAACAAGTTCTAGTGCGATAGTTATGACTTACGATTACTACTATTAGTATGTTCATCTGTTGCTTTTATGCTACTGCTGTAGATGAATTATAATACTTTCTAGAATGACTATTTATTTGATGAAATTATGCCCTAAACCAATTTAACTAGAACTGTATTATTTTAAGCACTTCATTTATTGTAGATACTATTAACATTTTTATGCTATTTTGTATGTTGAGCTGTTTACATTTCATTTGCCTAGGTGTGTACATTGCTCCTGAGATATACAGAAACGATACGTTTGACAGAAGTGTGGATGCATTTGCATTCGGTCTCATTCTTTACGAGGTATGTAAAAACATCCAACCTTCACACATCAGACCAGTTAATATATGTGCAATCTTCGATGCTCGAATTTTTTGTTTGCAAGCGCCAATGAATCCACCCTAATAGTTTGCTGTGGCTGTTGCGTTCGAGAAAAAAGTTTGTTGCAGCTGTTGCCAGTACTATATTCAAATGAGCACATATCCTAGGCTAAGTATTGCACATATAGATTATCTTATCGTCTTATCTTATCGATTGTTCAGATGATTGAAGGAATTCCTGCTTTTCACCCAAATCCTCGAGAGGAAGCAGCCAAGATGATTTCTTCAGAGGGGTTGAGACCATTATTCAAGAATAAACCTAAATCTTATCCGGAGGATGTGAAAGAGTAAGTGCAGATTATGCTTTATTTCATATCCCTCTACACACATATGTTCCCCACTAGCTGTTGTGTTCTGTTCATATCTTTTACTACATCCTGCATTAAAAATCTCTCAATGAGCCCTGCTTTCACGTATCCAAGTTTCCCTGCATTGTCAAGCCACAACCATCACTGGTTCTTTGCTTGTAGGCAGGTTGTCCTTGCTTAATTTGGCTGTCTGCTGCTGACGTTGGTTCCTTGCATGTCGCAGGCTAATACAAGCGTGCTGGGATCCAACACCTTCCGTCAGGCCAACGTTCTCAGATATAATCGTACGCCTGAACAAGATATCTGCAAGTTGTTCTAAGCAAACCCGCTGGAGAGACAACTTCAAGCTACCATGGTACAGTTCACACCGACCTGAGTGCAAAAAAGCATGAGCTATATATGAACACTTTTCTCTGAAATATTCCCGTACTTATCTATAATCTAGAATAAACTTTAGTTGGTACCGTAAGGTAATTCTTTTTGGTGCTCCGTTATTTTATTGGTAATGCACCATGGCTTCAAACTGAAATTACTTCAGCTCGGTTCAGTAACTTAGGGAATAGATTGAGCGTTGTTTTGTGATTGATCTACCATCAAAATTCATCGTGCCATTGGTCACACTCCATGTTTCATCTCCTCAGGAAACAAGCTGCACATAGATAGCCCCGGACTTCGATGAGACTGTCGCCAAGATGTTCCCCCCTTTTGCGTATATGTTAGTAAACACGGTGAAAATTATATCAATACACGGGACAGAAGCTGTTCCTTTACAAGGTTTTTACATGTCCAGTTATAATTTCCTTTTTGTTTGTATACCTCTGGTCAAGTGTCTTGGAGTTATGTTTATTCGAACGGGGACAATGTATTAAGCTTCTGAATGTTGCAAATATGCCCATACCTTGTGCTTCAGAGAGGCTCAAACTGATTTTTTTTTTGTCTCTGGCCACCAAAGTGTAGCGATTGTACATGATTTGTTTGGTTGTATGAATTCATAAAAAAATCCGGGTATTTTGTTTTTCAGAATTTGAAAGACTTATACCAAAATATTTTTTTAAACAAGACAAAAGATTTGGCATTTTCAATGAATAAGAAGAATGTTTTAGAGTTAAGCGCCTAGGAGAAGCCCTAGGAATTGACAATTGAGACTAATCTACCGAGATTACATTGCTCAAAAATTTGGCACCGACTAAGCACCACGCTCTAGCCTCAGCTTTGATTCTAAAAATTATAATTGCCGACGGCAAGGCAACATGACGAAACACCCTAACGTTTTGCTCTATCCAAATCTCTCAAGAAACAAGCATCAACATGGAGGACTTGGCTTTCTTCACCCCACCATGACCAAGAGCGAGATTAATCTACCACTCATCAACGGAGGTCTCATTTGCCCGATGCGCCGGAAAGATGTCATGGCAACCACACCAAGATAGGGTCTCTTTCCAAATCCGGGTGGAAAAACGACACTTGTAAAGAAGGTGCTCCACCGATTCTTGCACTTGGTTACAAAGAGGACAATTCCGCAAATTGACCACCCCTATGTTGAAGACGGTCCGCGTCCAAATCCTATTTTGCATCCCAACAAACCATTTTTTTTTGCATTGGGGTGGCGCCCAAGACCTCCACAACGAGGCATTAAGTGAAATAGAGATGATGCCCTCGAATTGAATTTTGTAGGCCGACTTGGCGGAGGGGGATCCATCACTTGTGAACTTCCAACAGATGGCGTCGGGAGTGTCATGGTTGAGAGTAACATCGGAGACCAACTCCCAAAGGGTGACAAATTGTTAAATGTGGTCGATGTCAAAACCGTTTTGGATGTTGAGATTGTTGACCCAAAAATTCTTCGCACCCTGCACCCGCTTTTTTTACGGTGCAATTGTTTCTTTTGAATCCTTCAGAATGTACTTCGGACGAATACCATTTATCCATTTTTTTGAGATTTTACACAACTGCATTAATGAAAGACATACTCAGATGCCAACTTGTTCACAATGTACCCTGGCGGCGAGCCCTCCCAGGTCATGCACATCCTATTGCTGTAGCCATCATGCGCTAACAAATGCGCCACACCATTAGCCGAACGCTTCGTATGTATGAACAGATGATTCAGCAAAACCCCGCACGAGCTGCTTTATTTCTTCCACCAGCGGCCCGTGACATGATCGATCCACCTCACTGCTTCTCAGTTTAGCCACTGCACTAAGGCAGTCAGTCTCCAGAATCACCTTAGTAGCTCGCAATTTCCCTGCTAGGAGCAAGGCCATTTTGCACGCCAACAGCTCCGATCTCTCAGGGCCAGCAACAAAGGGTAAAAAACAGCTTTCCCCTGCAAGGAAAACGCCGAGGTGGTTCCGTGCAACAGCACCACAACCCCCCTCCGAGTACGCTGAGAAGGCTCCATCCGCGTTGATTTTCAGCCATCCCTCGTCCGGCGGGAGCCAGTACTCCACGACCATAGGTTGGCGAGTAGCATCATCGTCCTTGAGCCCAGCCCACTCCTCCACCAGATGTAGAGAGCGCCTGGCAATGCTTCGCGGGTCTTCGATTCGCTGCTCATCACGCACATCATTTCTAGCGAGCCACAACTGGTACAACATCATCATCCCCACCGCCGACTCCTTCTCATCAAGCATTCCCAGCCAATCCAGGATCCAACCCTCCAACTCTCGCAACCTGCGGACCGTAGCATCAGGGGCGAGCAGCTTCAGGCCCGTGATGTCTCGAATGCAGTCCCACGCCGCCACCGAGTGTGGGCACCTCCAGAAACGGTGCAACATCGACTCATCACGGTTGCATGCAATATACTTCACACCCTCGTTTATCTTCCGCCGGTGCAGCTCCTCTCCAACGGCAAGGCCGTTCTTCACCATACGCCAGATATGAATTTTTGTTTTACCCGGAACTGTAGCCGCCCACAGAGCCAGCCATCCTTGGTGATCATCATAAGAATTGGAGGAACCCGCAGTGATGGTCTTCTGTCGCTCTAGTTGCATCTTAAGATGATACGCCGATTTGACACTAAATATTCCGTTTTCGGTGTAGTTCCAAGCTTGATAATCTTCTGTTCCAGCTTTACCAACGGAAATCTTTAGAATGTCAGTGACGTCCCCATCAAAAAACACCTCTTTAGCTTGTTTTCATCCCAGCCACCCCCATCCACCAGCAGTAGTTCATCAACCTTGTGAACCTCCACGTCGGGCTTGTGTCCCAGTGGACGTCGCAAACCAGAACGGGGGATCCAGCTATCATTCCAAACGTCAATTGATGAACCGTTGCCCACTCTCCAGACTAACCCTTCCGACAACAACTCCCTTCCATGTACGATACTCCGCCAAGTAAAAGAAGAAGATTTGGGACAACTTGCAGCCAAGAAATCCCCCTGTTTGAAGTATCGAGCACGAAGAACCCGAGCACACAAGGAGTTAGGTCATGTTAATAGTCTCCATGCTTGTTTCACCAACAGCGCCTGATTGAACACCGCATATTTGCGAAAGCCCATCCCCCCTTCTGTTTTGGCACACACATCCTGTCCCAAGCTATCCAGTGGACTTTGCGCTTTCCATCCGCATCCCCCCACCAGAATCTTGACGTAATTGAGGTCAGCTTGGTGCACATTTTTTTGGACAGCATTAAGCACCCCATGGGGTAAGTAGGTACTGCCTGCAGCATCGATTTCACCAAGGTCTCCTTGCCCTCCATCGACAGCCCCTGCCCCTTCCACCCCTGGACCTTTCCACACGAGCGCTCTGGAATATGTTGAAAGGCTCCATCTTTCGACCGGCCCACAACCGTCGGCAGGCCCAAGTATTTTTCGGACAGCGCCTCACATGAAATACCAATCACCGCCTTCAGCGCCTCTCGCTTCTCCTCGGTGCATCCCTTGCCAAAATAGATTGACGACTTCTGTTTATTAACTCGTTGGCCGGAGCACTCCTCATAAGCTGACAACACATTCTTGAGCGCAGCAAGACTGTCCTCACTGGCCTCCAGGAAGACAATGATGTCATCAGCAAACAATAGGTGTGTAATTGTAGGCCTCGCCACCCCAAAGCTAACACCCTCTAGCTGCTTGTCCTGTTGTGCTTTCCGAAGAAGGGCCGAGAATCCTTCCACACAGAACAAGAACAAATATGGAGAAATTGGGTCTCCCTGACGTAACCCTCTTGACGGCAAGAAACCATCCGAGATACCTCCATTCAGCTTCACTGCAAACCGTGCAGATTTGACACATCTCATAACCATCTCAATCCATCGGTGAGAAAAGCCCATCCTCAGCATCATCTGTTCCAGAAAACACCACTCCACCCTGTCGTATGCCTTCATCATATCAAGCTTCACGGCACATAAATGTTTCTTCCTCTTCCTCCTCTGAATAGCATGCACACACTCATAGGCTATAAGCACATTGTCCGTGATCAATCTACCCGGGACAAAAGCACTTTGCTCCTCTGAAATAAGAATGGGGAGGATTTTCTTCAGCCTATTCGCCACAACCTTCGAGGCAATTTTATAAAGAACATTGCAAAGGCTGATTGGCCGAAATTGAGATAGCAGCTCAGGATGATTCACTTTTGGGATCAGAACAAGAATTGCATCATTGAAATCAGGTGGGCAGTCCCTCCCCTCCAAGAAATCTCTCACAGCCCTACAAACCGAAGTTTTCAACAAAGACCAGTGTCTTTGATAGAATAGCGCTGGTAAACCGTCAGGTCCAGGGGCCTTAGTGGCCCCCATTTGGAACAGCGCAGCCTCTATCTCCACATCAGAGAACCCTCCGGTGAGTGCTCTATTCATGTCATCAGTCACGAAGGGATCAATAAGCTGGACAACCCTATCAGCATTCACAGATCCTTCAGAGGAGTACAACTGTTGATAGAAGGGCAGTGCCATCTCTCGCATACCCTCGTTTGTGTTGCACAGTGTACCATCATCCCTTCGGAGCACACGGACCGTATTTTTGCGTTTCCTGTGAGACGCACGATTTTGGAAATATTTGGTATTACGGTCACCCGCTCTCAGCCACTTCTGGCGCGATCTCTGTCTGTACATTATTTCCTCCCTTTCATACATGTCATGGAGTTTCAGTTCAATCCCTTTGACCTCTTCTACCGACCCAGTGGCCAGTGAGTTCATCTTAGCGTCTTCTAGCTTGCTCCGGAGGGATTTGAGCTCAGCCCTGACTGAGCCAAAAGTGTCGAAACTCCACGCGCGCATATCAGTAGTCATGCCCCGTAGTCGGGTCCATAGACCATTGATCCCAGACTCCACCCCAGACCGCTTCTCCCACGCATCCTTAATCATGTCATCATAATTTTCGTGTTTTGTCCACATCTCCTCAAACATGAAGCCACGCGAGAGCTGCCTGGGCCCAACTAGAGCATCACAAAGCACCCGGACCAATAGCGCCATATGATCAGATTCTTCGGTGACAAGATGCTCAACCTGAGTTAGCGGAAACATAGTTAAGAACGACGTCGTCGCCGTTCCTCGATCCAACCACACCTGCACATTTGCTTCCCCCTCACGATTGTTATTCCATGTGTAGGGGTAGCCTTTATAGCCTAGGTCGGACAGCCCACACTCAAACAGGCAGTCACTAAATGCAAGCATGTTTCCTTCATTCCTTGGGTTTCCACCTAGTTGTTCCTCCTGAGAAAGGACTTCGTTAAAATCCCCAGCACAAAGCCACAGCATATCACTCTGGGTTCGTAAGTATCGCAGCTTCTCCCAGGTTTTGTATCGTTGATCCATCAGTGGTTCTCCATAAACCCCACTAAACCACCACTCCTTGCCTTCAAATTTTATAGTTGCATCGATGTAGTACTGGCACCACAGTTTCACAGACACCTCTACTCCCTCACGCCACCAAAGCGCAAGACCTCCACTTCTACCCACATAGTCCACAGCCACCCCATTTCTGAAACCGAGACTCCACTTGAGTTTATCCATAGCCTTGGCTTTCTTCTTCGTCTCGCTAAGAAAAACCACCGCTGGGTTGTAAGATCGTATCAGATCTCGAAGTTCGCCCACCGCCGTGTCCAACCCCAGTCCACGGCAGTTACGGGCCAAAATATTCATTGCGCCCGGCGGCCCTGCTGAGCAGGGTCCACCAATGGCTCTTCAAGTCTGTCAAACACTGAACCAGTGCACTGCTTCTTCCCCGCTGATTCTGCACTTTCTTCCCCAAGCACTTGAACGGGAACCGGAAGCCACACTTGCTTGGTGCGTCTTTTCTTAGAACCATCCGTGCCCAGTGACATGGATTTGGGGTCCTTGCTGCCCGACCCAATCTTCCTCGGGCGTCGAGTGAAAGTACCAGACTTGTACTTCCTCGGGTTCTCCTCCAGGATCTGCTTGTCCTGTGCTGGCTGTACCTGCTCTTTTGCCTTCATGCGCAGTCGCTTTTCAGGGCTGGTGACCACCCCTCCATCCCCTCGAAGCTCGCGCCCACCAGTGCGGGAGGAGCTCGATTGGTCGGACATAAAATCACACGCAATGTTCCTCCTGGGAGGGAGATCCCTCACTGACACCCTGTCCTTGTAGAAACCATCCCGATCAGAAGACCTACTCCCATAGCTACTCGATGACATCGTAGGGCGAGCCGACGGTGGAGGTTTCTGATTTCTTCTTGGGGACGCACGCAACCATTCCCCCCACTACTGAACCTCGCTCTTCTCTTCGCCACAACGGCCATCAGGATGCACCAGACGTCCACATTGGAAGCATAAGTGAGGAACTTTTTCATACTTCAGGTCAAACCAAGTTCCTTCTGCATCGTCTTCACTTTCCTTCAGCCTCACCCCTCTTGGCAGAGGGTGATCAACACGGACCTCGACTCTGATCCGCAGCTCCTTGCCCTAGGCCATGCCGTCCTCATCCACCTCTACAGAGATGAACCTGCCAACCCATCCACCGATTAACTCCCCATACGCCCGGTTCATCATATCCGTCGGTAAATCCAGAACCCTAATCCATATCTCCATCGTATCAAATACCATGTCAGAGGGACGGACATCGCCATCGAAGTTCTTCAGAAGAACAACACTAAGATCAAACTGCCATGGCCCGTTCTTCATAACATGCCTCCAATCCCCTTCGGAAGAAAACTTCACCACAAACCTGTTCTCCCCGATGTCGTTGAACTGGGCAAGGCCGTGAAGCCCCCAAGCTCTTTGCATCGCGCGTTCCAGGGCTCCGATCACGAGCCTCCGGGGAGAGCAAACCATGCCCACCACCGCCCACCTTGGACGGGGAACATGCGAAGATTTGAGTCCTTGAATGACCAGGCATGTGGCTTCCTTGTCCGTCAGCAAGAGATCCCCCATCCTCGCTGTCAAACTCGCATCCAGATCCTCCGCCCCTGATTTCGCCGGAGAGCGGGACGGCGTCCTGGACACCCTCCCACCACCTCCTCCCACAGACGATCGCGAAGACGAAGCCATGCCTCCCCACCAACGCACACCGAGCGCGGCAACGGAGGCACGAGAGAAAACCAACACGCGGACGCCGAACCCCGCTGTCGAAATCCGATCCGCCGCCGAGAACCACCACCCAGAAGGAGAAAACCCTAGCGAAACACGATCGCCTCCCGATCGCCGTAGAGAAACTTCCGCCTTTGGTGGACCCACGATATAGCAAGAGTACATGAAGAATAACCAAAATGTTGTACTCACTCCATCCCAAAACAAGTGTTTTAAATTTGTCAAAATATGAATATATCTAGACATGAAACACGTATAGATACATATATATTTGGACAAATCAAAAACACTTGTTTGGAACGGAGGGAATATTTTTGTAAACGGGGGAGAAATGTACCTACGGTTGTACTACTATACATGATTCTACCACGTGGTCCACGTCCATATGCCGAAAGAGAAACAAAACAGAGCAAAGCACGTGTCGGCGAACGAGCATAGAAAATAGGCAAATACCTGGTTCGGAATATGCCATTAGCGACATCCAATCAGAAGAGGCCACATGTCCAAAGAATAGTGGCCAATATCTCAGTATCACTGATCCCGACTCGTGTCACTTTCCTAGCTGGTGCACGTTCTGGACCGACTTGCCATGAAGTTTGGAACAGCTGGTATTTCCGAATCCCCCCTTGATAACGAAAAGAAAGTTCAAATTTTTGAAATGGACCAAATGGAAGAGAAACGGAAAAGTGCGACTCTTTTGACCCAACTGCTCCGATCCGACGGCCAGCAGCGACCCAACGAGACCCGGACGCGACGTGGCGCACGCACAGTGCCCATGGCAGTAAAAAAGTAGTTCCTCTCCCAAGCAAGACTCACGGATTCGAGCCTCCACGCTGCAAAGCCTGCAACAACCCCATTTCTTTCTTTCTTCGCACGTCTCCCTCTCTCCAAGTACTCACGCCGCGGCTCCCCTCCTCTTTTCCTCCTCCATTCCTTTGCCCTTCCTCCTCCTCCTGCTCCAAAACCCTAAACCCTACCCACCTCGACCGGATCGGACGATCGCCGCCGCCTCCCTCGCCCGGTGAGCTCTCTCCTCTCCGCCTCTCCCCGTACGCTCCTCTGTTTTTTTTTCCTTCTCTGTTTTCCGTCCGAGGCAAGTCCAAGTAGGGGCGGGCTGTTCGTCGATTTCCCAACGATTCTTCATGACACGCGTCGGTGATTCGGTGGAACGGGGTGATTCGCTAGGGAGCGCGTGCGCTGCTGCGATTTTTTCCGAGTAGGCGGTAGCGGAAAGGGGCTAGTGGATTTTTCTGGGTTGTTTTTTTTTTCCGTCGTGTCCTGCTTCTGGCATCGTTGATTTCCTGACGATTCTGCTTCGCGCATGTCGGTGATTCGGTGGAACTGGCTGATTAGGCAGGGAGCTCGTGCGTGCGTTGCTGTGATTTTTCATGAGTAGGCGGTGGCGGAAAGGGACTAGTGGATTTTTCTGGGTTGTTTATTCTCGTCGTGTCCTGCACTCCTGCGGCTGATCGAGCCGACAGGATAAATATTATTTTATTTTTTGCCTTCGCTCCTGCTTTTGAGGATAATCCGTTCACTCGTTGTTTGCGAATCTGTGCCCGCTCCTGCTATCTTCCTCTGTTTTGCTTATGATCCATGGATTAGTACATACCCAATCTGGCGTGGTACGTTCGCTTCGTGGCCGTCTTGGCCGGATTATTACGAGAACCTGCTGACCCCTTTTCTGTAAAAAAAAATCACGATTGCCACCTGCTGCGATTGGAGGGTGGTACTTGTATTAGTATCTCGGATACTTGAAGTAAATCGACGCTGATAGTAATTTTGTCGAATTGAAGTGTTACTGTTATGCTTATGTGCAGTTTTTGTTGGTATCTGGATAGCCTTCAGACTCCTTGTTGCAATAATTAGACCTTGCTATGTATGAAAATTGGTTCAACCGGGGAAATAATCTGCTCTTGATCATGGTATAGCTGTTATTTGTTCCTTTTTATTTCTGTTGTTGCTGTAGTAAAAAGGGTTAGAGTCCTTTTTCTTGACAGGAATCAGGTTTACTTTTGGTTCATGATTGCTTAGGATGTTTTCCTTGAACTGTTAGCAATGGTTGTGAACAAATTGAAATATGAGGTGAAGAATGTAGGTGATTCTCATGGAATCTTCTTACCAGCAGCATTGAAATACTTGTAGTATTTGTACATTTTGGGATTGCCAGTTCTGCATCAGGTGGTCAAATGCTTGGTTGTATTGTTGCTGAGCTTGCTTGGACAGTTGGATCACATTTGATTCTCTTTTACAGCTTTGCCATACTTGGAATCTCTATATTAATTGCTACTCTACCCACTCAAGTTATGTTCGAGTAAATCCTAGAGATTTACTGTTGTTTGATTATACCAGAAAACTACCTATCTTTGGAAATGAGTTATACCAGAGAAATGCGATTGTTGAGTAATTTGTTATTTATAATGTGCTGTTAATATCACTATTTTACTTGTTAGTCTTGCTTATGGTTCGTGAATTGGATCACTTCAGGTCTACTTGAACGGCATGACCTTTGCCTTCCCACAGGGAGGGTGAGAAGCAACCAAGTATGGCTTCAAGGGCGATCGTCAGGAGAAGGAAGCATCTTTTGGATCATGTTAACACACCTATCCTGTCATCCTCCTTCTCTACCTTCCAGCATGGGACTTTTGGTTTCGAGGTTCAACCTAGAATAGGACAGCGTTTTCTTCAGCAAATCCCAGGGCACTCAAAACGTGAGAAGGAGAAGGAGCAGTACAGTGTGAATTCGTCAAGGGGGAATCTGCCAGGCCTTGGTAATGGCTTTCCTCTACGTCCAGCTCACGTGATTTCTCATTATGGTTACGTGATTGGAAGGAATGAATTTGCATTGCCTTTCGGAGCTAGAGGTTTGTTGCAGTCAGTCCGCAGAGCATCAACTGCAACTGCTGGGCAACCTAAGTTGGATGTTGAAGAAGAACAGAGTGAGGATCAGAAGCAGAGTAAAAGGAAAAAGGAGGCATCCCCAGAAGAATGTGATCAGGCTGTGGTAGGCCTAAGCACTGCAAAAGCTAAAGCCAAAGCCAAACAGGTGCAAGAATCTCTAAAGTCTAGTCAGTCAATCGTGCAAAAATTCTGGGCAAGGCTTCTGGGTATTGGCCCTGCTCTCCGGGCTGTTGCTTCGATGAGTAGGTATATATCTTTTCCCTCGCACTCAAATCTATAATTTTGATGTAAGACATCTGCTTTCTGCCCCATTTCATATCCTGTTGAACGTACACAACTTACCTTGTTTTGTTTGTCTGTGTAGAGCTGATTGGGCTGTAAAGCTGAAGCATGGGAAGGATGAATTTATTTCTACACTGCAGCATTACTGGTTAGGAACAAAGCTACTCTGGGCAGATGTTAGGATTTCTTCAAGATTGATGGTGAAACTTGCTGGTGGGAAAAGCCTCTCAAGGAGAGAGAGGCAACAACTTACTCGCACAACAGCAGATATTTTCAGGCTGGTACCTGTTGCTGTGTTCATCATTGTTCCATTCATGGAATTCTTACTACCAGTGTTCCTCAAGTTGTTTCCAAATATGCTGCCATCCACTTTCCAAGACAAGATGAAAGAAGAGGTTTGTGATTTAACCATTTTAATTACTGACTGCGCTAGTGTGATTATACTGTTTAGTTATTACATTTGTTGGCATGCTGTTATTGCTACTGATTGTGGATGTTAATGTATGCTTCAACCAATGATGCACGGGTTCTCTGTACTGTACTCTCAGCCATACATCCGTATCGTTCCCGTTCCATGGTTTGATTACCCTTTTGCCTGTCATCTTTTGCTGATGCCATATATTTTTGTGTATCATGTTTGAATCAGCCTCCTAGTCCACTTTTATAGGAACCACAAACATTATTACTTCGCATTTTGATTGGCTCAAGAATGTAATCAATGCTCTTTTGCAGGAAGCATTGAAAAGGAAACTGAAAGCAAGGATTGAGTATGCAAAGTTTTTGCAAGATACTGCAAAAGAAATGGCGAAGGAAATTCAAACATCACGCAGTGGAGAAACAAAACAGACAGCTGAAGATCTGGATGAATTTTTAAACAAGGTATTAGTTATATATAAAATCCGAATGCCAATATATTTACACTATATATTATGAATTTATTGTGCTATTCTTTCTTGATAATTTACTTTAAATTGCTATTAGGTTAGGAAAGGTGAACGTGTATCCAATGACGAAATCTTGAACTTCGCCAAGTTGTTTAATGATGAACTGACTTTGGATAACATGAGCAGGTTAAGCATAATTTGAAATTTGAATGTCCTTGTAAATTCAGTATCACAATTATGCCAGAGCTGATCAATATTTTTTTGCAGACCGCGCTTGGTCAATATGTGCAAATATATGGGTATTCGACCTTTTGGTACTGACCATTACTTGAGGTTTATGCTTCGCAAAAAACTGCGCGAGTAAGTATTTAATTGAAAAATGTGAAAGATATACTCTGCAATAGGTGAAGTAGAAGTGACGTGTTTGGAATACTCTGCAACACTTGGTTGCTAAATCATTTACTAAGAGCAGTAGTTTG
Organism: Poa pratensis; assembly: GCA_947311845.1. Classification (NCBI taxonomy): domain Eukaryota; kingdom Viridiplantae; phylum Streptophyta; class Magnoliopsida; order Poales; family Poaceae; genus Poa; species Poa pratensis. The sequence goes on from CAMZMU010000087.1 coordinate 35,397,339, forward strand.
CTGGATGTCACAAGTTATGTTGATTTGATTTACGACTGTATTTGAATAGATTTTACATGTGTTAGACTCAGTCAGTACTCAATATTTAGCATCTGTGTTTAATTTACTGCTTGGATTTGCTAGTGGTTTTGACCTTCGCCTTACAATTTTTTATATTTACTTCAATGCAATTTGGCATTGTTTTGGTAATGCTACTCTTATTTGTGCAGCATTAAGAATGACGATAAGATGATTCAAGCTGAGGGTGTAGAGTCTCTTTCTGAAGAGGAGCTCCGACAAGCCTGCCGTGAACGTGGTCACCTAGGCCTGCTGTCAACTGAAGAAATGCGTCAACAGGTTTGCTAGCCTTAATCTGGTGATATACACATAATTTAGTGTTTTACGATCTCGAATAATTTATGCTTGTCTACTTGGTGTTGGAATTATTAGTTAGTTGTCTCGATATTGGTGTTGGGTACAGGCATAGTGGTCACCTACATTTATTGTCACAATATATCTGACATTAATGATTTCTGATGTGCCTAGACATCTTATGTAGGATTAAGTTTTTGGTCATCTTGACACATACCTAAATTGGAATGACTTGGGATATGAGACGAGTTGTCATTTTGTATCCCCATCATAGATTAGGGCAGTACATCATCAATTTCCATGGTCAAACCTTACTTTTGTTCTTCAAAAGGATCCTTCTTTGTTTTTGCTATCTATAATACCTCTATGTGCTGTCCTTTATTAGTTGTCATTTTTTTGTATGATCTCAATATACTATTTTTGCTCCCGAAGTCATATGTACTTCTGTAGTGAATGCAATGTGAAATTTGTTGAAAGAAATCTACATCTACCCCTCAGCTTCCACTTAGAAACACATCTAAAGCTGGACTGTGTTGCTTTTAGTCATAAATTCTCGTGCTAAAAAGCAATGTAACTGCTACATTGTAATGGATATTAAATAATGCCAGTAATTCCTTACAAATTCATTTTTTATCCAGCTACGAGACTGGTTGGATCTATCACTCAATCATGCTATGCCATCTTCTCTTCTCATACTTTCAAGGTAAATTTAGTTGATATATTTCTCAGTGGCTGCAAAAGTACTGTTTGGCCTTGCGTCCTCGCTAATCTTTGCTAATGTTGTCAGAGCTTTTACTGTATCTGGGAAAATGAAACCCGAGGAGGCTGTTGTAGCAACATTGTCTTCTCTACCAGATGAAGTTGTGGATACAGTTGGGACAGTATTGCCATCTGAAGATTCGGTTTCTGAGAGGAGGAGAAAACTGGAGTTCCTTGAGATGCAGGAAGAACTTATCAAGGTGTGTATACATAAATGTCCTCGTCTTTTCCATAAAGAAGTATTATAAATATTAAAACTAAGCACTATGTTACTTCATCTGAAAATACAACCAATGATACTTGTGGTAGATATGAAACCCACACTGGTAGAGCTACCCTCTATCGAATAAGTTTGTGGTACCCTATTTTCCTGTGCTTTTTTTTCACTTGTGTTTTTAGTCAGTGCGGCATGTAGTACCTCTTGATTTTATTAATTTGTACTTGTCTTAGTTTAAATAAACATTAGTACTATGGACTTCTTTTCCTGACATGCCACGGCAACATATGCACTCTGCAAACGATCATGTACTACTATTACATATCCTGTCACGCGTTTATTCTCTAATGATTAAACCTCGATAATCTCCTATCTATGTCCTCTTGTGCAATACATCTATTGGAAGCTTTGCGTGGTTTACGGTATTCCATGTTAAAGCCAGAAGATGGTCTGTAGAAAGAAACTACAAACTAAAACGTTCCCATGAATTAGTTTTTGTCTTGAACTCTTGAGACCCCTTTATTGCCAATTAGGTCCATGTTCCGTAGTCTCAACCATCAACCTGTCATCCCATTCTCATCTGAACCACGTGAAGGTTGACACCCAATGAGGAAAGGTGTATTAAATTTATTTTTTGTATATCCTAGTACCCTTCATAATAAAAATTTATTCACGAGATTTATTACCCCAGTTTTATTTTATAACTACCCAGTATGAAGTATGATAGGGATCCCAAATCATTTTTTCTTTTCAACAAAACGTTGATGACATTGAGCTGTTACCCATTTGTTTTATTTTCAACATAATGCTGTTCATAACTGGTACTCGATTATTCATGTTCAGCCCAATGCTGTGCATTACTGCTAACACTGAATAGCATAATGCTACCAGGATTGTACTGTAGCCTAGTTATTTTATTTTCTGCATAATGCTGCTTATACCAAACTGTTGTTAATGCTTTTGCATACAAAAAAAAAATCAGGAGGAAGAGAAGAAGAAAGAGAAAGAAGAAAAGGCAAAGCAACAAAAGGAAGAAAAGGAAAAGCTCAAAGAACGGGAGGCTGCTGAAGAAGATTTGGCTTTAAAGGAAATGACCGAGCCTACTGCCAGGGAAGAAGAAGAGCTGAGAGAAGGAAAACAACATGACAAGGAACAGCTCTGTAATATCAGTCGAGCATTAGCTGTGCTAGCATCTGCATCGGTATGATCGTAGTCAATCTATATTTTGTATTGGTACATTACATACTGACATTAATAGTCCATAATTACTTTTATTGCAGTCTGTTAGCAAGGAGCGTCAAGAGTTCTTGAGCCTTGTCAACCAGGAGGTACAGTTTTAACTTTTAACCTGTGAAGTGGAATTAGAGGAACAATTGTCCACACGTCAATTTTCTGCTTTGTTATGTAAGTAAAGTACTATGGAGGCTTAATAGATCTTTATTTCTGTGGAATGCAGATAGGACTGTATAACTCCATGCTTGAAAAAGAAGGCACAGAGGGTGAAGAAGAAGCTAAGAGGGCATATATGGCTGCTAGAGAGGAATCAGATGACGCTGATGAGGTCGCTGAAGAAGAAAAGGTCTCGTCAGCGCTGATTGAGAAGGTAAGGAATCCATTTACGCATGCCATACCACATCTCTCCAGTCTGGTTAAAATTGGTGCGGTGGTCTTAGTTTGCTTTTCAAGTTAAATTTCTTCCTGCCCGACTTATATTGATTGACAGTAATAGCTTGAGAGATAGAAACGTCACATAACTCGAAGATAGAATTATCCAACAATAAGAACATTGTCCTGTTGTATTAGACAATTCACTGTACGGTTGCATCTTAAATAGCGTGCTCAACATCTCCAGAAAGAACTATTATTTGAGTTGATAGCTGGTTGGAGATAACTAACTGTTGGAGGTAACAGTCGCAAACTCGCTAGTTTGATAGGCAAGTTTCTTATGCCATTTTGAAGGCAAAATTAAGCATGCATCTTGCTCGATTATTTTGATGTATCAATTTATTGTGTGAGTTTGAGTTAAGAGCTTGTCTTCTGGAAAGTTAATCCGCGTACAAGCGCTTAGTCATTTGTCACAACATCTGCCCCTCTTGTGAACCAAATGGTGGTAAATGGTAATAGTGCCTTCGATTTTGTCAAATTCTGAGTCGGAAAATACTTTATCAGAACTGTTTAGATCTTGAGTCTACTTCTACTCATAAATTCGTCAACTTTACCAGAAAATGTATCCTAAATTAGTCAACTATGATAGGATTTGTAGCTAGCTTGTTTTGCATTCCCATCTTTGCATGTGAACAAAACACCTAACTGGCGTAAACAGAGTTATGCCGTACCAGCTGGCTACTGCTAGATCAAACTTGAAGTAGACGGTGTTGATACTCACGTCTTTAAATTTCAGTTTCAATATTAAGTTCCTTCTGTTTTTGATTAACTGATGTCTGCTCAAATATATTTCACGAGTGATTTCTGCATCTAGCTTCGGCATCTCCCAGTAAAGTCTGTTATTTAGTTGGAGAGGTTTCTCTGGAGGAATTACCATTGATATTGGTGACCTGTAAATTATGTAGGATAGCTATAATCTTTGAATTTGTCATTGACAATTTTTTGCTGTGTTTAGGTTGATGCTATGCTTCAGGAATTAGAAAAGGAGATTGATGATGTGGATGAACAAATCGGAAACCGCTGGCAACTGCTTGATAGGTATGTCACTTGCATGTTTATCACAGTTGTTTCATATTGCATTCCAGGCAGCTAATGCATGGTGCTAATGGTTTGGTTGGATAGGCAGGGTCTATAATATAGTACAAACTCCCTGTCCACCTCTCGTTCAAAAAAAAACTCCCTGTCCACCTGAGGAGATTGAGTTGGATCACAATGTATCCAAACATGTCCTTAAGATGTGGCTTTGTTGTCCAACAACGCTTAGTGCTACTATCTTTTTTCGTGATTTATATGCCACACTGATATGGATAGTACTTTCTAAGTTAAGTTACTGCTGTATGATATTTACTTATTCTCAGTTAAGTTACTTTCTAAGTTAAGTTACTGCTGTACGAGTCCCTCTCTTGTATGGTTGTATGAAATTTACATGGAGCTCGAAGTTTATTATGGACCAACATGCTAGGTTGCACTTGGACCATGCTTCATCAACATACTGATTCCTTTTGCACCTCATTTGCAGGGATCATGATGGCAAGGTGACTCCTGAGGAGGTAGCAGCGGCGGCGGCTTATCTCAAGGATACTATTGGGAAGGAAGGCGTCCTAGAGCTTATCAGCAAACTGTCCAAAGACAAAGGTGCTTACACTCATGACTTGCCAGTTCATCTCATTACATTACATGCCCAATTGTTCTCACTGACAAATTCTTATGACTGCAGATGGAAAGATCCGTGTGGAAGACATTGTGAAGCTGGGTTCTCAAACAGAGGAAAACAATGAAGACCAAGAAGAAGAATCACGGCAGTAGTAGGAAACGCATTCCTGGTTGAGATGGACAACCTATTGTTTGAGTTCAGGCAGAACCATTCCGAGTATCTCACCCACTTCATGGCAGTGCGTGTGTAGATCAAAAGGCAGGACAGCCATTTTTTGCGCCTCTGTGATCTGACTTCGATATAACGATCCATGGTTCCCAAACGTAACTTGCTGTGGCATTCATGTACTCCCTCCGATCCGGAAAGAGGTTCGGAGGTTATACGTACAGTTTGTGCTACGTACGTTAGTTTCTCGCGACGTTTTTTATGGACCGGAGGAAGTAGTTAATTAGGTTCAGTGCTGTGGATTGGCTGGTAAATGGCAACCATGATCTCAACAGGTTGCTTGGAAGTGAAGTACAGTTCGGTTGGATTTTGCAGGCTACCATCTAGTCCCATCTTACATATAATGAGACTTTAAAAGCATGTGTACTACCCCCTAATGTACTTACGTTTTTGGCGCGACCATAGAGATTAGCTCTTCTGTATTCGATAAATAAGAGAACTGAGAGTACGTGGGCGGCTGCTTGACGAGGCTGCCCTCAGATAAGTTTTTACTTATCTACGCTGGCCAGAATAATTACACAAGCAAATTATCTCCTGTTGTTTGAACAAGCGATGAGTCATATTTCATTACAAACTCAAACGGACAGTTTTGGACATCTTGTGCTTCAAGTTCCATGAAGTGCATACTACGTAGTTAAAAAAATTGCTTGTTATGTTTCAACGCAGCTGCTGCTACTAAGATGACCTGAAATTCCATATTTTACGGTCTTGATCAGCTGACATAATTCAAAGCAACCTGATCCACCGTGCTCATGGCAGGACACGGGCTAATCCAGCAAAATCATTTACATTGATCAAGACAACGAAGGGATTCATCACCGAGCCATTGGTATATTCTGGGAATCAGCATAAAACAAAAGATGAGAACTGTCCTACACTATGACAGGACTCCAGGGGACCAGAATGGCCTGAATGAAGACCGGCACTTGGGCCAGATCATTTCTTGCACAAATGCTTGGGGATCACAACTGCTCGTTGAGACGCACTTATGCTATTGCTGGCATCCCTACGCATTCCTCATGGCAGCAGGTCTCCACTTTCTCCGTATATTTACAAAGTCCTGCGAAGGAGAATACAGTTACCATGGCAAATCCCAGTGCGACAATATCAGGCTAGTGCCGTTACCAAGCTCAACAGATAGTGGTGCAAAGAAAAACAAAAGTGGTTAACTGATTCACAATGAAGAAAAAACCTGTTCTGAATTCTGATTTAAATGTGAAGAGTCTCGATTAGCCAGATGCAGGTCCTGGGTTTCCATTTGACGGAGGAGTTGTTTCCATCAGCTTCTGGACACGAGGTCGTTTCTTTTTACTATTTGCCAACGCGTCTTGCGCAGTTCCGTTTGGCTGCTGAGGTATCTACATGTGCTCATCACACCGTATACCATAAATACACATGAAAATGGTCTTGCCAAAGTGTCAGGATGAATGCATGAACTTGCTAACACGCATAATCACAAACCTGGAACATCTGCTGGTACATCACTGGCATCAAAACACCATTCCCAAATGCCTGAGGGTCAACACCACTCTGAAAATTTAAATAGGCAAGAGTTAGCTTCAGAGGTATCCTCAGAAATGACTCGGTGCTTTTGCATCATGCAGAGAAAAGCACCCAAATATCCCAGAAGAGTTAGCTTCAGAGCATACGTCCTCAGAAATGACTCGGGGCTATTGCATCATGCAGAGAAATATGGGAACTACCAAGTACTCCAAATGTTCGAGTAAGAAAAGCATCCAAATATCCCAGAAATATGCTTATTTAGTGCTATTGGTACAATGGTACTTGCACAAAGTGGAACTTAGGAGGCATAGTCATTAGTATTTTGACGTACCGGAACCATGTACACGATGCTTGGTCGAATTGCTCCTTGATTGCCCATGAATTGCTGGACATTAGCTGGCACTCCGATGTAACCAGCAGGAACTACACCCGTGTCTGCTACTCCCTGCGGTAAAAACTATATGCACTCAGTATACTCATAAGCTATATATGTCAACTGATGAAGGGGTATTGCGCCAAAATTCCTGATGAAAATTCCAATCTACCTTCTGGATTTGCGATGCCTGCACAAATGTGGAAGCCTGCATTTTAAAATAAGAATGATCTTAGATGGTAGCCGTTCAGGCAAATTATTTCCTAATAATGCAAATCAAGAATGTATACTGCCACCAGATTAGATTACAGGTTGAACCAGTACCTCCGCTCCATTGGGCCCACCATTCCCATCCTCAGTAGCTACGTTTACCAGATTTTGACCTGACACCGTATTTGGTTTATTTACTTTAGGAATGCGAGACTTGATCCTTGGCTGTGTATCATCGTGTGTATTACTATTTAATAGGAACTTCTCAACCTCTGTCGCCAACCTCAAAGCAAGGCGATACTTATCTGATAAGACTGCAGAGTCAACAAGCTGCAGGCATCTCATCGACAAATAGTCATATCGATCCACACGATTACAGGGAACAATGTCACTTGAAGGTCGTCCCATCACATGCAACTGTCTGAAATCCTTTTTCCACCTATCAAGAACATACTGTGAAGGAATTTCACGAACCTGTTGAAACTTGAGCACTGAGAGACTATGCCTACATAGTATGCCACTAAACTGGAAACCTCCACATATACAAGTTACATCCTTTTCCTCTGCGTTATAAGTCACTCCAAAAATCTTGCTCATAGTCCTCTTACCATCTTCAAGGAAAATACATTCCTTGACATTGCATGTGGAGATAGGCCCAGCACCATTCATCAAAGATACATGGCAGTACATTATGGCTTCAATCTCATCTTGGAACTTCTTGAACATGTTATGGGTGTATAACTTCGAGAGCTGTTCTTCCATATAGAATTTTGAAACAGGTGGACGTTGCTTATGAAATGTCTCGAAATCTGCTTGGGCTTCTTTCTCATATTTGCTCTGCAAAGTCGTCTCATACTTGCCAAGAAATTGCTTCAAAGTGGTTTTAGATTCAACACACCCTTCAAAGAAAGGAGTGATAGTTTCAGTTCTTTGTGTAACAGACATTCCTGCCCAAAAAGTATCTTTAAGAAAGATAGGAACCCATGAATATCTGCACTCATAAAGTGATCTTAGCCAGTCATGACCCTGAAGCCCGTTGTATGTGATTAGAGTACTCCATTCTCCTTCGAACTCATCTGCTGTTAAAGAATCGTATGCAGCCTTTTGTAATGCCTTGCTGATAGCTTTATACTCTGACAGCCCACTTAATTGGTCTGATGCCTTCTTCATTATCTGATGCAAGCATATTCTATGACGAACTCCAGGAATAACCTCAGCAATTGCACTTTGGATGCCCCTGCACTGGTCAGTGATGATAGCCTTTGGAAGGTTTCCAGACATGCATGCTACCCACACCTTAAAGAGCCAAGTATAGGTTTCTGCTCTCTCATCAGAGAGGAGGCCACAACCCAATAAGACAGATTGGCCATGATGGTTCACGCCAAGAAAGGTCACAAGAGGCATATCATGTTTACTAACCACATAGGAAGTGTCAAGCGTGATAGCGTCATTATAATACTCATACATGGCTCTTGATCGTGCATCTGCCCAGAAAACATTCCTGACAGAGCCTTCATCATCCAAGTCAATAACATTGAAAAAGTTTGCATTTTTTGCCTGCATCCGGGTAAAGAAAAGTCGAAGTGCTTCTGAATCTCCAGGTTGGAACTTCAAACGGCCCCTCTCAACTGAACTATGGTTCTTGCTCTCTCCAAACAGAAGTTCTTCAAGTTCACCCAGCTTATCAACAGGCATCTTGCTTGGCTCTTCAACCGGCATAGCTCCAGGAGCACCCATACGCAATCGCCTCTTTGCAGGGCCAGAAAGCTGCTTATAAGAGTTCAAGAACCTTGCCATTGCTGGGCTCACAGGATGATTATGATCAAGGATAGCCAACTCTACATGCAACAATTTGTCTCCCCATAACTTCACTCTGATCTTGGCTGGGCAGTTGGTGGTTGATGAGACTCGTTTTCTGAACTTAGGTTCATAACGAGGCCGCCCTCCTTTACAGCACATAAGCTCGAGATATAAGCAGGTGCCTTCTTGTGAGAATGAGGACCTCCTAACCGAGACACCAAAACCAACACGACGGGCATACCTACGGTAGAATCGGTTGACCTCCATGTGGTTATTGAACACCATGCCAACTTCTGGAATACCTATGTCCTCTCCATCAGACTCCTCTAAATTGAGATCCTGAATAAAAAAATCCCATCAGGAAGCCGCTTCAATGCCAAAAGTAAAACCTTCTACAACATCAAAATGGCATCAATAACTTTGAATACATTCTAATTTAGGATTTCAGGAGTATGACCTGCCACTGCCAACAGCACCGCCCTGTGGCAGGTACGGAGCCATCAAAACCGGCCTCTATGAATAACACCTAGGTTTTCCCTACTTCACCATTCCTGGAATGAGAATACCAACAAGCGTGGCACCACCATTTTGTCTGGCCTATCTATTACTCCCTCCGTTCCTAAATATAAGATGTTTTAGCTATTTCAAATGTGGTCTAGATACGGACCGAAATGGGTGAACAACTGAACATACACACTAAAACCCGTCTAGATACACGTGAATCTGAAAAAAAAGCTAAAACATCTTATATTTACGAACGAAGGGAGTATATTAAAAGAAAACAACAGAAAACAAGTTACCACGTTTGTCCTCATAGGCTTAACTGATTAAATCTACACTGTTGATCGTGGTGGGTCCTTATTATGATGGTCGATATTTTGTTGTCAACGTGGCAGGAGCAGTTCATATTCACGTCTGAATAGGAAATGGCACAACATTTAGCTCCATAGGTCAGTGCATTACAATGGGTGAGGTCATGGAATGATGTTAGCAAGTCAACTATATGATCATAAACTAATTGTTTCGGCTCGACGAGATGGACGAAAAGTTGACTTCTAAATCGTCATTGGCATTTGATGATTTCCACTAGCAACTATTTCGAAGTAACCATTTTGAGAGCTTTTTTGTAGCATTTTTAGTAAAGTATGCCTAATATAGGAGGATAGCAGTAATAAATAATCATTTGGCAATACTATGACCATTTTGAGAACTCTTTTGTAGCACCTTCTTGAGTATTAATAAATCATAAATTGGTATTACAAAGCCTATAAGATGGACGACTGAGACCAGAAATACGTGAATATCTAAGAACGGGTTGCCCTGCAAAACGACACGTTCAGAGTAAGCTGAGCATGCATGGAAGCTTCCGAAGGCATGATATTACACTAATCAGAAAACTTAACTGCAATACAACAAGTGACGAGGCGAGTGGAGGGGTAGGAAGGAAAAAAATAGCGCGCTATAGCAAAATAGCGCCGGCCTTAAAATACGCTATTAGCTTGCTATATCACGTTATAGCGTGCTATTAACGAGGCATTGTACGCTGATTTATTTAGCGAGACAATTTTCAAAACGCTATATCGTGCTATTAGCGGCGCTATAGCGCGCTATTTTTTTTCCATGGGTAGGACCACAAGATTCAAGAACAAATTGGATTCTTGGTGTGGAAAGATAGACATCAAGAGATGACGAAGAGTGGAAGCGAGAACTGTGAAGATTAGTACGAAAGTCAATGATTTTGTATGCCGGACCCTGAATCTAAATGGTATCATTCTTTTGTTGTCACATTTCAATGTACTTACTAACTAAAAGAATATCTACCCAAATCAAACCATGTTTCCTCGAGACAATAAGTTTGGTTACAATATTTTTAACATTTTAAATGGCTACCAACGACAATGTAGCGGCGACTAAGTCATTGATGGCGCGAGCAAACACCTGGCAGCGAAAACAATACGAAATGCAACAGTATGTAGTAAATTTATTTTCTCTGGCCACCCAGCTAGTTGTAAAAAGCTCCCAGCAATCATCTAAAAGCAGGTACCCTAATATTAGTAGCTCGGAAGCAAAGGTTGCAGCTAACAGGAAGAGCAAAAATTGGAACTCGCAGCCCTCGAGGAGTCGAGGATGAACAGGGAACTCAGCTGTCCCCTCAAGAAAACAAAAATGCTACTCCAATTCACGACAGTAAAGTCTACACGCAAGTCATTATCAACGAGTACCAAATGATGCTATCAGCTCCAAAGTTCATCTCCAACTTCTATCGGGAAGTCTGAACCACCGCAAAAACACAGCCGCACTCATGTAAAAGCCCCAAAATTGACTCAAAAAAATGAAAAGGTAAAAGCCCTAAAACCTCATGAAATTCGAAGCTTCCTTCTCCAGGTGACACCTAACTCCTCTAAAAATAGAAAAACTCGCGTAGAATCTTGCATCGTTTCCCCAGTACTTCCACAAATCAAATGCTCAGGATCACAAGAACGCCATAGAAGGATAGGAACAGATGGGATAAATCGGGAAGTACCAGTGCGTTGAGGTCGCGGCGCCGGGGGCGGCGAGGATTCTTGGTCGGGTGGGACGCCTCCTCCGTCTCCATCGCCAGAGAGCCCGCCGCCGGCGAGGTGGGCTAGGGCTTGGGAGCGGGTAGGGAAGATGACGGGTGTAAAGTTTGGTGACAAATGAATTACACAGGCTCCCGAAGAAGGGCCCGGGTTCGGGTGGGCCCGGGCGTTCAGTTCGACCCAGCCGATCAGTTCGGTTTTCGGTTAATTGTGTGTTGTGTTTGGGGGAGCTTCACTCTCACTCCACTTCACTCCGCCTCTCAACTCCACTCTACCAATCAGCTCCAGAGCAGGTAAAAAAGTGTTTGGCTTGTAAAATAGCTCCAGATTCAGATTAGGAGAGTTGTTGTTGTGAAATGACTAGAGTGCCCTCTTGTTTTCTTTTATCTTTTGCTTTTTCCTACCAACATATAGTACATGGACAATTGTCTCACTAACAATAACCGTTTCCATTTTTTTTCCTTTGAATAGGAATCGTGGCATATTTTTGCATGTGAAGGTCGTCACTTGATTTATGCGTTGAATTTTATGGGAAAACTATGACCAAATCAAACGAGAGACCTACCAACAATACCGGAGTAAATTACATAAAACTACCACAATTGTCCGTCAAACCACGAGTCAATACTACTTTTAGTGATTTTTTCATGTCAGTACCAATCGTGGGGCGGGGCGTTACAAATCACACAAAATCGTGTCTAATAGCATTTTGACAGCCTGGTGGGCCCATTTGCCAGGGCTGACATGGCTGCATACGTGGAGGAGGAGCTGAGTTGGCCGTGGGGCCCACTTGTCATCCTTCCCAATACGATCCTTTTTTTCTTCTCTGGGACTGAGACTATCTCTCCTGCGCTCCCAGCGGCTCGCACGCGCATCGGCACTTCGCACCGCAAGTGGCGGGCATCACCTTCGCCGTCGTACGACATCAGCGCCCGGAATCGTCGCCCTCCACCGACGAGGAGCTCCAGTGGCGCTTGGACGAGGATAGGAGCTCCATGCCGTCGTGGGGATCATCGAATCAACTAGCGGTTCTCTGTGGCGAAGAAATCGAGCGGATGGGCAAGGAGCGCCGCCGCGCCATGGCGACGTGGAGGACCGCGCCCGACACGGCGACAAGCATGACGAGGAACGAGGCCAAATCCCCACCGACTCACCGAGCTTGATGGCGGCACCGAGGATCTTGAAGGCAGCGACGTAGAGCGCCGATGGAGCGCGCTGGAAGGAGCGCTCCGCGCGGGGCGCCGATGTGCACGCACGCGGTGATGCAGAGCACCAGATGGGCACGCTTCACGGAGCGCCTCGGCGCGGCGGGGAGGAGCCAGGAGCTCGCAGGCGGCGACACAGAGCACCAGAGGCGCACGAAGCGGCATACGACCAGGGATGATCTCCTCGCGGCGGTGGCGGTGGAGGTGCAAAGACCGGCCGTGCAGGGGAAGAGGCCTCCATGGCGGCGGCTGGTGGACGTGCAGAGGACGGCCAGAGCAGCGACCGACGCTGGGGGTGGGAGGTGGTCGCTGGCGAGCAGCACCATCGGCAGAACTAGGAGCGCAGCGAGCAGGCCCTGCCCGCATTGACCTGGGCCGGTGAACAAGAGGAGAGATGGGGAAAAAGATTTGGGCTGACAGGTGGGCCCCACGGCCAACTTAGCTCCTCCTCCACGTATGCAGCCATGTCAGCCTGACAAATGGGCCCAATCAGTCAGTGGGGCTGTCAAAATGCTCCTAGACATGAATTCGTGCGATTTGTAACACCTCCCCCATGATTGGTACTGACATGAAAAAATCACCAAAAGTAGTACTGACTCGTGGTTGGCCGGACAATTGTGGTAGTTTTACGTAATTTACTCATACCGGTCAGCCATAGGGGGCTAGCAGTCGACGTTGAATAACGTGTAGAACGTTTTTTTTTTAACGGGGATCGGCCCCGAAGGGCCGATAAACTTTATTGACTTTTGGACGACACGTTACAACATATAGGAAGGACCTCCAGAAAAGTAAAAATTACAAACAAGTCCTTGCATTTTGCAAAGAAGACCTTAGATCTAAACCGGAAAACGTGATCCGGTCCAGCTCCATCTTCGTCTTACCATCTTCAATCCACGCCATGGTCAACCGCGGCGACGTCGGGGACACGACCACTTGGGTCACCGCTGTGGGAGCCAACCATAGCGGGGCAGTAGTGCCTCCAGATCCGAAGGTTGATGAAGTCCTTGCGCCGTCCAACCCGAGCCAGCAGCGAAGAGGGGAGTGGCCGCCTTTCGCCTGAAGAATTGGCGGCGAGCTCGCCGTCGATGACGCACTCCCACAGGCAACTTCGCCATCGAAGCGAGGAGCCTAGAAGAAGCTGCACATAAGCACCCCTCCCCACGTTCGCTTCCGAGACCAGCAGATCGAAGGACTCACCTTTCCCTTGTCCTCCCCGCTTCCAAAGCAGCAGCAAGAACAGGAAAGGGGAACTCTAGATCTACCCGCTCCGAGGCAAGATCGAGCTTATTCGACGTGGATGGATAGGTTGCGCTGTTGGTCGCCATCGTCTCCAACCTCTGGAGCACGACGAGCAAAGCGCTACCCCAGGCCACCAGGCACCACTCGTAGGCGTCGGCGACACAAGCTCCACCGGCATGACGCCAAACCAGGACGCAACCCAAACCCTAGACCTACAAAACCTACAGCTACTATATACAGGGCAACCTCCTCTCCCCCGCCTCCTCCGGTCGGCCAGGCTGCCAGTGAGGGGAGGGAGAGGAGCCGAGGAGCAGCGGCGACTCTCAAACTAGGGGCGGGTGTGGAACGTAGTAGTGGATGTCGATTGACACAAGTATTTGCCTAGCATAGAGCATCTCTAGCGGCGACCTTAAACCGCGGAACCTTAAAACAGGTTTACGGTTCGCGAACGTCACGTTTTTTGGGCCAAAACAACGCGGTTTCTGCTATGCCGCGCGTATTCCCGAACCTTAAACCACACAGTTTTCCAGCATTTCAACAAAGATGATCCATTTGACATAAAAATTGAATAACGAATAAATAAGAACTAAATTATAAATATTGTAAGTTGCATAGCTCACATAATATTATTGCAGTAATGGTTCGAATCACACGGATTAAACAATAATTCAATACAAGAATAGTGCCAAATGGAAAGAATTGTTTGAATGACACATGAATGAAATGAAAACAATGACAGATAATTACTGCCCATGCAACTGCCAGATGTGATCAATCAGGTCTAGCTGCAGCTGCTTGTGTGCGTTCACATCCTCAATCTCCCGGTAAGTCTGAAGAAATGCTTCAATGCGATCTGGGTTTCTAGCTGGCTTCACACGGCTACCAACATTGTCATACGACAACTCCAAGTTCAAGTCCCTTTCATCCTCTACGATCATGTTGTGAAGAATCACACAACATATCATGATGTTTTTCAGAGTTTTCTTGTCCCTAAAACGGGCAGGTCCTCGAACAATGGCAAACCTAGATTGCAAAACACCAAAATGCTCTCTCTATGTCCTTTCGGCAGGCCTCTTATGCCCTTGCAAATTCTTTTTTATTTTTAGGCTTTGAGATGATCTTCACAAATGTAGACCAAGCAGGGAAAATACGATCGGCAAGATAGTATCCCTTTGTGTAATCATGCCCATTAACAGTGACGTTGCAAGCCGGAGCATCACCATTGGCTAGCCTACCAAGTAGATGAGACCTATGCAACACATTTATATCATTGAGCGTGCCCGGCAAACCAAAGAAGTAATGCCAAATCCATAAATCCTCAGATGCAACGGCCTCAAGCACAATTGTTGCATCACCCCCCTTGCCACAATACTGCTCGTGCCAGGCCTTCGGGCAATTTTTCCAAGTCCAATGCATACAATCTATACTACCTAGCATGCCCGGCGAAACTCGCTTCTCATTTGATGCCATCAACCTCACCGTGTCTTCTTCGTTTGTTGCTGATGTCTACGTGTGCTTCTATTCTTATAGACAGTGTTGGGCCTCCAAGAGCAGAGGTTTGTAGAACAGCAGCAAGTTTCCCTTAAGTGAATCACCCAAGGTTTATCGAACTCAGGGAGGTAGAGGTCAAAGATATTCCTCTCAAGCAACCCTGCAATTAAGATACAAGAAGTCTCTTGTGTCCCCAACACACCCAATACACTTGTCAGATGTATAGGTGCACTAGTTCGGCGAAGAGATAGTGAAATACAAGTGATATGGATGATAAGTAGTAATTGCAATCTGAAATAAAGATGGCAGCAAGCAAACATGTAGCAGAACTTGTTGTAAACGGTGTTTCAATGCTTAGAAACAAGGCCTAGGGATCATACTTTCACTAGTGGACACTCTCAACAATGATCTCATAACTGAATAAGTAAAAGCTACTCTTAAACACTCTCTTGTTGGATAACAAACACCATTCATTGTGTAGGGCTACAAAAGCACACCTCAAGCCGGAGTAAACAAGCGCCACAACGTCATAAAGGAGTCACACACGGTGCACACACTGTCACCTTTACACCGTGGAGAGTACCGGAGTTCATATTAAAGTAACCTATAGAGTGCATAATAGATAAAGAGTAACATCTACATATTCAACTAGATTAGCACAACTGAACACAAGTAAATACTACTCGGGATTATTCTCCTTCTTGATGAAGCAAGAGTACTATGCGTAGGGCTGCAAAAGCACACCTCAAAGTCTGAGTAAACAAACACCACAATTCCCAAGAATAAGCCATGATAAATGTCTAAATTATTCATAGAGTCACACAAGTACCCACACTGTCACCTTGATACCGTGTTGTCACAATGACTCCAGAAACTAGACAAAATCACTTGAGTAGCATAAACATTATTAATGTATTCAGCGATACTAGCAATACACATGATCACATAAAGATCACACCATGGGAGAGAGAGATGAACCACATAGCTACCGGTAGAGCCCTCAGCCTCGGGGGAGAACTACTCCCTCCTCATCATGGGAGTCAGCAGCGGCGATGAAGATGGCGGTGGAGTCGATGGAGATGACTCCGGGGGCAATTCCCCGTCCCGGCAGCGTGCCGGAACAGAGACTTCTGTCCCCCGAAACTTGTCGTCGATGGCGGCGGCGCTGCGGAACTCTTCGTGGAAATTGGCTTGGTTTTAGGGTTTTCGCGTCTGAGGCAATATATAGGCGAAGGGGCGATGTCGGTGGACCTCCGAGGGGCCCAAACCACCAGGCGGCGCGGGGGCCCCTGCCGCGCCGGCCTGTGGTTTGGCCACCTCTGGCGTCTTCGTCTCTCCTTCGGACTCCGTGTACGTGTTGGAAAAATAGGGACGTGGCCTTTTGTTTCGTGCAATTCCGAGAATATTTCCAGAAGTACTTTTCTGAAACCAAAAACAGCAGAAAACAGGGAACTGGCACTGTGGCATCTTGTTAATAGGTTAGTCCCAGAAAATGCATAAAAGTGATATGAAGTGTATATAAAACATGTAGCAAATGGTATAATATAAGCATGGAACAACAGAAATTATGGATACGTTGGAGACGTATCAAGCATCCCCAAGCTTAGTTCTACTCGTCCTCGAGTAGGTAAAACGATAACAACAAATAATTTCTGAGGAGACATGCTTTCACACAATCTTGATCATAATATTGTAAGACATGTAAGCTGTGATCAAATCATTCAAGGCAAATGTATATAGTTGATATCAAAAGACAAAGCAAGAGTCAAACAAGCTAAAAGTTTTCATGAACTATTGCTTCAAAGACATGAAACCGTACAAGGTTCATTAAAGATGATTTAAGTATCCAGCATAGGAGTTCTATCCTTCAAACCAAGCATCAAGTAAATTTTCATAACATAGAAGGATTCAGCCAAGTAAACATAAACATGAACGTCATGAATCAACTGTTTCGAAGTCTACTCAACCGGTGAGCGCAAGCATTTGGTATTGGCACCATGATGTTATGGCAAAGAGAACATTAATGGGGGTTTGGAAGGCCAAAGGAAGAAAGTCTCACAAAGCTATAAGTGATCATTAGACAAGAGGAAGTCTTATGATCGAAGCTATGTAAGGAGTAGTGATTGCCATGCAACGGATGCACATAGAGCTATATGTGTATGAAAGCTCTAATGGAACTAGTGGGGGTGCATCCAACTTGGTTGCTCATGAAGACCTAGAGCACTTTTGAGGAGCTCATCATTGGAATATACAACCCAAGTTCTATAGTGTAAATTCCCCACATAGTTATACAAGTAGAACATGAAAACTCTCTCACATGGAGTATAGGTGCTAAACATGAGCACAAATGATGACTATGAATAATGCAGGTGCCATAACATGAGCACAAGTGTGAACAAAGGATAGTAATGTTGCCCCCTTTTTCTTTATTTTTTTTTTTTCTTTTTTCCTTTTTTCTATTTTTTTTCTTTTTCTGTTTCTCTTTTCGATGGCTCAATGGCTCTTTTCACATTCAGGGGCAACATCCTAATACAACAACACACTTTTTGGTACAAATAACTCATAATAAACTAGACATGATGTATGAAACTGAATGCCTCTGCCAGTGTAGCAGGATATGCAATGATCTAGCGTAACATGGGTAAACCACACATCAGCTGTATAGAATCATGCAAAGCAATATGTATGTGATGAATGACAACAAGTCATGTAATGTAAGATGGATGTTGCATGGCAATATATCTCGGAACAGCTATGGAAATGCTGTGGTAGGTAGGTATGGTGGCTGTTTTGAGGAAGATGTATGGGCTTATGTGTAGGAGAACAAGAGGAAGTTCTCCCACGGGGTTGGATGTACTGGCGAAGTATGCACAACTCTCAATGTGAGCAGAAGGCAATGCACAGCACCGAAGAGGCTAGCAAAATATGGATGGTGGAAGTGCCAAAAACCGTAGCTTAACATTAGTCAAAAAGAACTCACAAGCTTATTGCAAACAACTAGCAGGTTCAACATTAAGAGCATGATTAAAATTCACTCCAAGAAGGGCCGTTCACGGCGGTACAAGTACCCCGTTAGATCCCTCGACCTTCAGCACAACTTAGTTACTACGATGAACTTTCAGACATGGAAAGCTATCAAATCCAACTACACCTTCAACAATTTTAGTATAGTTTGTAGTACGGTACAAGCTCAAAGACAACAATCCACTAATGTTTTTAACTTAATTAACCAGCAAGCTTTACCATCTAATACCTCAAAACATTTGCAAAGAATCAAGTTATCAAAGTTTCAATGATCTACAAGACTATGCAAGTTTTTCATCATACCACTACCACATGTAGCATTTTCTTTTTCCAAGCAAACACCAATCAACTTATTTAAACATAAACTCTCCAAATGATAATATAATGCAGCAAGAGAGTGTTTATAAACACGTGCTAACAGCTCGAAGAGATGCATGAAAAACAGGAGCTAAAAGCACTGCAGTAGCTAGTTAAGAATACTCAACAAATATAAGTGAAGAACATGAGTATTCACATGAAAAAGCGGAGCGTGTCTCTCTCCCACACAAGGATTGCTAGGATCCGAATTTATTCAAACAAAACAAAAATAAAAGCACACAGACGCTCCAAGTAAAGCGCATAAGATGTGAAAGAATTAAAATATAGTTTCACTAGAGATGACCTGATAAGTTGTTGATGAAGAAGGGGATGCCTTGGGCATCCCCAAGCTTAGACGCTTGAGTCTCTCTGAATATGGTTGGGGATGAACCACGGGGGCATCCCCAAGCTTAAGCTTTTCACTCTTCTTGATCACATAATATCACCCTTCTCGCTTGATCCTTGAAAACTTCCTTCACACCAAACTCAAGACAGTTCTCATTAGAGGGTTAGTGCATAAACAAAAATTCTCATATTCTGTAATGAAACAATCATTCCCAAAGCTTCTGGACATTAGCTACAGCCACCAATGCTTTGTGGAGCAAAGAAATCCACACAAACATCGTAAAAGAGCGAATGCAAAACAAAAGGCAGAATCTGTCAAAAACAGAACAGTCTGTAAAGACGAATTTTTCGAGGCACTTAAGTTTCTCAGATGGATCTGGCCCAAAATAATGAAAGTTGCGTACATATCTCAGGAAGATGCGTGATTTTTCGTAGAATTTTTCGAATTTTCTACAGGGAGAAAAGCTCAAATTCGTGACAGCCAAAAATCTGTTACTGCGCAGAAATCCAAATCTTGCATCAACTTTCAATATAGAACTTTACTTGGCACAACAATGCGATAAAATAAAGATACAAAGGAGTTGCTACAGAAGTGACAAAACTCCTTGACTCAAAGAAAATAAAAATAACAGCAAATAAAAACGATGGGTTGTCTCCCATAAGCGCTTTTCTTTAAAGCCTTTTAGCTAGGCATAGTGATTTTGATAATGCTCTCATATGTATAAGAGTTGAATATAAGAGAGCATCAAAAAGCAAATACCAAACACATTTAAGTCTAACCCACTTCCTATGCAAAGGAGTCTTGTAAGAAAATAAATCAATAAAGCATAAAGTGACTAGCATAGAAGGCAAAACAAGTGCAACTTCAAAAATTTCAACATAAAGAGAGGAGACTTAATATTATTGTGATATATGAAGCCGTGTCTCCCTCTCTCATAAGAACCAGTAGGTCTTAAAGTACCCAGCAAATAAAAGCAAATCAAGAGAAAGCTCAAAACTTTCATCATAAAGAGAGGTGGTTTAGTAACATAAAGATTTCTATAACCATACTTTCCTCTCTCAAAATAATTTTCAGCGGCATCATGAATAAACTCAACAATATAGCTATCACATAAAGCATTCTTATCATGATCCACATGCATAAAAGTATCATTACTCTCCACATAAGCATGAACATTATCATTAGTAATAGTGAGAGTAAAAGTATCACATCCATCATTGTAATCATCATAAATAGGAGGCATAGAATAATCAAAATGATTTTATCCTCAATAGTAGATGGACTGAGAATATCATATTCATCATTGTAAACATCATATATAGGAGGCATATCATAATCAACATAAACTATATCCTCAATAGTAGGTGGACTGAAAATATCACAATGATTATAATCATCATATATTGGAGGCAAAGTATCATCAAAGCAAATTTCCTCCTTAAAGCTTGGGGGACTAAAAATATCATATTCATCACAACAGCTTCCCCAAGCTTAGACTTTTCCATAGCATTGGCAATAATGGTGTTCAAAGAATTTATAGTAATACCATTGCTACCATCATGCAAACAAGCCTCCATAGGTTTTTTAATTTTCTCTTCAAAAGCATCATGTCCTAATTCAATATAAAGTTCATAAAGATCTCTAATTTTTTTGTTGTTTTCCATTAAGCCTAACTAGTGAAAATAAAAACAAGAAACAAAAAGATATAATTGCAGAATCTAAAGGAAATAACTTCGAGCACTCACACACTAGCAACAATACTAGAAAATAGCTTAGTAGCCAGAGGATGTGAATACCTTTTACCTTACCTCCCCGGCAACGGCGCCAGAAAATAGCTTGATGTCTACGTGTGCTTCTATTCTTGTAGACAGTGTTGGGCCTCCAAGAGCAGAGGTTTGTAGAACAGCAGCAAGTTTCCCTTAAGTGAATCACCCAAGGTTTATCGAACTCAGGGAGGTAGAGGTCAAAGATATCCTCTCAAGCAACCCTGCAATTAAGATACAAGAAGTCTCTTGTGTCCCCAACACACCCAATACACTTGTCAGATGTATAGGTGCACTAGTTCGGCGAAGAGATAGTGAAATACAAGTGATATGGATGATTATAAGTAGTAATGCAATCTGAAATAAAGATGGCAGCAAGCAAACATGTAGCAGAACTTGTTGTAAACGGTGTTTCAATGCTTAGAAACAAGGCCTAGGGATCATACTTTCACTAGTGGACACTCTCAACAATGATCTCATAACTGAATAAATAAAAGCTACTCTTAAACACTCTCTTGTTGGATAACAAACACCATTCATTGTGTAGGGCTACAAAAGCACACCTCAAGCCGGAGTAAACAAGCGCCACAACGTCATAAAGGAGTCACACACGGTGCACACACTGTCACCTTTACACCGTGGAGAGTACCGGAGTTCATATTAAAGTAACCTATAGAGTGCATAATAGATAAAGAGTAACATCTACATATTCAACTAGATTAGCACAACTGAACACAAGTAAATACTACTCGGGATTATTCTCCTTCTTGATGAAGCAAGAGTACTATGCGTAGGGCTGCAAAAGCACACCTCAAAGTCTGAGTAAACAAACACCACAATTCCCAAGAATAAGCCATGATAAATGTCTAAATTATTCATAGAGTCACACAAGTACCCACACTGTCACCTTGATACCGTGTTGTCACAATGACTCCAGAAACTAGACAAAATCACTTGAGTAGCATAAACATTATTAATGTATTCAGCGATACTAGCAATACACATGATCACATAAAGATCACACCATGGGAGAGAGAGATGAACCACATAGCTACCGGTAGAGCCCTCAGCCTCGGGGGAGAACTACTCCCTCCTCATCATGGGAGTCAGCAGCGGCGATGAAGATGGCGGTGGAGTCGATGGAGATGACTCCGGGGGCAATTCCCCGTCCCGGCAGCGTGCCGGAACAGAGACTTCTGTCCCCCGAAACTTGTCGTCGATGGCGGCGGCGCTGCGGAACTCTTCGTGGAAATTGGCTTGGTTTTAGGGTTTTCGCGTCTGAGGCAATATATAGGCGAAGGGGCGATGTCGGTGGACCTCCGAGGGGCCCAAACCACCAGGCGGCGCGGTGGGCCCCCCTGCCGCGCCGGCCTGTGGTTTGGCCACCTCTGGCGTCTTCGTCTCTCCTTCGGACTCCGTGTACGTGTTGGAAAAATAGGGACGTGGCCTTTTGTTTCGTGCAATTCCGAGAATATTTCCAGAAGTACTTTTCTGAAACCAAAAACAGCAGAAAACAGGGAACTGGCACTGTGGCATCTTGTTAATAGGTTAGTCCCAGAAAATGCATAAAAGTGATATGAAGTGTATATAAAACATGTAGCAAATGGTATAATATAAGCATGGAACAACATAAATTATGGATACGTTTGAGACGTATCTGGTGCTCGAAGATAGACTTTGCCAAAGACACAAATGATCACTTTGGCAAACCTTCGAACCGACTCGATCGTAGTATCCTCACCAATGCGAAGATACTCGTCGGCGTAGTCAGCTGGAATGACATACGGAATCACCCTCATTGCGGCTGAGATCTTGTGATATGCGCTAAATCCCATCAAACCCGCAACATTCCTTCGGCGAGTAAAATAACGACAATTCGCCTCGCAAGGTTCTACTATCTTCACAAAAAGAGAACGGCGCATACAGTACCTTCTCCGGAAGATGTGAGCCGTATACGTCGGTATCTCGGCGAAATAATCTCGCATGAGCAGCTCGTTGCCGTAGAAGCGGTTCCGAGGAACGCAAAGGCGGCCAGCTTTAGATCCTTGCCGCTGTCTTGCATACCGATCCTCGATCTCCTTGATGGCGAGGACCGTGACCACCATCTGCCGCCGGCGGCTCTCGAACAATGTCTCTACGTCGGAGTAGTTGGAAGAGGATGAATCCGAGAGCAAAAACTCCATCTGGAATGCATACCGGATCATAAGTACCGCCTAATCCGACGGAAACCATAGTTAAATTGACCGGAGAAACACTTACCGATAGATCCGACGCGGCGGCGGCGATTTGGGGAGCGCTCTCCACTCGGGGCGGCGAGTCAGAAACGGCCGGCGAGGTAGATCCGGGGCGGGGCGACGGCAGATGCGACGGGGGAAGGGTCTAAATCGAAAGCGGCGAGGCCTGCCATATGCAGGGCTCGGCGGTTCGTGGGCAAAACATGTGCTTTCGCGGTTCCGCGGGCCGATTTCACGGACACCCTGAAAATCGTTTACGGGTCGACGTCGTTTAAGGTTTCTGCCATTTCCGTTTATAAGGTTCTGAAACCATTTACGACGGTTATTTTGAGGTTCCGCGGCTTTTAAGTCTCTGCTAGAGATGCTCTTAGAGAAGTTGCTTCGGTCAACTTGCTTGAAGGCCTTATTCTCATCGTGGGCCCTATTTTTCATTCGAGCCACATTCTTGACTCGTTCTTCTTCAAGTTATTGGACTTTCTCCATAAGCTTGGCCCACGGGATAGTAATATCGCCGTCAGTATCCCAACTATAATCGATTGTATAATAGGATGCCAAATTCTCGGCCCCTCCGCGCCCCACGCTACTGTAGCACCTACAGTAAGTACTGTAGAATTAAAACAGTGTTCTACAGTCGCGGTGGGACCCACACGTCAGCCTCACAGCCCGCTGGTGTTTTTTTGCATAGAAACACACGGGCGGCCGAAAATTCTATCTCCTTCACAGAAAATTCGGCTCCAGGGACCTTTTTGCAATTAGCTGAAACGTCGGGTTGTTTTTTGTAAGACGGCCGCAGACAATCCATCTCCCTCTCCCTCTCCCCGCACGGCGCCGTTGCCGCCGCCGCCGGCGCCTCTACCGCCCCTCCGGCCCTCCCCGGACGCATCGCAGGCGACGACGAGGTCCGCCGAAGCGCCCTCCACCTCCCCGCCGCGCGCCGCCTCCTGGGACACCGGCGAGACGCCGGATTTGCCGCCGCCTTGCCGCGGTTACCTCCGCCGTGTACTTGCTCGCCGGCGGCGACTCCGGCGACCATATGGTCCGGGGCGCCGCTCTCTGGCATCCCCGCGCCGTCCTCGCGTGGAATCGCGCGGTGCCGCTCCCGTGCGCGCGCTCCCCGCTCGCCGGCGACCTCGGCAGAGCCGGCCATGGCCGCCGCCAGGTCATGGCCGGCGCCAGGTGATGTCATCCGTGACGTCATCGTGGGCCCCGCGCGTCTTGGCAGGCCTGGGCTGGTCACATGGACCGTTACATGGGCCGGCCTGTCTGCATCCTTCCCTTTTTTTTTCCCCTGCTTTTCTTTTTTTGTTTGTACTTTATGAAATAACATTCTTTCTCTCTAAAAATTATTCAATTATTTTCTAAATTTCAAAATATATTCAAAGAATATATCTACACTGCTTCAAACCGTAAACATTCCAAAATTTAAATTCACAAAATTGAATGTTTCAAATAATCTTTACAACTGAAAAAAAAGTATTTCCCCATGACATTCTTCTATCTAAAAAACGCTCGATTATTTCCTATTTTTCAAAATATATTTCAAAAATACACAAAAGTTAAAGATCTTTTAATTTATTAATTACAATTACAACAGTTCCTCTCATACACACAAAGGTAAATTTTTCCACAAATGCTTGATTACATGAATAATTGCACATAACACGAATTCATATCCCCAAATTCTGGTTCACAGATAAATTAAATTTCGTAAACTCTCATATAATGTATTTCCTCAAATTATTAAGCCAAAATAAACATCTAATCTAACACAAGTTCACTAACAACACACTCGACAACACACACGTTACAAATTGCATAAAATAAAAAATATTAAAATAAAAATATGTTTAAATCTATCCACTTGAAAAAATGTGGATGACATATCCGACCGAAAGCCAATATATCAGGAAAATAAAATCAAATGCATTTCCTCCAAATATACAAAGAGTATTTTTCCCCACAAATGCTTGAATACATGAATAATATCCGACCGAAAGCCAATATATCAGGAAAATAAAATCAAATGCATTTCCTCCAAATATACAAAGAGTATTTTTCCCCACAAATGCTTGAATACATGAATAATTTCAGGGAATACAAATTCATATCCCCAAAATATAGCTTGGACTTACATTAAATTTCACAAATTCTCATATAATGTACTTCCTCAAAATATTGAGCTCAATTATACATCTAACACAAGTTACAATTTGCATAAAATAAAAAGTACTCAACAACAATTTTTTTGAATCTATCCACCCGAAAAAAATGAATAACATATCCGACCAAACAAAAGAAAGAAATACTTGCTATTTATAACAAAAAACAAACATGTCTTCGAATTTCAAAAAGGGCTAACATATCAAAAAAAAAAAAAAAAACAGCTGCACTTCCTCTACAAATACGAAGGCAAATTTTTCCACAAACGCTTGGTTACATGAATAATTGTAGAAAACACAAATTCATATTCCCCAAAATATAATTTGGATTTATATTAAATTTAACAGATTGCCATATAGCGTATTTCCTCAAATTATTGAGCTAAATTACACATCTACCACAAGTTCAGTAATTTCCCAAATTTCCACAATTTGAATTTTACCACACGATATTTCCCGAAATCTGAACAATTTTTTTAACGTACGTTCTCTTTGCACTTCAATGATTTACAAATGCCCACACTTTTAAAATAAGGACATTTCCATATTTGAATTCCACCACACGAAATTAAAACAAAAAAAAAGAAAAAACTTTCTAATTGCAGACAACGAATAATGTTACAAATTAAAAAAATAAAAGAATCTTCCTACCAAGAAAATGTGAAAAAATAACTCAAACAAATCATAAAACTAAGTGCTAACTAATTAAGACAAACTACAGACATATTTAAACGTTCCAGCTCAACAATTTTTTCGAAAAAAACAAACAAATGCACTCACTCCAACTATATGGACAGTATTACGTATTTGAAATTCTTTTTAAAAAGAAAAAAAACAATTATGAAATACAACTGAATATATGTGCGTTTCCATTCATTAAGAACTTACATTACAACTTAATAGAAACAAATACATCTTCAAACATTCCAAATTACTTAAAAATTTGAAATACACTACACTATATGAACAAAACATTCCAATTTGGCCACAGTTTGGAAAAAAAAAACACTTGCTCCAGTTATATGGACAAATATATGAAGTTGAATTTCACAAAACAAACTCTCTAATTATGAAATTCAGTTCCACAAATCATCTTTCGCAGTCATTATAGACTTAAATACAAATTGACAAACGGACATAAATATTTTTAAACCTTCCAACTTGCTTAAAGATTACACATACTCTAAGATATATCAGTTTTTTTTCTTTTCAGAAACAATTTATAGAACTGTTAAATTTCCGACATGTGGGCCTACCCTATTTAAGCAGACTAGAAACAAAAATTGTAGAGGTAAAATTCTTCTTCAAAAAAACAAAACGTTTAAATATAAGCAACTTTTGAACACGTACATTTCCAAAATGAAAGTTACTTTCCTAAGTATTCACAAATATGACAAATATAGGAATACTAACACAACAAACTCCCTTCCTCGGATTTAAATAATGCTTCATTCCATTCACATTTAAATAAATCAAGAATTTGTTTCCTCTAAAGATGGATTCAATTTAATAGATGTTAACACAACATAATTCCTCTAACCAACAAGCTAAATCACATATTTACGGCGAAATAGACACATAATATTTAAACATAACCATAATATATTCTCTCTAATTATGGTGGTTCGTATGAAAATAATAGCGAAATAAAACCATATTTAACCATTCAAATTTGCCTAACATATTTGCAAGTAATATAACTTAAATCCCTCTGATTATGTAGTTATATTTTAAAAAATGATTGTTCATATGAATGTTTCCAAAAAAATACAAACACGTCTACTCTAATTACAGATTGCTTCCAAATTGAATTCCACCTAACTACATTATACAAATTAGAGCAACCACCTTCCCTTACAATATATATACCGCAAATAAAAAAACAAACAAATTATTACAACATATCCTCAGCAAAGGCACGTCGTGTCGCCGCGCTAAATTCAACTATCTAAATATTTGAATATTCTACAGAATATATACAAAATGTTCGAATGAATTACTATCTACTCATAGCAAAATAAAAAACATGTTTGCAAATTGTAATTTCGCCAACATTTTAGCGACTTTTCCTCATATTCCACAAAATATGACAAGAATACTCCCAAAAAAATAACCGCAACATACTTATAGCGAATTACAAATATATTTCAACATTTCAATTTCGCCAACATTTCTAACATCATACAAACAAACTCACAAAGAACTCACAAAATATGACAAGAATGCTCATAAAAAATGCTACCTATTCATGACAAAATAAAAACATGTTCCAACATACCAATTTAGCTAACATTTTGGTTCAAAAAAATATATATATATACTGCACAAAAAAAAAACGGCACGCCAAAAAAAAAACATCATGGTAGACGGTCATAGACTAGATATTTGCATGCTTAAGATGATATCATGTTGATCATGTCCCCTTTATTGTTCAGTGCATGGAGTTCCAACAAGATTAGACCTCCCCAGCTATGATGCCTCACAAATCCACAAGCCATCTAATATGAAGGTATGTAATGCAGATGCACAATGTACATGCCATGTACTGAAAGGTTTTGCACACGTAGCTTATGTGGATATTTGAGTTCTTTACTTTAAGTTGATGTTGTGATGCTATCCAGTTCATTTCCTCTGTGCTTTGTTACAATCATATGACACACGCCACTTTTTCTCCATGTTAAATCACAAATTAAGTTTGCCTATACATTTTTGTGTTCAGGACACATCCACTTTTAAGGACATATGAGTGGCCAGGTAGTTGCACTGTCGGCCGGTGTCATCCCTGACGAACAAGGGCAGCACAAAGTCTCATTATCTTCGGGTTACATACTTGCGTTGTGATAAGCAGTTCCTTTATTCATAATACTACAAGGTCTTGGTTGGTAAAATGTTTAGTTCTTTTATTTAGAATGCTACAAGATTTCGGTCATGTGTTCTAATTCATAATGCCGTGTTGCTCATTAGTTGATAATGGCATAGGCTGGGCATTCATTTCAGATAAGTGCAATGCATTTTGTTATTATGTTCATGGTTTTTGGGCTAATCTCACTGTGTACCATACTTGCATTCTGAGCAGTTTTATTTTACTAATTCTAACACATCTGATTATTGTGCCTCACAGTATTAATATGATTTTTTCATGCATTTTTTTACTTGATGTTCAGGACTGATACAGTTCAGTTTATATCTATTGTTCGCAATCTTTGACATTCAGTTTTGAAAAGCATCATCTGATTATTGTGCCACAAAAATATAACGCAAACGCTTAAAAAAATACTCATGGCAAATTTAAAAAATATTACAACATTTCATTTTGGCCAATACTTCGACACCGTACGAACGAACTTTTCGCAAATGTAGAATCAAATTCAAATGGATTTTCCTGATTTCACTTAAATATTAACGTCGAAATGCAAACATGTTTAACCATTTCGATCCACTGAATATTTGAATATTATATACAATATATCCGAAATGCACACAAAAAATGCTACCTATTCATGACAAAAAAAAAAATGTTCCAACATACCAATTTAGCTACCATTTTTGATTAACACAAAATATATATACTGCACAAAAAAAATAACATCAAGGGCGTGCCGTCATTAACTAGTATAAACCAATACAAGACCCCTTTCACTCGTCTCTTGAGTGGTAGCTTGGATAGTTGTGTGCGCATGCGAATGGTCAATGCCCAATTGTTGATACGTGTTTTTTTTCAACGCAAACGGGGCACACACACATGAAGAAAGCCATTCAATCGGAACTAAGGCTGAACCAATCTAAGACACATAATTCGCACACTCGATGCACAGTACATTCTATGTACTGGACCAACCTGGCATTGTCTTGTCATTTTGTTTGCGTATTCTTATTGGAAACAACTTAATAACCCAATCACTAAGAAGTTTGTCTAGTTTAAATGGGATTGTAGTTACATCGCGACGAGGGTACCTTCTCACCTGCACTTCAATGTTACAGAAGGGGCTTAGCTCAGACAAACAAAATGAAACTTCAAGGTCACGTATTAAAAATGGGCACAAAGAAATCTATTTTATAGAAATTATCTAGTGTAGAGTAAAGAAAAGAGAACGAAATGGGGCTTGCCGCAAATGTGAGCTTAATGTGGAGAGTGGCATCTAGGGTTCGTTTACTGATCAGCCTGACACCGCCTTACAGGATGCACAAGTCACCACCCAAAAAAATCAAACTACAAACTACCCGTAGACACAAAGATCTCCCATTCCCATCTTATCCTGATACCAGGATCATGGATTTGGTTACCTGTTGAAATACCATGGTTATGGACCGGTAATCGGAATTCTCGACGTCCCCTTCGGTAAATGAGTTTGCCGGAGGAAAAATCCCGGTCCGTTTGAATTTGATCCAAATTCTTCCTTCCAAAATCGTTTTTATTTTATTTAATGTTTCAAATTTAAATTTTAAATTTTGCATGAGAATCTCATCTGGTAACCGGCCGGTAAATTTCCGGTAACCGCGGTTACCGGAAATCCCGCCCCCCTCCGAGATCTTTTCATACCAGTATCCAAATCCTTGATCATGATCCAATCCTCATATCAAACCCTTTGCTTGAGCTCAGCGTTGCTAGAGCTCTAGCATTGTCAAATTACAACTTGAGTGATAGATGAGATCGTGTTTTATTTTTCCGTTTTACAAAAGCATGACATCTGGAATTACATTCTATATGATTGCAACTATACTTGCAAAGCGTTATATGTAAGATGACAGGATATCATCCATGTTGATGCACATTATGCTTTGTTTTCTTGATATAATTTGACTGACTTACCTGTAGAAAGAAAACTAATGACATAATTATTCACATGTTACTTCTTCAATCAAAAAAGTTGACAAAAGCTTGCCTAGAACAAAGGATTTATCAAATAGCTAGTCAGATTAAGATCTCTAGCAGCAGTTTGTTCAAACATGACCACTTTTCACTGTCTACAAGAGTACAGGTTACACACAGAAATTTGTAGTGAATAAAAAATCATCGCCATCGGTGTTTTTCATGAAACCAGTACCCTAGTTGAACAATCCGGGAGGAGGAGGTTCGGAGATGGGGCTAACCGAATGATCGAAGCCTCCACATAGGAAACTAAAAATTTCCACTGTAAGAGGCCAACACGCCAACAAATGAAGTTTAGAAAGAATTGACAGTTCAAATTAGCCTTATACTGATATGATTTCTGAAATCAAGTCACAGATAGAGTTTGCAAGTTTTAAAAGTGGATCGAGGGCAGGTTAGGGTACACTGTCTCGCCAATTTGGCGAGGGCAGAGAATTTATCTATGTTTTGGCTAGGTTCTGGACCTGAAGTTGTTCTTTAGGAGCTGGAAGCTGAACCCTCTCCAATCCCTACTGCTCAATAAAGATCTGGTTTTACCCGCAAAAAAATAATTAACGCACACACATATCCACATGCATTGCAATTTATAGGAGCATGACAAAACTGAGTTCGATTATATTGCAACAAGAATTTCAACATGAACATCTGAAAATCATTTACAACTCAAGATTCAGATGCTTCTCCAGCCCTAAATCGTACATTTGAATTCCTAGCTAGTCGTCTTGGAAGAAGGCTGGCAAGATCTCGAAGCGTGGATCGGGATTCAACATTTTCAAGTGCTCTATGCCAAGGATGAGGTCCGTGGGCTTGTACCCCGTCAGCTCCACGAAATCTCTGTTCCATTCCCACACCTGGTTGGCCTTGGGGTTCAGGATCAGCCTGGCGAGGAAGACCGCCGACGCCGCCAGGGCGGACGGCGGGTAATGCATGATCCATCTGAGGTCGACGAGCGATGGTTGGGCGAAGCGATGAGCCAGCTGCTGAACCTCCAACTCTTGCTCTCCTCCTTGGCCATGCCTGGTGAAGCGCTCGACGAAGGTGTAGACCGTGGGTCCGCTGAGCTCGTACCCCAGCGCCGCCAACATCTCGCGTTCCATGTCGATCACCTCCTTGCTCGAGCCGAACCCGAAGCATTCTGCGATGGCCGCGGCGTTCACTCTGAATCTTGTGTACTGCTCCTCGTATTTGGCGGCCGTGTAGACGGCCGTGGCGCCCAGGAGATGGAGCTCATACTCCATGTGACTCAGCGTCGACAGGGTTCGCTCCGACAGGACGCGGTCGACGTAGGAGACGGCGCGGTGAAGCGTGCCAGGGGCCAAGTCGAAGAACCGGGTGATGTCCTCCATCCAGAACACGAGGTGGGCGCGCGCGTAATCGCTCTCCGGATCTCCCTGCAACATCTTCAGATAGCCTGGCGATGGCAGCTGCTTCTTCTCCATCTCCCGGAGGTTGACATCGATGTCGGCGTCATAGTCGGACAGACGCGGCTTGGAGTCGATGACGGGAACCTCGAAGGCCGGGTAGAGAAGGTGGGTGTCGTCGTATGCGCGAGTGTACGCCGGGAGCTCGATGGAGTCGTGGTGGACGGGGGTGGAAGCGAAGCGGGCAGGTGGAAGCGGTGAAAGTTCGCCGATGGCCCGGAGGTAGGCGGAGGAAGGAGGACCCGAAAGAAGCTCACAGTCACAGGCGTAGGGATCCATTGCTTGATCCAGTTGGGACTTGGGAAGAGAAAGGTGTCTCGATCGGCTCTTGGAGGGAGCTAGGGTTCGTGAGGAGGAAGGCTGGAAGGGGTTCGAGCTAGGGTAGTCTCCATCGATTCCTGTCTATTTATCCATGGCTCGATCGTTTGTTGCTACTTGCTAGGTAGTGTAGGTTTCGGAGTGCAGTCGTGGAAGCTACGCTACTGTTTGTTGCCGTCACTAAGATTTCGATCACAATTTGAATACACGCGCTGCGTACTAAGCCCCAGACTCAAACACGTGTGTGTTCCACTATTGTTTACTGAATTCCTTGATGAAAGAATTTCCAATGGTGTTTTCCGAGCTTTTCCCGTTCGCTTCTTTGCCTCAACCTTAAGCTATTCACGCCAAGGCCCTGGTTACGAATCAAATCAGGAAAAAAAATCTTATATCTGGCATACAACTTAACCACAAAGTGCACACCTGACCAGCAAGATGCAAGCACGCTACTTGCTGGTCTAAAGGTAGCGAGCATTTATGAAAATATAAATTTATTTTTCACCCATAGACTATTTACAGAATTTTAATTACACGGCCTCTCAATCCTAACAACTAAAACTGGATATCTTAACCCCTGAATTATTGGACAATTTTCATGCATGAAGCCATTGTTGCGAGGCGGTTTTGGGGGACATGACAATTGTTCTAGAACATGTGATGATCTACTTTTAAAAAAATCCACACTAGAAGAAAATGTTTGCAAAATTACAAACTTGTAGAAAAATTTAGAATTGTAAAGAAGGAATTTTAGAAAGTTGGAACAAATATCATCATGTGTTTGGCATTTTTTAAACAAAATGGACATCAAATATACTAGAAAAATCAACTCAACAAAACACAAGAATCCTAACAACAACAGACATTTAGGAAAATAAATAGTTTTTCTAATTTTTTATGTATATGTATTCCACGTTGTTCCATAAATTCATTCCTTTTCCCCTCTAATATGTGAACTATATAACCTTTTCTAGATTTTCCTGTTTTTCATTATTTTTACTAAGCTGCCACGTGCGAGATAATCACTACTACATCCAAAATTGTTTTAGAATAGTACGAGCATTGAAAAAAGACACAATAATTATGAGGATATATTGTTTTTGGATGCTAAACCTTCCAATAAATTAAGGATGAACAGACTTTTCTCTTTATAAATAGAAAATATCGATTTATTTTAACAACTGAGAATTGTGTGAGTTTCTTATTAGTAACATGACAATTGTGTGAGTTCATTTTAACAATTGAGGATGTGGTTGCTCGGTTAGACATGATTTGCACAACTATTTGTCTCATGCGCCTGAGGTTGGGGTCATCTTTTGTCCATCATGAACCGAGTGAGCTTTCGTTGTAAGTAGGGATGAAAATTAACGGAGCCAAAAGATACAAAATTGATGGCTACATTGTTTGTTTTCATAGCGAAGCAGAAAATATAAAACCCTAGAAACTAGTACAGAAATATATATTGCCTGATACAAATATATAGCAAATACCGCGCAGAAATGAACACGATTGTGAATGATTACCAATACTAAGCCACACAAAAAGTACATGGAAACATAAAACTTGTTCATCTGCTTAGATGACTATGAATATTATGATACATCATGGTGCATGGTCAATTCATCATGACAATTTGTCAACTAAGCCACACCACACCGTGGCAGCTCGCTCTAGTAGCCCGGGTAGTGCAGGCGCATGCGAGAATAGGAAAAAGGTGACGTACGACCCATAGATTGCGAGGTCGATAAAAAAAGTATGTTTAGGTGAAAGCTTGAATGGTCGGGTCATTCGGTAAGGGAATAAAGTATTTTGTCTATTGGAATGGGCTATATATTCTAAAAAAAACATAAGTTCCGCATATCCAGAAACGGAAGTTCTATTTTGCAAAATGTTTTTCTGAAAATAAACTCCATTTTTGTCTCTGTTTCACAAAATTATGTTTCCACATTTCCTCTTTGTTTGCTTTTTTAATGGATTTAGGAATAGATCAAGATATAGTATAGAGTTTTAGGAATTTGCATCCCTTTATACTTTTTGTTCTTTTGTAAAACTCTAATGTAATAAATACCTCGTGATCAAGAAAATGTTCCTACATATGAATTATATTTTTATTGTATTATTCCTGAATTATTTGTCTGTGTAATAATTATTGAGATTTATTCATATTAAATTTCCACTCGTACAGATTTTTGAAATCAAGTGTTTGTATTAATCTTGAATAGAATATACTTAATATGATTCTTTCGTGATATATGACTTATTCATTTTTAGAACTTGTGATTTCCAAATGAGTGTTACGCAAAGGTCATGTCGGGACTTATCACACTCAATATCGACAATATGTTTATTGACAAGATAGAAGTTTCCATCACTTTTGTCTTCTCTTAACCAAAAAGTTTGAAATTTTCCCGGAATTTCATATGCATGCATGCCAAATTCGTACATCTAATTTCCCCTCGCGGAGCCTAAAACTATGGGATGTGAGAACTACTACGTTAGAAAGATTACGTATGTTCCAAACTTATGAGATTCCACTATTTTTTAATAATTTTTTATGAAGTTTTTATAATTGTATAAATTAATAAAATATTAATTTTTTGTTTCAATTTCTTTTCCTATTTGAATTTTTAATTAACTTGTATAGGCCTTTTTTCACACACATGATACTATGATACTAGTTTGTGAAATGTAACTGTTTCCCAAATTATAAATAAGCATGTGCGTAGTTTGGGATAGCTTTCATACAAATTGCTTAGGCTAAACTAGTTCTCACAATAAGGGAGATATAAAAGAATATCAGCTCATTAACCACAAGGGTCCAGTTCCAACCTCCCAAATTGCGGGCCGACTAAAAAGCCTTCAATCAAATGAATTGAGAGAATAACCACGGTAAAATGTACTCACATTAACCGGGTCTGCTCACTCTCGACACTTAATCACTTATGACCGTGCAATTTATAGACTGATCCTTTTAAGCACACCCAAGCTAATTAATGTCATTTGGGTAGTGTATAACTCGTACGTCGTACGGCCGTGCATGCCAGTTGAAGTGAAAAGAGTCCACGTACCACATCACTCTTCTTTCTCAAGGGCGGTAGGATAAACAAAGTGTGAGTGTTCACTTAACTTGCAGCACGCTGTGAGCGTGCTGTGGTTAGCAGCTAGCAATATATAAACTCGTCGTCTCTGCCTTCATTTCCTGGAGCCCCTGCCCACATCATTCCTCCCTAAACCCGGCCAGCTTCTTCTCTGCTTCTCAGGTATGTGTGCTGCTTGTGGTGGTTCGAGATTATCACCTCTCTCTCTCTTGTTAGCCAGTAGGAGTACTAGTTAATTACGTTGCTGCTTCTTTTATCGTCCGGGTTCGTTTTCGTCGGGATTCTAGTTCTTGCGTACAAAAAATAAAGTAGTTTCCTTGTATTTTTCGCAACTACTAATTGTTCATATGATTTGGAGAGAAGAATTACCTTTCCAGAGCTTAACAAACAGTTAGGGCCTCTTTGGATTGAAGGATTTCTAGAGAAATTTTGGAGGATTCCAATCCATAGGATTCTTTCCTAAGAAATCACTTTGGATCAAAGGAATGACATTTCCAAAATTCCTATGGATTGCATTCCTACACCTCAATCCTATAGGAATTTCAACATCCACTCTAATATCTTTTTTACACTCATTCGCGTAGGATCGAGGCACTTTTCCTGTGTTTCCATCCAAATGACTATTCCTGCACTTTTCCTCTGTTTTGTAATCCTCTGTTTTACACATGTAATCCTGTCAAATTCCTTTGTTTTCTCAATTCCTGTGTCTTACAATCATGTGATCCAAAGAAGCCCTTATTCCTTTGAAAATCTTTTTTTGTGTGTGCGTGTGCAAGTAGCTTATTTCAGTAGTGTGGTTAATAGATCCTTGTGATCACACTCGGTCTCACCCGTCTGTCTTCCGGAATATATTTCTCTCCCGTCGCCTAGTATTAGTCTAAAGTTAAGTTGGAGTAGCATAGATCTGCTGCATCCATAAAAAAAGTCAAGATGATGCATGTTCATTCGGCTCAAAAGATAGTACTCCTAACTGAATGGCAGCAGGTGTTAGGTCGAGCCAAGAAAAACTAGTGTGTTGGTAGCTTAATTGTTTCCTCCAAGGAGACGTACTTCCACATCTTCTTGTGTGTATGTATGTGTGGAAAGTTTGGTCCCCCACTAAAGTCAAGTTCTTCGCTTGGATTGCTATACAAAATAGGTTTTGAACGGCGGATAGGCTCGAGAAGAGGGGATGACCAAATTGTGGTCTTCGTCCATTTTGTAAGAGAACCACAGAATCGGCGGACCATCTTTTTATTCATTTCCGTTTCACCCGTGCGGATTTGGAACCACGTCAAAGAGTGGCTTGGTCTCTACTCCGTTGATCCTCATCTTTGGCAACCTCACTCTCTCAAAAGTTGGTGACTCCTTATGACCGGATCTTCAATGCAATACCAGAAAGCTATTGCCTCTATCACCCTTCTCACCTCTTGTGAAATTTGGAACGAGAGAAATGATAGGGTCATTCCGCTTTCGCAACAAACAATCGCCGGCGATGGTTCTTTTGGAGAAATCAAGAAAGAAGCGAGGCCTTGGGTGACCGCGGGCGCAAAATGTATGAGTGAAATCATGCCCAGAGAGTAGTTCTTTTGGAGAAATCAAACAATCGCCGGCGATTGTTCTTTTGCAACAAACAATCGCCGGCGATGGTTCTTTTGGAGAAATCAAGAAAGAAGCGAGGCCTTGGGTGACCGCGGGCGCAAAATGTATGAGTGAAATCATGCCCAGAGAGTAGTCTCTTTTGTAATAATTCGTTTACTTTTCTATAAAACTTTCCTTCTTACTCTCTCCGTATCAAAATATAAGACTTTGTAGCTATATGTGTGTGGTAGATAGCTACAAAGTCTTATATTTTGATACGGAGGGAGTAATTAATATATTGGGACAAATCTTTTGCCTCCTTTAAAAAAAAATGTGTTACGTCCTTTACTCCTTTTCCACCAAAGCGCTAACATACTG
Organism: Poa pratensis; assembly: GCA_947311845.1. NCBI lineage: Eukaryota > Viridiplantae > Streptophyta > Magnoliopsida > Poales > Poaceae > Poa > Poa pratensis. Next base: position 35,434,117 of record CAMZMU010000087.1, read on the forward strand.
GCTATTGTTGTTTTCATGCCTAGATCGAGCGATGGAAATGGAGAGCGGCGATCAGAGGATGGAAGTGGAACTACTCAATGTCAATGGCGAAGCGAAGCAAGAAGTAGAAGCTGAAGAAACAAAGGGAGGAGGAGGAGGAGGCGCTATCATGGCGGCGGAAGCGTCGATGTTGGACATCACCTTCAAGGTCGACATGACCCTGCTTCACTGCCACGTCTGCATGCTTCCCCTCAAGCCTCCGGTCTTCGCGGTTCATTCCTTTCCTCAGCACTCCATCGTCAATCTGTTGCATGTAGCACAACTCTACTCACCTAGGGAATCAATTAACCGCCGTTACTCGGGCCTTTTTGATTCGATCCGTGCAGTGCAACGCCGCCGGGCACGCGGCCTGCGCCAGCTGCCACGGCAAGCTCCAGGCCAACCGGTGCCATGCCTGCCGCGGAGTCTACGGCCGCTGCCACGCCATGGACGCCGTCGTCCGCGGCGCTAGGGTCCCTTGCCCCTACGACCGGCACGGCTGCCCGAGCTACGTCGTCTACCACGACCCCGGAAGCCACCAGACCGTGTGCCCGTACGCGCTCTGCTTCTGCAAGGAGACCGGCTGCGGCTTCGCCGGCCCGCCCGCCGCGCTCCTCGCCCATCTCGCCGCCACGCACTCCTGGCCCGTGCGGGGCGTCCGCTACGGCAGGGTCCTCAGGCTCCACCTGCCGGTCTCCGAGCGCCGGCTGCTGCTCGTCGAGGAGGGCGACGGCCGCGTGTTCCTCCTCTCCGTGTACGCGCCCGGCCCGGCCTGCAGGGCCGTCTCGCTGGTGTGCGTCAGGGCGAACGAGGCGGCAGGGCCGCCGTACACGTGCAAGCTCTGGGCGGACGGGCCGCCGGATGTCGCAACCGGCAAGGAGCACAACCTCCTGATGGACGTGACGCTGACGAGCAGCGCGGCGCCCGGCCAGGTCGCCATGGAGGAGGTGACGTTCCTGGCTGTGCCGCCGGTCATGATGCATGGAGATGAAACGTCCAGGGCGATGCTACTCCGCGTTCGCATTGACGAAACAACCACCTGAAGAGTGAAGCCTCCTTAACCGTGGTTTTAAGTCGTATAAAGTACTTCTAATTCTAATCACGCATGAACACATCGCTGCATATGCTACTCCTATCACAATTTCACAAACGTGCTCCATATTTGTTTTCGAATATATTAATATCAAGAAGACCAATTACATCCAGCCTCTACGATAACAATAAAGAAAAGAAAAAAATAACATTGCCCTGCTAGAGCGATCAGAAATTCGAACCAAGAAACAACCACCACCATTAACAACACCCGAGTTTCATAGAAGGTTTTCAATAATTATGCCTACATGAAGCTAACAGTGCACAAACACTATCGCCGCCTGATATAATCCCGAAAGTCAGATCATGGGTGTCCCCAAGAAAGTTCGAGTAAACTCCAGACAATGTACTGATCAATGACTCATAGTCGCCACGCGCACAACTTTGACATGGACTTGCCCGTTGCCACCCAAATAAAACTCGTTGACACAACATCCTGTGATCCATTGCACACACACCTGGAGGCACAGCCGCACAAGCGCACGGTCAATGTGGACATGGCCCTCAATATTTTCCCTCCTTTGTCAGCACTTAATATTCTCGAACTCGATATGAGCCGTCCAGATGGTGCTTTTACCTCCCGAGCCTCATCGATCTCTCCGAACACACGGCCTTGGTATTCCCCATATATTAAGACTATTTTCTTGTATATCTAAACATGTTGTTTGCATTTGTTAAAATGTGTGATTTTGGGTGCTCAATTCTTGCTGGAAATTAACGTGTTGCCTGCCTCTGTCAAAAGATAGCAGCATCTGTAAGCTGTGATTTGCACTCTGAACGGAAGCCATTTCTTATTTCACTGATTAGAGCAACAAACTTCGTTTTTAATCTAGCAAAATTTAGAAGTTATGCATACACTAGCAATGTTGTGTTGAGAAAACTTATGATCAACGAACATTGAGGTGGCGCTGGGACATCTGTAATCCACTAACTAGTGGCAACAAGTGGTTTCTACACATGGACTAACACTATGTACAAGTCAAGGCCAAAATTCACTGGGCAGACACGCAACAGCAGCTAACAGTACGTTACAAAAATGTTGTTCAACCGATGTCCCTTGGATTCCTCTGCCACATTACCAAATGTGCCTGTGGAGTGCTACCAACTCTGTGTCATCATGTTAGTCCAGGCAGTAATTACAAGCTCCGGAGAAGTCGCAGTACCTGAAATTCACATTGGGAAGTTGATTACTAATAGCCAGCAGAGACACCGATGCGCAGCCAAGACTCAAAAGATTTAGTATTCTAAGAGATCACTTGGTAGGCAAGATAGAAAGCCTTCTAAGAGATCAATATTCTATATAAGAAAAAACACTACCCACGATCTTTAAATCAGTCAAATAAGAACCTGGCATCGGTTGCATATGATCTTGTGCAAAACTGTTATGCGCATTGAAAATCTGGGCATTATTACCAAACGATTTTCAGTCAAAGAAATTACTGTTAGCAAACCAGTCAATGAGGAATGATAAAAAGAAAAGGGCATTCCATGCATAACTAGTTGTAGTTGAACTAAAATGCAACATTCGATTAGTTGGGAAAAAAATTTACTGTTACCAAACCAGTCACAAGGCTTGAAGTAAATCTTATGCACAAAAATAACAACAGCACGATAATAACATCCTGGTTCAGAACATGTAGTTTTTGTTGTCGCTAGCATCCATGTACTGCACATGACTAGATCCGCTACTTGCTGCTTTTCTGTTTTTTTTCCTATTTATATTCTAAGATTAATGATTGGAGAACTTGGTCTCCAAAACATAAAATTTGTCGCTGTAAGTCAATGTGGTGTTTGTGTATGCTAGCAGAGGCGGAACTGGGCCCCGGACAACCTTGCTAGAGCACTGGTCTTAACCTAGCAATACAGGTGCCCCTTACTAGTAATTTCTTGGAAATTCAGAACCTCAACAGCCCAGACCGGGCATTTGGTCCAGAATGACTATGGCTAACACTCTCGTTGTGGCCGTGCTGATGTGAACAGATTCATGAGTCTAAGATGGGTCAATGAATTTGCAAGCTCACCAACACCAATCAGGCAATCAGGCACCCATGCATCTATTCACATCAGCGCGGCCGCAACGGGAGTGTGTTCATGTTCACTCGATACTGTGATTGCGCCGTCCTGCCGCCTACGCTTGATTTCGATGTGGCCACCATCACAACCACGGCAGATTTCGCCATTAGAGTCCAGCACTGATCATGCCCAAATCCTGGACCACCACTGTACGCTTAGCATCTGTGTACTGCACTTCATTAGATTTTCTGCGTCATTTGCTGGTTCTTAGGTTTTCCACTACTATTATTTCAAGATTTATGCTTAAAGAACTTGTGTCTCCACTCTCCACATATGTAAAAGTTTTTTTTTGAGAATCAAATATGTAAAAAGTTTGTTACTCTAAGATGCTTAAAAGTACCATAAGTCAAAGATGCACTAATTTAAGAATCTCTACCCCCGATATACATCATTTATGTATCGGATCCAGACATCATAAGTGTTTCCCATCTCTCTCAATTCTCAATCCCAAGCCAGGACAAAAAAAAAGGTCCTTAAGAGGAATGCCAAAAACTTGATGTACCTTAGTATTTACAGAAAGATGTTGCAATATACACGAACATATATGGATGGTTACAAGCATACATGTGTGCATATCAGTGTAAATAAAAAATAGCATTCCTGATAGTAAAATGAGTATGAGTATAAATGTACAATCTCTCAAACATAAAAGAAATTGGTTACTATTTCAAACAAGAATAATTATTGAATGTCAACCAATGTATTGAAAAAGAAAAGCAGATATCCCAACATTATCAGAAGTTCACTACACTTATAACATGAAAAACGTGAATAGTTAAACAGACAGCATACCTAGAATTCTACTGCCACAGTTAGAGCAAAGACCATGTTCTACCCCGTTCTCCGAGTAGGAGTTCTTATCATTGAATTATCCTGCAATACAGTCATATGAGTCATTTTCCTATATACGAGTGGCTTCAAATGCCAAAAGGGAGGACAATAGTTTAGTTGGTCCATGTGTTTAAGAAGAGCAATGGATAAGCTACAAAGATCTTGTAGACATTGGTTAAGATCATAGCATATCAAGCTGTAAAACGATGAGAAAGAGAACTCCTGAGAGAGTGGGAGTTTGGGACGATATTAAATATCCTATCTCATGTGCATTTGACTTGCTGCTAATCCAAATATGTTCCAATGTCCATTTGTTGATGAAGTTCAAATCAGAATGGGGGTATAAGCATAGACTGTGGAAAAGAAAATGAAAACTAGCATGCAGCTTAAATGTAGAATAATAATTTAGATGGCATAAGAAATAAGGGATACTCATTTGTGTGTGGAGAGACCTGCACTGTTGGGTTGTAACCCCACTGATTCCCGAACACATGGGGATCTGCCTGTACCTGAAATTTATAAAATACAAGGCATTGATAATTGCACGAGTCAAAGATGCACAGGGAGAAGATGGTCAATATATAAATGAGCACAATTCTTGATAATTATGGGCTCATGTAAACAATATAGTAACTAAATAGGCAGACAATGAAGGCTATGGAATATTATTAAGATCTGCGAATTTGTATTACAAGTACCTGCATAAAGTTGTTCGATATCATCCTTGGTTGATTAGGCAGTTGATGTTGGTGATTGACATCCATTTCAAAATGAGCTCCAAATGACAGGTTTGAAGATATTCCATCCTGTTTAAGTTTGCAACAAGATTTTTCAAATACATGAAAACAATAGTAGTAGTAGCAGCAGACCAAAAGTACTGTGTACCATTAAATCAATGCCTGCTTGCACTCCCATGTGAGGACTTTCGATATGGGAAGATGATGGTGTCCCTTGAATCATATTAGCTTCAGCTGTCACAAATGATGATCGTAGAAAATCCTGCTAAGAAGAACATAAACAAATCAATAAAGCCGTATTCATACAGTAAACTGAAATATGATGCCTGAGACTCATTACGCCCCCCAAAACTCAAAAAAGACGAACCTGTTCTTTATTTGACCGTAATACAGCATCCGGATTAGTTTCTGCCACTTTCTTTGCTGGCCTACCTCGACGCTTGCATTTATTGATAAAGAATTCTTTACACCCTCTGAAAACGGAGAACTAAAAAGGCCTTGATCATTTTCAGGTGGTACAGCTTCGAATGAGAGAAGTCTTGGTTGCCTCTCTCTAGCAGGTTGGCCATCATCCAGAAGAGTCTTTTCTGCGTCTCTCAGTAACTTAGAGCAACAAGGTACCTATTCTCAGATATGAAGCCTAAATTGACCAGCTTACGACACTGTGTGAACAAATAATCATGGCGCTCAACTGTGTCACCAAGGAGCATCTCATTAGGGTAATGTGCCAAAGCATGCAATTTCTTATAGTCTCTTTTCCAGCGATCCAGGACATAGGTTGCCGGGATCTCAAATATCTCATTCAACTTAACACAGACAATGCATGTCGACACAGGATGCCAGTGAACTGACAGAAACCACATTCACACTCAACAATGAGCTTTTCTTTACAAAAATAAACTTCATAAGTCCTGCTCTCCGTCTCCTTTCCATCTTCCATGTATGAGCATTCTTTCACTTCAAAAGTAACAAATGAGCCATTAACTGTACTTGGCATACCATCACAATACATTGTTGCTTTCAACTCTTCCTGAATTTCCTGAACATGTTGATTGTGTAGGCTTTGGCCAGTTGCTCTTCCATGTAGAACTTTGTTACAGTCAATGGAGTCCTATGGGAGGATCTTCATCTGCTTGCAGCTCTTTCTTGTATTTATTCTCCAATATCATCTCGTATTTACTGAAAAATTGCTTCAAAGAAGTTTTTGGGTACACAAATCCATCATAGTATGAAGCAACAGACTCCCCCGCTGTGAAACTGACAAACCTGCCCAGAACTGGGTTTTAAGATAGGCAGGTGCCCATAATTGCCGATGCTCGTATAGGGAACTGAGGCATTGATTTTCTGCAAGTCCATGTTCCTCAATAATCTTCTTCCATTCAGCTGCAAACTCTGGTTCCTTTAAAGACCCATATGTTACTTTCTTCAGCGCTCTCTTAATTGTTTTGAATTCTGCATGTGCTTTCAAGTTCTCTGCCACATCTTTCATAATGCGATAAAGACAAAGGCGATGTCTAACTTGGGAAAATACTTCTCTAACCGCATCTAGAATAGCATTGTAATGCTCGGTGATTATTGCCTCTGGGTAACAACCTTTCATACATGCCAAAAATGCTCTGAATAACCAAGTATAGCTCTCAGCACTAAGATCTGAAAGTAAACCAGTACCAAACAAAACAGACTGGCCATGATTATTTATCCCAGTGAAGAAACAAGTGGCAAATCGTACTTCTCGGTCAAGTATGAAGTGTCAAAGTAAACAACATCATGACCAAAGTATTCATGTGCTGCCTGTGACCTAGCATCACTCCAAACAAGTTCCTTAGACGCCCTTGTTGTCCAAATCCAATAAATAGAAGAAATTTGGGTTTTTATTCTGCATACTCCCGAAAAACTTCTGAATGTGCTCATCATCTCCTTCCCCGAATTTAAGCCTTCCTATCTCAGTAAACTTCCCTTGCTCTTTGTCAGCTATTGGAACATTCCTGCGTCCTTTTAATCGTGGAGTGGTTTCCCCGTTCTTGGCATCGGTCAATTTCTTGTAACCGTTCATCAGCAACTCTGAGGATTGGTTGACTGCATGGTTGTGATCAAGCTTCGCGTCGTCAATATGAAGCCACCTATCTTGCCTTAACTTCAAGGAGATCCTAGCTGGGCAGTTTATCTTTACTGATTCTCTAGAGAGATAGCATGCATTTGCTGATGCTCTCGCCCTCCCTGCTCGACTGCATCCAAGCACCAACCTCCGACACACCCCTGACTTCAAGTAGGATGACTTCAGAACGATAGCTGAAAAGCCAGAATCCACCGCATACTGCTTGTAGTACTTTACAGCATCATCATAAGTTTTGAATCTCAACCCAAAACGGGGCGCGTTCTCATCTACCTTGGCCTTCCCACCATCTTCCTGGCCACTATCATTGTCATCAACGAGGATCACCTCCGGCAACTCCCTCCCAGGAGTATCTCCCAAAACCTAGCAAAAAGGAAAAAACAAGCACCAATCTTTTTTCTCTCAGCAGCAAACATCAAGAGATATAGCACTTTAAGTAAGCCAAACACTATCTAACCTGAGATCCTTCAACATTCCTCAGCAATGCCCCATTCTCTGGCAGCTCTGACCTCTTCCCATCGGCACTAGCAGCCATGGCATCGATTGGAACCTGCCTCGGCAACTCGTCTACCATATCCCTTGCTATCTGCTAAGCTTAACACGCACAGGACAAACATCTGTCAGACAATTGCTCGGGACCAAACGAATCTCATCGTAAATTGATGTGGGGATGTGGGATTGCAAGGGAAGCGGCCTCGCCTTACCTTAAGGAGGCTGCAACCGGGAGGTCAGGAGTGATGGTGAAGGGAACAACGGCAGTGACCGGACTTCTCCACGCCGCCGTTGCGCAAGGGGAGGGCCGTCGCGGCCGGCAGCGAGGGGTGGGAGTGCGGCGGCGGCGGCGGCTTGGTGGCTCGGCGGAAGGGATAAGGGAGTGGCCGGCAGGAGAGAGTCGGGGGAAGCAAGGCCTAGCGATTCATGGAGAGCACTGGTTAGGGTTTTGGGGATTGGATTGCTCTGGATCGGTCATGGGAAAGGAAGGAGAGGAAGGAGATGAAGGGGCTGCGAGGTGGTCCCACCTGGTAGCCAGAGAAAGTTCGAGGCATGTTAGATGTTACTCTGTCTATTTTTTATTTTGTTTCAAACATCTGGTGGACAAATCAAAATGGCGCTCCTGTAATAAGCATTAGAAAATACAAGAATATGCGCTAGTCACAATTTTGTCTTTTGATATTTGTCATCAACAAGTTTGCACCGTCAGGCCTTGTTTACTTACAGTGTAGTTTAGAAAATTGGAGGGGATTATCCGGTCTCGAATCCCGGAAATTCCCAATAGTCTGTTTACTTCTAATATTTTAGGCAATTGAAGGGGATAATCTCTAAATATCCCTCACCAACCATCTCATTTTTGCCTAAAACAAAAACTCTAATTCATGCTAGTGTATTGTAGGGGAAGAGTATTTGTGGGGTTTTGTGATGACGGTTGCTCTCACGAAAGGCAAAGATAAACCTAAGTGGAAGTTTACAAAATCTGGGATTTTCACTGTGAAATCGATATATAACAGGCTCTCCTCTGTAGGGCTGGATAGATCTTTCAAGCAGATTTAGAAAGCTAAAATACCTTTGGAAATCAAAATTTAGTTGTGCCTGATCTGGCATAACGCTATCGCAACAAAATATAATATGGAAAAACGTAAATGGGTGGTATTGATTCCCGCGTTTTTGATTCATGTAGAATTCCAACTGGCATCACATTCTATTCCCGCCATATTTATGTTCCTATGTTTTCAAATCCTATGAATCAAAGAGGCCCTTTCCAGGAAACATGGGCGTACTCTTTTGGTTCAAAAAATGAGTTTCTTTTGAGGAAAAAAGGATAAATAAAACTTATATCAGGAACCATGAAGATCAAGTAGGTAAGATGATATTTGTTTTTTTTTTTCTTTTGATTCACAGGTTAAAAGATGTTACCAGTCACATTCAGATGTACAATATCATTTACTTGGAAGACATGGTCAACAATCATAAAGTCAAATGTTAGGTGAAACTTATATCGTATGAACAGCTATAACAAGCTTATATATGAAAAAAAATCCTTTTCGAGCATGAGCTTTTGTAGATGTCATGCATGCAAGATAACACCCACCTTTCTTAGCAAATGATATGACCCTATTGAATAATAAAGTATATATACAGAAGAGACTGATTCACTTACAAATAGTAACAATTCTGGATAAATCCAAATGTTCCATTAAACGCGAAGTCTGTCATCCATCCACCTTCTTACATCTCAATATTTCTCCAAGCCCTTTCACAAGCTAGACTAACATCAAAACTTTTAAAGAGTTGCTCGAGTCGCCCATCCTAATAGATAAGAACTTAAAATCGTTGAACACATTGCCACCAAGAACATATCCCTTACAAGGCACACAACCAAACCGACGATTCAATATTGTATCGTAGGCGAAAAATGTTTGGGAGCACAAAATACAGAACATTAGTACTACTAACCCAATCAAAGTTGACACCACCATCGGCGCCACCACCACCAAGATAGTTTGAAGCGTGGGACTCCAGACCTCCAAATGGAGATCTAACGATCTCTGCGATGAAACACTATGGACCCCCCCCCCACACACACACACACACACACACGTGGGTGCTGCAGAAGAGTGATTTATGGTGGTGCTTGGTGGATCGCGGCAGATAAATTATGAGCAGATTGTCGTGCTCCGGTTGCGGAAGTTCCCTTTGATCGGGTGGCGAGGTGGAGTTCCCAGGAAATCCTTATCCCCTGGCCGTTCGTTTGTGCCAACGGCGATGTCTTTGGTGTCATGTCCCTTCTTGGAGGCATCGTCGTGGAACTCCAGATCCTCTCCATAGGGAGGCTGGTTGGACTCTTCAGGCGAAAGCCCTAGCTTTGGGATACTGGAGTGGGAGAGAGCGGTGACTACGTCACTTCCTCCTTGGAGTCGTTGCCTTGGAGAGACCGCATGCGGTCCTTGCCCGTACTTCTCCCGTCATGCGGTTTGAACCCTGGGGCAGCGGCTCCAGGTGGGTGTTATTTTGTGGGCCGAGTTGGCGACCTCGGAAAGCGATAGGGTCATGACTTTGTGGCGTGATGTAATGGCTTTGTGGGTCAAAATCTTGAGTTGTGAGTGTAACGAGATTTCTCACTCGGTCGATGCATTTCGGAGGGGGAGGTCAACAATATGTCGAGGCAACGGACTTGGATGTGGTGTGGCGGATGTAGTGGACAACTAGGCTATGCGGCATTGAAACTCGAGAGCGGTTGGTGGGTTGTCGGGGCGGCGGCCCTAGAAGGTGGTCTCAATGGATCACACAAGGTGCGATCGAGTGATGAAAATCGGGGCGGCTCCGGGCTGCAACCTCGAGGATGTTTGACCCTGTGCCGTGTCGACAATGAGATTGCTCTTAGTATTTGTCATCGATGTGTCTAGTGTCATTTTTTTGTGCAGGGTCTTATGGAATGCATGCCTCTTCTCATCCGTCGAAGCGTCTCAGGTCTGCTCCTACCACAGAAGTTGTGACGTGTGTTCTCCAACAGTAATGCGAGAGAGACTTGTTTGGCAAAGTGGGTCACCATTTGTTTTATATTGTGTGGTTGGCACCTTTGGTGGCCTTTGCCTCATTGTCAGCGGCGGAGCTAATAGATTGGGCTTCGCACATGCATAGGCTTAATTTTTTTTGCTCCTAGTCTAGGAGGGTCATGGCCCAGTTTTGCGGGAGCTCCTATTCAGCACTCGTAGCGTCCGCTACGGCGCCACGCTCGCGTGGGAAATCTAGTGGGCCGCGGCCCATGATGCTCGCTCGCCTGCTTCTTGCTCTCTCGCTCGCTCGCCTGCTTGCTTTCTAGCTTGCTTTGCGTTTTGCATTAATTTGGTTCGTAATAGAAATCTGAACTGAAAAAATTTCAGTTTCGAATCCGTGAACAGATCTTCAAATCAAAACAATTTTTAAATCTGAACATTTTTCAAATCTGAACAATATACGAATCTGAATAATTTTCGAATCTAAACAATTTTTCAGAATCATAAAAAATGTGACAAAAAAAGAAAAAACGAAAAAAAACAGAAAAACAATCAGGAAACATAAAAAAAATGGCAGAAAAGAAAATGAAAAAACAACCGAAAACAGGAAAACCAGTGAACAAAAAAAAATCAGGACAAAAGGTTTAGAATGTTTCTAAAACCAGAAAAAACCATTTAAACAAAGAGCTTACCGGGCCGGTCCGTTTACGAGGGAGGGGTACACGTTACGGCCATAATGGGCGCAACAAGCGTCAAATATGAATCGCCCAGTTTTGCCACAACTAAGGGTGTGCTCGGTTTGGGAACTAGGTGGAATGGAATGGTTCCGTCCCGGGAGCCCGTTCCTGTGTTCGGTTAGATAGAGGAATGGAATGGACTGGTTCCTCAGAATAGAATATTCCGTGTAGATGCCGAATGCACTCTTCTGGCCGAATCGGCCGGACCGAGTGGAACGGCTGGCTAACCTCTCTCTCGCTCGCTAACCTCTCCTCTCTCTCCCCTCACGCTAACCTCTCCTCTCTCTCCCCTCGACCAGCGGCGGCCGGCCAGCGGCGAGCGGCGACCAGCGGCGGCCGGCCAGATCGAGGCGTGGCGGCCCGAGGCGCGGCGGCGGCCAGCCAGCCAGCCCTAGGCGTGGTGGCAGCTAGCCTGAGGGAGGCGCGCGGCGGCCGGGACTAGGGAGGGAGGCGCGGCGGCGGCCGGGATTTGACCTCTTCCTTCTCCGATTTGGCCCATTTCCTCTCTGATTTTGCTAACTGAATTGCTAATCCCAAATTAGTTAGTGCTAATTGAATTGCTAATCCTAAATTAGGCGAAATTGAATTGCTAATCCTAAATTATGCGAACCATTCCATTCCATCTCGTTTTGTCCAACCGAACACCTGAACGGGATGGAACTGTGACATTCCATTTTATTGGAATGGAATGGTTCATTCCGTTCCACCTAGTTCCACAACCGAACACAGATTCTCCTTTACTCGTCATCAACAAGAGCCTTCGTTGGTATTCACAGGTCTGTGGTTTGGTGTATTCGGCGTTGTTCTACGGCTGCCTTCAGAAAAGTACAAGATTGTGTCATGAAAGAAGAAAGGGCTTGAAGATCTCATAGATTTGCTCGTCTCTTTTAGTATTGTTTTTGTAATCGATGTAATCGTGTACTCTTTGTTGGTTTAATATATATGGAAAAATTCAAAAAAAAAAAAAAAGAGTTGTCGTGGACAAGTTGTTCTAGCGTCCTGAGTGGGCTTGGCTTATGATGAGAGTGGGCATGGATCCGTCTTGAGTTCAAGACTCGGCGGTGCTAATCTGAATTTGGCCCTTGTTATATGATTCTTTTGCCTGACTAGTAAGTTTGCACGTGCACGCACGTCTGAACTCCTGTTCATATATATATACTGGAATTCTTTAATAATCATATTAGCATGACCTGCTATAATAGTTAGACCATGCAATGCTAGACCGGATACTATCCTCATCCTATGTGCATATTTGTTCTCACAGCGAGAACAATGCAAAATAATAGACATATATCATATTAGTTCAATACAAGTCAGATTAAACTTTAAAACAGATATGCCGGGTAAGTAAAATCTAGTACTTCATGAGGTTTGAACAATTATCATTTTTCTCTCGTTATGACTCAAATTATGTTAAGAAACTAACTAACTGCAATTGTGCCCCTTGAATGGAGCATTAACCACAAGGAACATCGAAACCAAATTTTCATTGCACACAAGGTATAATCCAAACGAACAAACCATTGTTGAGGAATATAGATGTACGAACAACAAAAATAAAGTGGTCTAGCACAACGTTAACTCATTATTACAGGTCTGGCTATTTGTTGATTCAGATTTGCCTTTCCAAGTTTTATTAGCTACAGGAGCCGAAGAAATTGACATTTTACACATAGCTGAGATCTCTGACGGTGCAATCAGTTCTAATATTTAGTAACTGAAAAGCTACTGACTTGGAAAAATGCATGTATCTTCAGAAAAATTCATGCAATTGGAATAACTCCTTTCAGGCATATATGTGACTCTGCAGCATGAGCACCTCCTTCCCTTGCAAACATCATCGAAAATTTCCACGGAAGCTTTTCCATCAGAAATTCAGCTATCTGAAGAACAGGCCTCGACAGTTCTGGATCTTTCTAGGATAAAAATGCCAGCTAAAAAGAAGCGAAGATCAACATGCAGGTTAGAGGGAATCAGAGATTCAGAGCCACACATAAGCATATGGAGAAGCAAGAATGGCAAATTTACCACCTTGATATGTCGTGCCAAGGAGAAATTCGATCACTACAGCTGAGCTATAATACAATTTATGCAATAACAGAGAAGCAAAATCAACTCATAGTGCTTTCTCGCGTGTTCCTGAAAAATAAATCAATTGATAGTACCTGAAACAAAAGAGAATAGCCTTTTCGATGTACTCACTGAAGTGGCTCTGTCATTTCTAAGGTTCCTCCTTAGCAAGCGACTGAAACAAGTTCTCCTCATGTAGTCTATTGCTTAGTAAAAAAACTTAAAAAAGAAAATGTTGTTTAAAATTCAAAAAACTCAAAAAAATAAAATGTTGTTCAAAGTTCTAAATGAGTATATTGCTTAGTAAAAAAACTCACAAAACTCAAAAAAGAAAATGTTGTTCAAAATTCTAAATGAGTATATTGCTTAGTAAAAAAAACAGAGAATCTTAGCATGTGCAACGTACAACAAAGAAATGACAGTATAGCTTAATCGGCAAGGTTTAATTCACCCTCATGTAGTCTGTAACATGACCTCCATAGATGTACTTGCCTTGAACCTTGGCATCGAGCTGCATCTCATCCTTCTTGAAACCAGCAAACATATTGTCACTGTGAGAATGTCCAGGCCACCATCCAATGCAAAGCATCATCAGCAAACCAAGGGCATGACACGTATCATGGTAGGTAATATGTCCATACCAAATTGTAGCAGAATACAATAGGAAATAACGCATACTTTAGTGAATAACTGAAAACATCACTTGAATATTTCGCAAGTGGAAATCTGAGAACCTGAAAGGATATCTTTAAGTGTGCTTCTCCGTCCATGAAGAATGAGTGTTTAGCTTCCATTGGAGACCCACTTGCACATAATGACAGAAGATGATTTACTCGGGTTATACTTGTGCCGCTTATCATAAATCATAAAGAATATATTTTAGCAATAAAAGTAAAACTGAAGCACCGCTTATCATAAATCATAAATAATATATTTTTAGCAATAAAAGTAAAACTGAAGCATACTGTATATGTCAATGTACCCAGTGATGCTTGTGTGTATGAGTTGTTAACAGATACCAAGCCAGCAGCTTGTGCAACCAATCCAATTTAAGTGATGCCCTTTACAAACATAAAAACATATGCAGACTTCAGAATGTCTTGAACACCTCGTCTACCAGTGGCTCGACCCTGTATTATGGATGATCTGCCAGCGAGTTTTGCCCTGTAGTCCTTGTGAAAGACGTACAGCAGCTCTCATTCCACTGAAAACGTACGCACGCCGCAACAGTTTCACGCTCGAATCGCCGCTGACTCGACGGCTAGCCATAAAATAGGTAAGGGACAGTAAAGAGGAGCACCTCCAGGAAGCCCTGGTGTCCGCCGCGAAAGCCCCGCACGCTCCGCCTGATCAATCTGCAGGCCGGCCGGCACGGCCGGCACGGGAGGCGTCGTCGCCGGTGATGACGCGACGGCGGAAGTGGTCGACGACGTCCATGGCGCTGCCGCGCACGTACGCGGGGAGGCGGTCGGCCTCCACGACGCAGACGGGAGCGCAAGGCTCGACGCCTTGATGGTGCCTGCTCGCGACGGAGGGGCACCACGGTGAACGGAGCCTGCCATGGGCGACGTGGAGGTGGTCAGGAGGCATAGGATTGGACGAAGAAGGGGATAGGAGGAATAGGGCGTGGCGAGGGGACTGCGGTGCCATGAGGAAAACGGCAAACGCGGAGCTGAAGAGGGATCTGGCGGCCACGGCAGCCATGGCCCATGGATGGCGTTGCTGGGTTGCGCGAGGAGTCGAGGACTACAAAGAACACAGCGTGAGCGGAGAGGAATTAAGGCGTTGACCAGCTAATCAAAGCGATTGAGCATTGATAGCGTATCCCGTTAATTGTGTTGTGTCTATATTTTTTTCATGTAGCGTGCGTACGTGGGTGAATGGCAGAGTTTTCGTCCGCCACTCCAATTTGCTAAGGTACACATGGTGCGGGGTAGGTGTTATTTTGACGGTTAGATCCCAATTGGTGGGCTGGATCGTGAGGCTGTGATATGTCCGTTTTTCTGTGGGTATGTTAGGCTGGGTGGATTTAGCGATGAATATGTTTGCTTGTTTAATAGTAGTAGAGATATTCTGCTAATTAAGTGGGCACTTTAAAAAATAAGTTGAAAAAGAGAGAACATGAGCCTGCACCGGAGGCACGTGAAACAGCGGCAAAACCGCGAAAGCATGTGCCCGCCACTGGGGCAGTTGAACCGGCCGGGTTGCCGGTGCAACATGCCTCTCTGAAGTCTGAAGACCGAAAAATCTAGGAGGCGTTTTCTTCCTGGCGCCGAATCCCCCGCAGTTCGCTGCGCATGAGCTTTCCTGATTAGTAGTCAGTACTGTACATATGCATGTACTTTTTTTTTGCATGGTAATTCGATTCTCATTGATAAATAAAAGACGAGATACAAAGTACGTATACACCGATCTTACAGATCTAAAAAGATAGGATAAACCTATGTGACAAACCAACGTCTATCCATCTTCTTCGGCACCACCGTAGCAGCCACCAAGGAAAAAATAGACAGATCACCTTCACACCCGAGCTCGACGCGGCTCCATCGCTGATCATCAGCTTTTCGGACCTCCAAAGTAGTTTGCCATAGGACAAACCATTACCGTTGAAAGAATCAGACCGGGCAGCACGACCCCGGACACGCCATCGAACTTCAGCACTGGCACCCCCGCACGACGACGTCGGAGTAGGGAACCAGAACCATCAGCCTCCATCCACAAACCCACCACAAGGTGCATCATCTTCCAGGCTTCCAGCTGTCACCAGTGCAGACCACCGTCTGCACGTACTTCTGGACGAATCATCTCTGCTCCATAATGGCGCCGGAGACAACGCCGCAGCAACGGGGACAGAGCAAGAGGAAAAACCCATCTGATGGAGTTGCCGTCGCCGTCTCGCCGACACCATCCATGAACCCTACAGCCACCGATCTGAAAGATCGGCAAGCACACAGTGTCACCAACTCCGAGACGCCGCCATGAAGGACAACGCGGTGTGGGAGTAGAGTTGAGGCAGACTTATTTGCCCAGGCGCCGCTCCCACCACCCCAATGACGCACCATGCCAAAAACATCCTAACCCTATTTACCATGCAAAAAAATGGGGTCCCCCTCCCTCCTGCCGCCGGAGCGGCAAGCAGAAAGAGAGGGGTCCAGCTCTTTCACCGGTGGCCTGCGGCTGCGGCGGCGGCGGCGGCCGACGGCGGCACTAGGGTAGGAAAACCTGTTCGCCTCGCTAGTCGCCTCGTAGCGCTCTCGAGCGAAACACACATATACATATGCATGTACTTTACCAATGTAGTGCCACAAAGGAGCTGAGGTACTACAAATTTAGTACGTAGAAGTCAATTAGGTGTTCAGAGTTCAGACTTCAGACTGCATGTTCCTCTGCCATGATTCTTTTCTATAGGATTTCTGTTCTTTTTTTTTTTTTTTTGCAATTTTTCCACCACATATATTCAACACATACCACATACAACGTACACGGTAGGAAATACAAGTACAAAATACGTAGGGGAAACGGACCAAAGATCGAAGAACACGCCGTCGCCGGCGTCGGAGTCGAAGGCGGCCAGCCACCACCTCGCCGCTGTCAGGGAGAGCTTTTTCCCTATCGAAGACGCTGCCTTGACTCTCCGCCGCGCCGCGCCGGAGTTGTTGACGATGAACGGCCGGGGCAGCGCCCCCTTGACCCTTCCACACCGCTTGCCGCAGCCGCCGTCGAATCCACCGCCGGAAGACGACGCAGAGCTCGATCCGTCCGCCGCCAGATCCACCACCACCTCGGATCTGACAGAGAGAAGAGGATCACGAGCGCCGCGCCGGGCCTCGAGATCCAGCCAGTCCAGCGCGCATACGGGGAGCTCCGAAGACCTCCACCACCGGAGAAGAACGCGCCGGCTCCAAAACCACCCGCCCGCAGCACCACCTCCTCCAGAGCGCCGCCGGCGAGCCTCCCAACCTACCCTCCCGTATTTACATGCCGGAGCCGGGGATCCCCACCCTCCCGCCGCCGGAGCGGCCGGCGGAGGGGAGGAATCCCACGGCTCGCGGCGCGCACGGTGGATCGCCGGGCTTGCTCCAAAAATCGCCTCTCTCCTCTTGCTACAGTGGTGGGGAGGGGATAAGGATCACTCTACCGCCCGCGCGAAAAGAGAAACCCTAGCTGCCGGTTATAGGATTTCTGTTCTCAGGTGTGAAATCACGAGGGAGTACGTAGGCCAGCTTTCTTGTTTTGCGGATTACAACGTACATGCATGCGTTTACTCTATCGACCTATGGAGTACTTTCGCCACTTATACATGTGCACTAACAACCTGAAAATCTTCCTGCACCGGCTATTTTCTCTCTCTAGACCCTTCTTTTATGTTTCCTTTTCTCCTTTCTATTTCTGTTTTGGTTATTTTTTTTTTTTTTTTTTTGAGAACACAGTACAACACAGACGCTCACAAATACGCACGTACACTCACCCCTATGAACGCACACACGCACACCCTACCCCTATGAGCACCTCCGAAGCACTGAGCCGGCAAATCTTGAGGTTGACGAAGTCACCACAGGCGCCTCGCTGTTGACGGGCACGCCACCTACCACTGAAAGAATAGCGCCGGATAAACCTGGAATAAATCCAGGTAAATGCAAACGCCCATGCCAAGTCTAGGACTTGAACCTGGGTGGGCTGGTTCCACCACAGGGAACCCAACCATCAGAGCCAAGCTCCGTTTGCATTTCTGTTTTGGTTAGCTTAGCACATGAATTGCTTAGTTAGTTCTGTTTCGTTCGTTCTGAGATGTTTTTAGTTTGGTTCGTTGTCTGGTAAGTTTGACGCTTTCTCAACGTCATTCTTCTCTTAGAGGATCTCTAAGAGAATACCGATATTTTGGGTATCAAATCCAGTATGGGTAGTAGCCTAGTAGGGAGAAGGTTGGGGCTATCATTTTCTTCTTCTTCTTCTGATTTTGGAGCATACCCAGAATTGGATAACCAAATTCTATACAGCATGCTGACGTGTGGAGTCAACTATAATCAGCCACACAATAGTCCCTCTTCTTCCTCACACGGGGCGGCTACGACGGAGAGCTCAATGTAGCGGCCGAACGACGAGGGAGGGTGGTGGGGGTCGTCCTGGGGATGATGCAGCCAGCTCCGCTGGCTAACAACGCTGAGGTCGGACAGGTCGCGACGCTCGAGTCATGCTGTCTGTCGGCGTCGCGATGGTCGCACACTTTCTAATCGGGTTCAGGACAATAGGGGACCTTCGGTAGGACTAGGGCAGTGGCAAGGCTCCCACAACTGAAATCAGAGTCGCAACTGCAAGACAAATGAGAGGCACTAACGGGCTCGCTGCCAGAGGAGAGGATGGGACGCAGGACTGGGGAAGTTGTAGGAGGCTGGTGGGGGTCCCACAGAGAAGAGGGCGGCTCGCAGGAGGTCTGTTAGATTTCGGTAGGGAAGACTGGCGGGTTGGGTGAAAAATTTCAGCGTGGGCGGTTGGCCTCTTCCGCGGCGTACATTTGGAACATGGGTTTCCACTCTGTACGAGTTGGAATGTGGATATCTACCAAAAAATTATGGGTATGAGGCCACTTTTAGGTATGCTTCAGACTAAAATACCCATGTTTTCAGTTTCTGGGTATCCCAACCCATATATGGGTATTCTTTTGGAGTTGGAGTTGCACTTTACCTACTATATATTAAGGACGACCAGATCCGCGGCCTACAGTGCGTCTTTTTTTTTTTTGCAAAAAATAACCCCGCTTTTTCCAAAAATTGTATACATGAAATATATGCGCGTCGACGAACAGGTTCCATTCCCGTGATCGGTTTCGAATTTTGTTCACTCTATCTCCTTAATTTGTGATCTAAATTCGCAAAAACATTCGTCGCGCTCAGTCACCCATTTGAATTTTCCTTTCACGAGTAGATGCATACCACCCTTTCAAACAACTTTCATGTTTTATCCTTTTTATTTTGACAGACATATAGACATGCACTTCTATTCTACAGTGCTCGCCGCTTTTTGCGGGAAAGCCCCGCGTTTACCAAAAATTATAAATTGGCCCTACGGAATAAAACTTTTTCCACAGAAGCCACAACAATGAACAGTGTTAGCTACAGTGAGCTTTCCCCAGTAAAAGCCTCACGTTTTCAAAAATTATAAATCGTTCCTCCGGATTAAAGCATTACTGCAGAAAATTCCTCACATTAAAAAAAAAAATTTAATCGGTCTCCCCGAATATAACATTTGTGTAGCACAGACCCCGTGTTTTCCAAAAAAATACGAATCGGACACCTACCGCTATCTCCAATTTAAGTTTTTAAAAACAACTCCAATTTAAGGTTTAAAAACAAAGCTTTGTTCTTCATTTAAATAAAAAATGACCTAACACAACAATTTCCACACGGGATGCGGCGTGCCGCCGCACTATAGTAGCTACAGTGCGTTTTTCTTTTTTTTTGTGCAAAAAATAACCCCGCATTTTCAAAAAAATTGTATACATGAAATATATGCGCGTCGACGAGTAGGTTCCATTCCCGTAATCGGTTTCGAGTTTTGTTCACTCTAACTCCCTAATTTGTGATCTAAATTCACAAAAACATTCGACGAATTTTGTCAAATTCGTCGCGCTCAGTCACACGTTTGAATTTTCCTTTCACGAGTAGATGCATATCACCCTTCCAAACAACTTTCATGTTTTAGCCTTTTTTTTACGGACATATAGATGTGCACTTCTACAGTGCTCGCCGTTTTTTCGCAGTAAAGCCCTCACGTTTTCCAAAAATCATAAATCGGCCCTCCGGAAACTTTTTGCATCAAAAGTCCCCGCACGCCGCTTTTTGCGGAAAAAACCTCGCGTTTCCTACAAAACGCTCCTTACCTTTCCAACATTTTAGAAGTTTCTACTTTTTTCCCTGTCTACTCATAAATCACAATTTTCATCAATTTTCTTTTCCATAAAAATAACAAAACATCCAACAAAATATGAATTAACAGTACATTAAAAAAATCACAATAATCTCAAAACCAATAAAGATTTAAAACAGTTGGACCAAATATCCATTGTGTACAAAATTGGTTTAAATTTTTTCGAATTTAAGAAATTACCAAACTTCCAAACTTTCCAGAAAAACTATGAAATGTTCATTCTGTTCAACAATTGTTCTTCCAAATAATTTTTCTTCCCAGAAAATATTCGACAATTTCTATTGGTTTAAAATAGTTTCCGTACAAGATTTGTTGGATATTTTTACAATAAATATCTTCCCATATATGCTTTCTACTATATATATATTATTATAATTAAATGCATTTTGTTGTTGTACATAGATTTGCTCCCAACATAATTTAACTTCTACCAAAAATATCACTACTCTTTCTCACTAAGGGCGCGGCGTGCCGACGCGCCGAATTTACCTAGTAAATGTGTGATACCTTATCGATTTAAAATTCATAAATAGGAACATAACCATTTTTATTTTCTCACGCACGAGTCATTGCAAAAAGAAAATCATGGTGTATAGCTGTGCCACAACCAGTTGTGGACGATGCCCGTAGTAAGCTACCAAGTGTCCAAGTGCCAAGTCCCAACCGCTAGCAAAGGTTTTTGTAGGTTGCTAGTAAGTAGTGCTGACTATCATGAGACTCTAGATTGACATAAATAAACTCGTAGGCGTAACATGACACCTACTGGCTAGTCACGTTTAACTAATTAGAGGCTACTTCACAACAAACAGAAACTAATTAGAGGCTTAGGTCAGTTCGATTCTTTGAGCTAGACCCTAGACGTCGTGCCCTTTTTGTAAATAATGATCTAGAATTCTTGTTTGGTTATTTTAATGGTATAGTGGTACTAAAATTGCGCTATAAAATCAGTCATGAACACGTGGTCGGCGTTATCGTGTTGCTACTAAACAACACTATGACGTACGCTCCATCACGATCTTCAATTGCTGAACCACTATATGTTGATGTCTGGTCAATACATTAGTATAATTAACAATTTAAGGCTCTATGCATAGAAAACTTAACTGTGACAAACGTGCACAGACATCGCTACATAGTTATTTCCTTTCTGATTTAAAATTCCTTTGTTTCTCTTGTCCTTCATTGGTCTGTCAATTTTCAAGTAAAGAAATGACAGCTAAAAATAGATGGCTTGTCCTTCTAACAAAAGATGGCTTGAAACTTGATGGTTGAATGTAGTACTACCTCCGTTACTAAATACAAAATGTTTAACCTTTTTCTAAATGCACATGTATCAATTAAACTGCCCGCTGTATGTTCTCTCATGTAAGGGCGACGGCTAATTTCCGTTAGAAAACGTAAACCCCGTGCTAGGTTGGAAAAGTTGCCGTTCTTCATGTCTTGAAAATGGAGCAGTTGACTTTGCCCACTTTCTACCCACGGCCCATTTAATTCCGAAAATCTCATGGCTCATTTATTTGGCTGTTAAATGAGTCTTTGATTGATAATTAACGGACGCGTTAATTTCGGGAAAATTAAATGAATCATTGATTGATAATTAACGGACGCGTTAATTACTTAGCGGTTTCCGATTCTTTTGGATCGTGGGGCTGTTACCGACTCGATCGTGCGGCTGCGCCCACGTCCTACCCGAACCGCACTATATATACAGGCCGAGCGAACCCTAGCCACCACTAGACGCAACACATGGTCGCTCGCCGCCCTAGTTCCAGAACATTGCGTCGCCGTATTCCAAATCTTCTCCATCCCGTCTTCCGGCGTGCACCGGTTGAAGGGACAGTAGGCCTCCGGAACCCCGCCTCTTGTGATCCTGTACGGGAGAGGGGCGATCAGGTTTTTGGGGAGCGCACTCGCGCGACTACTGGCTTCGAGTTCTTCCCCAATGACGACTTCTTCCCCGACATCGCCAATCTCTTCATCAACGACATGGGCGACGCCGGTTTCGTTGCTGCTGCTGCCGCATCGTACGTTTTCTTGATCTTCCTGTTTGATATGCTGCTAGAGTTTCTGCTTGTATTAGTTGCTCTAGATTCGTTCTGTTTTTCTACTGTTATAGTAGATCGCATGATTAGTTTAATTCTGTTTATTTTAGTCATAAATTGTTTATCAATTTCGTGGATTAAATCTACTGCTAAATTGCTTATATATTTAACAATCCAAAAACCTGATTATAGGCAATTTATATCGCCTGGCTTTCTCGCGTCAACGAAGCCATTTCCCTTTAAAGGGTGCTGTACAAATGGTGGCGCATAAGAGCAGTTTACTGGTTTCAGAACAGAAACTGCTATGCTGCCACCAAAGGCAAACCTGAGGACGAGCTTAATTCTGAACAACAGGAAGCTTTTGAGAAGCTCGATACTCTGTTTAAGAGTGCCCTTCTGAGTATTCTTGACGATTCCATTGTGGATTCGTATATGTCTTTTGACACTGGCAAAGACATGTGGGAAGCGCTCGAGGCCAAATTTGGGGCCTCGGCCGCTGGCAGCGAGTTGTACGGCATGGAGCAATTCTATGACTACAAGATGACTGATTAGCGTTCTGTTGTACAACAGGCTCATGAGATATAGTCGCTCGCTAAAGAACTTGAGCACTTCAAGTGTAATTTACCGGACAAGTTTGTTGCCGGTGGCATTATCGCCAAGCTTCCACCTTCGTGGAGCAACTTTGCTACTTCTCTGAAACACAAGAGACAAGACTTTTCCATTTCGGATCTCATTGGGTCGCTTGATGTGGAAGAAAAGGCGAGAGCAAAGGATACACGTGCTCGAGTTGCTGAGGCTGGTTCTAGTGCCAATATGGTACAGAAAAAGAATTACCAGCCACCCCACAAGTCCAAATTTAACAAGAGCAACTCAGGGGGTAAAGGCAAGTCTGATGGAAGGTTCAAGCCTTCACAGCTTACCAACTTTAAGAAGAGCAACAATAAGAAGCCGAGGAAGGGATCATGCCACGTTTGTGGTGATCCGGAGCATTGGGCACCTCGCTGTCCCAATCGCCATGAGCTACGCACATCTGAGAACAGCGGCAAGACTGTCAATGTTGTCATTAGCGACACCGTGATGAAGGAATCTGGGTACGGTATATTTCCTACCATTCTTTCAGTTTGTCATTCTCCTGAATGGTTGATTGACACTGGTGCTAATGTACATGTTTGTGCTGATGCCTCGATGTTTTCTTCTTACCAGGTCATAGGGACTTCCCCCGTGCTGATGGGGAACGGTTCACATGCTTTTGTTCGTGGTGTTGGCACGGTCGATCTGAAGTTTACTTCGGAAAAGATCGTGCGGCTGAAGAACGTGCATCATGTGCCCTCCATCAATAAGAATCTCGTCAGCGGTTCGCTACTATGTCGAGATGGTTATAAGTTGGTTTTCGAGTCCAATAAAGTTGTAATATCTAAGTATAGACAATTTGTTGGAAAAGGCTATGAGTGCGGAGGCTTGTTCCGCCTATCTATGTCAGACTTTTGCACTAAAGTTATTAATCATATTTGCCATGAAATTGAGTATAATGTCTGGCATTCACGACTTTGTCATATTAACTTTGGTTGTGAAAGGGCATGGCGCCCCCATGTGTGGTTTTGGTAATTAATGACAATCCCTATGGACTAATGGTTGCATTGAGTTGTACTTGTAGTGTTTGTCCATAGACCATGCTTGAACTCCATATGTTGGATTCAAGGTTGATGCCATGAATATATTGATATAATGGAATATTTGGCATCAAGATCATCGAGTTGTATGGATATATTTGATATGATCAAGAAGAAGAGTATGTGATGACCAAGTTGTTATTCGAGGAGTTATCCGATGATTGGTCATATGCGAGTTGAGCATATTGCAAGTATGTCTTGAAGAAAAGAATTATGTGATCATTCATGGTTATCTTCAAGACATCATCTATTGAAAAGAGAAGAAAAGATACAAGGTTGATCAAGATATTGATCAACACACAAAGATACAAGATGTACCAAGTGGGATCATGTATCTCTTGGTATGGTAAGCAATTGTCTATATAGCTTTGTGAACTAACCCATGATATGTGTGTAGCATTTCTATGTGTGGTTAGGTATCTTTCTATGGGCTTGCATCAAATGAAGATTTCATATAGCCCATGAAGGATGACGTCAAGTGGTGATCGTCACCAAGGTTGAGTTGTGCAAGTTCAAGAAAAGTATCTCGAAGATATCATAACTTGAGGCTTGCCACCCATTTGGAGATAATGGTCAAGTGAAGATGTGCCGATGAGAGGCTCTCCCATAGTGGAGTATGAGGGAGAAATATGTGGATCTTTACCAAGCGAAACGCAATCAAGAAAGGTGGTCCACTTGAGAGGATCAAGATCGCCATCATCTAGTCAAGTGGAATGCGCAAGGCAAAGGTATGATCTTGATAGGGTTTCTATTTTACCGGTCTCATGTTGTTAGTCGGGAGACCGGGTTATTGGATAAACACCGTACTATCAAGAGGGGCTCTCGATTGAGCTTTAGCGTATCAGTTGGAGAGAGCTCAAACCTGTGCATACTTAGCATCATCATCTTTCTTGGTTCTTATTTGGCTTATCTCTTTATGAGGTTTTGGAGCTTGTTGTGACCTTCATAACAAGCTCAAGTTCACCGAAAACGGATTTCGTATGAAAAACTTGTTGCGTTTTCGGTTTTGGAGTTTCTCCCGGTTCATCTTCTATAGAGAGGTTTTACCTTTCTACATTTGGTTTTATACTCCCTTGTTGGACTATGATGTTTTCCTGCATCATCTTGTCGTGCTCGTTGTGGTGATTCCAACGAGCCCAAGAACATCGAAAACGGAGTTCGGATGCTCAAGATATGCTCGTTTTAGTGTCGGTGTTTTTCTGCAATTTTACATGGTCGGTAGTACCGGAAATAAACTCCGGTACTACCGGTGAAGCGCGTTTCGGTACTGTATTTAGTGTTCCTAAGCGGTAGTACCGGCCCCTACCACCCCCGGTACTACCGGGACTTGTCTGTTTTGTGTGGGCTGGTAGTACCGGGTTTTAGCCCGGTACTACCGGCCGTGCGCGATTTTCTGGCCAACGGGCAGATTTTCATCCACCTATTTAAGGGGTCTTCTTCTGCAAAGAGACCCCAACTCTTGAGCTCGAAATTTGCCACCATTGTTGACCTTGTTGAGCTTTGCTATCTCTCTATCCCTCCATGATTCTTGCCTCCAATTAGAGGGAAAAGAGAGAGGAGATCTAGATCTATCATTCCACCAATCAATCTCTCCTCTAAGTGAGGGGAAGCCTTTGGATCTAGATCTTGGAGGATTTGGTGTTCCTCTTTGTTCTTCCTCTCTTCTCCCCCCAATAGCATTAGTTGCTTTGGTGGGATTTGAGAGTGAAGGATTTTGAGCACTTCTTGTGTTCTTGCCCATTGCATCGGTTGCATCGGTTTGAGTTCTCCACGGTGATACGTGGAAATCGAAGTTGAGAAGCTTGTTACTCTTGGGTACTTGGGGTGCCCTAGAGCTTGTCCTCTTGGGTACTTGGAGTGCCCTAGACGGTCCTTGTTGATCTCGGAGTTTTGGTGGCTCGCGGGATAGTTGGGAGCCTCCAATTAAGTTGTGGAGTCGCGCCCCAACCTTGTGTTTCTTGTGGCTTTGGGAGCCGCGGGAATTCGGTGAGAGCCTCCAATTAAGTTGTGGAGTGTGCCTCATCCTTGTACGGGTTCGGTGACCACCCTCGAGTGTCCCATAGTGGTTCGTGGCACTCTACATTGGTAGAGGCACGAAGGAGATTACGGTGTGCCATTTGACGGCTATTCGGGGATCACCTTGTGACTCCGCACCGCTCCAACGGAGACGTAGCTTCCATTGGGAAGTGAACTTCGGGATAAATCATCGTCTCCAAGTGCCTCGGTATTTCTATACCCGAGCTTCTTACTTATGCAATTTACTTTGTGATAGCCATCGAGGTTGAAGTAATATATCTTGCTATCACTTAGTTGTATCTCTTGTTTAGCATAAGTTGTTGGTGCACATAGGTAAATCTAGCTTGTTTAGGTTTTGTGCTTGATAAATTAAACGCTAGTTTTATTCCGCATTTATTCAAGCCTAAACTGTAAAGAATTTTAAATCGCCTATTCACCCCCCCCCCTCTAGGCGACATCCGTGTCCTTTCAATTGGTATCAGAGCAGGTTCTCTCGTTTTTGGCTTCACTGCCTCGAGAGTAAAGATGTCGTCTAGTGAACTAGTGCACAATGCTTCTTTTATATTAGATGGCACAAATTATGATGTTTGGAAAATTTGCATGCTTGATATTCTTCGGGTCATTGACCCATACATAGGGCGAATTCTAGATAGGGGTTATTCTCCTCCAAGGAATCCCAAAAGATTATCTTTAATGGATGAGAATAATTCCTATCTAGATGCTCAAGCTTCTAATGTGATTTTCAATGCTTTGAGCGATGTAGTTATTATGTCGGTCTCTCCTTTTCGGAATGCTCATGAGCTTTGGACCAAGCTTCAAGATAAATATGATGTGTCCTAGAATTGTGGAGATGATTGTTGTCCCTCCACTTCCGGCCTTGATGAGTTCTCAACTTCTTCTACTTCACCTACATGTGGCAAGCCACAAAGTAATGCAATGGTGAGTAGTGATAGATATTGCAATAATGATAGTAAGCTTATTGTTGATGATACTTCACCTCTATCCTATTGCAATGATTTATCTTTGGACTTAAACGCATCTAGAACCAAAAATGATCTACATGCTTGTGTTGATAGTCCTTGCATATCATGTACAAATTGCTTGACTAATCCTTGTGATGATATGTTCTCTATGTCTTGTTCCCTTGATAAAAATACTTCTATTTCCTCTAATATTTGTTTGGCTAACAATGTAGAGGAAACCGAACACTCCATGGAACAAGACATGGACTTGAATGGTGCTTCAAATTTTGCTTCATCATCATCAACCACTTCACACTTTTGCCTTATGGCAAGGGGATCAACGGTAATTTCTACCTTGACTCCCAATATATCTCAAAATGAGAATGATGTTGATAATGATGTTGATAATGAAGAAGATGATAATGATGCTTCCCTTATTGAGAAGGGTAAAATGGTTCTTCATGCTATTGCTAAGAATAAAGATGCTCATGCTAAATTCATAGAAATCTTGACTATTGCTATTGAGAGCAATAAACTTATTGATGAGCATGAAGACACAATTGAGAAAATGCAAAGCCGCGAATATAAATACGCGGAAGAGATCGCCGATCTCAAGGAAGCTCTTGAAGAAGAACAAACCACCAAGGAGTCTCTTGAGGAGACTTTTACTCTAGAACTCTCTATGGTAAAGGAATCCCATGATAAAGCTATTGAGGTGGTTAATGAATTCAAAATAAAGAATGGTGAGCTTGTGGATGCTCATGCTAGACTTCTTGGGGATTTTGCACACCTCGAAAATGGCTCTAGGGTCATTAAGAGTGAGCTCATCAAACTCACCGAGTCACATGTACAACTCCAAGCTTCATATTCAAAAGAGCTTACCAAGTTATCTTCTCTTATTGCTACTAATGATAATGCTTGTGCTACTAACTCTATTTCTTGTGAAGCACCAATAGTGAAGGAGAATGTTGAGCTAAGGGCTCAACTTGAGTTGCTATCTAGCAAATATGGGAAATTGGAAGAAAGCCATGAAAAGCTCTCGAGCTCTCATGAGGATCTTCTAGTCTCCTATGATGAGCAAAAGTTAGCTCATGAGGCTTGATCAAGATATTGATCAACACACAAAGATACAAGATGTACCAAGTGGGATCATGTATCTCTTGGTATGGTAAGCAATTGTCTATATAGCTTTGTGAACTAACCCATGATATTTGTGTAGCATTTCTATGTGTGGTTAGGTATCTTTCTATGGGCTTGCATCAAATGAAGATTTCATATAGCCCATGAAGGATGACGTCAAGTGGTGATCGTCATCAAGGTTGAGTTGTGCAAGTTCAAGAAAAGTATCTCGAAGATATCATAACTTGAGGCTTGCCACCCATTTGGAGATAATGGTCAAGTGAAGATGTGCCGATGAGAGGCTCTCCCATAGTGGAGTATGGGGGAGAAATATGTGGATCTTCACCAAGCGAAACGCAATCAAGAAAGGTGGTCCACTTGAGAGGATCAAGATCGCCATCATCTAGTCAAGTGGAATGCGCAAGACAAAGGTATGATCTTGATAGGGTTTCTATTTTACCGGTCTCATGTTGTTAGTCGGGAGACCGGGTTATTGGATAGACACCGTACTATCAAGAGGGGCTCTCGATTGAGCTTTAGCGTATCAGTTGGAGAGAGCTCAAACCTGTGCATACTTAGCATCATCATCTTTCTTGGTTCTTATTTGGCTTATCTCTTTATGAGGTTTTGGAGCTTGTTGTGACCTTCATAACAAGCTCAAGTTCATCGAAAACGGATTTCGTATGAAAAACTTGTTGCGTTTTCGGTTTTGGAGTTTCTCCCGGTTCATCTTCTATAGAGAGATTTTACCTTTCTACATTTGGTTTTATACTCCCTTGTTGGACTATGATGTTTTCCTGCATCATCTTGTCGTGCTCGTTGTGATGATTCCAACGAGCCCAAGAACATCGAAAACGGAGTTCGGATGCTCAAGATATGCTTGTTTTAGTGTCGGTGTTTTTCTGCAATTTTACATGGTCGGTAGTACCGGAAATAAACTCCGGTACTACCGACGAAGCGCGTTTCGGTACTGTATTTTAGTGTTCCTAAGCGGTAGTACCGGCCCCTACCACCCCCGGTACTACCGGGACTTGTCTGTTTTGTGTGGGCTGGTAGTACCGGGGTTTTAGCCCGGTACTACCGGCCGTGCGCGATTTTCTGGCTAACGGGCAGATTTTCATCCACCTATTTAAGGGGTCTTCTTCTCCAAAGAGACCCCAACTCTTGAGCTCGAAATTTGCCACCATTGTTGACCTTGTTGAGCTTTGCTATCTCTCTATCCCTCCATGATTCTTGCCTCCAATTAGAGGGAAAAGAGAGAGGAGATCTAGATCTATCATTCCACCAATCAATCTCTCCTCTAAGTGAGGGGAAGCCTTTGGATCTAGATCTTGGAGGGATTTGGTGTTCCTCTTTGTTCTTCCTCTCTTCTCCCCCCAATAGCATTAGTTGCTTTGGTGAGATTTGAGAGTGAAGGATTTTGAGCACTTCTTGTGTTCTTGCCCATTGCATCGGTTGCATCGGTTTGAGTTCTCCACGGTGATACGTGGAAATCGAAGTTGAGAAGCTTGTTACTCTTGGGTACTTGGGGTGCCCTAGAGCTTGTCCTCTTGGGTACTTGGAGTGCCCTAGACGGTCCTTGTTGATCTCGGAGTTTTGGTGGCTCGCGGGATAGTTGGGAGCCTCCAATTAAGTTGTGGAGTCGCGCCCCAACCTTGTGTTTCTTGTGGCTTTGGGAGCCGCGGGAATTCGGTGAGAGCCTCCAATTAAGTTGTGGAGTGTGCCTCATCCTTGTACGGGTTCGGTGACCACCCTCGAGTGTCCCATAGTGGTTCGTGGCACTCTACATTGGTAGAGGCACGAAGGAGATTACGGTGTGCCATTTGACGGCTATTCGGGGATCACCTTGTGACTCCGCACCGCTCCAACGGAGACGTAGCTTCCATTGGGAAGTGAACTTCGGGATAAATCATCGTCTCCAAGTGCCTCGGTATTTCTATACCCGAGCTTCTTACTTATGCAATTTACTTTGTGATAGCCATCGAGCTTGAAGTAATATATCTTACTATCACTTAGTTGTATCTCTTGTTTAGCATAAGTTGTTGGTGCACATAGGTAAACCTAGCTTGTTTAGGTTTTGTGCTTGATAAATTAAACGCTACTTTTATTCCGCATTTATTCAAGCCTAAACCGTAAAGAATTTTAAATCGCCTATTCACCCCCCCCCCCCTCTAGGCGACATCCGTGTCCTTTCAGGTTGCATGACGCGGCTAGCTAGTTTGGATTTAATTCCAAAATTGACTACTGTCAAAGGTTCCAAGTGTCAAGTATGTGTGCAAGCTAAGCAACCTCGCAAGTCTCATACGGCTCCTGAGGCAAGAGACTTGGCACCGCTGGAACTTATACATTCAGATCTCTGTGAGATGAATGGCGTGTTGACAAAAGGCGGAAAGAAATATTTCATGACGCTTATTGATGACTCCACTAGATATTGTTATGTGTATCTTCTGAAATCAAAAGATGAAGCTTTAAACTTCTTTAAAATCTATAAAGCTGAAGCAGAGAACCAACTTGATCGGAAAATTAAACGATTGAGGTCCGATCACGTGGGAGTATATTTCCAATGAGTTTGATTCGTTTTGTGCGGAACATGGTATAATCCATGAGAGGACGCCTCCCTACTCGCCTCAGTCAAATGGAGTGGCTGAGAGAAAGAACCGAACTCTAACTGATTTGGTTAACGCCATGTTAGACACTTCGGGTCTCTCCAAGGCATGGTGGGGGGAGGCTCTATTGACAGCTTGTCATGTCCTAAACCGAGTTCCCATTAAGACGAAAGCTGTTTCTCCATTTGAGGAATGGGAAAGGAAAAATACGAGACTCTCTTACTTTCGTACTTGGGGTTGTTTGGCGAAAGTCAATATACCAATTCCCAAGAAGCGCAAGCTTGGACCAAAAACCGTGGATTGTGTTCTTCTGGGCTACGCTTTTCATAGCGTTGGTTATAGATTTTTGGTAGTAAAATCAGAGGTATCCGACGTTAACGTTGGTACGATTATGGAGTCGAAGGATGCGACTTTCTTTGAGGAAATCTTTCCGATGAAGGATATGCCTAGCTCATCAACTCAGGAGATACCTAATACATCTAGTCAGGAATTGGTTGATATTCCTGATCCTACCATTTCGATAGAACACACTGATAATCCTGTGGAGGATGACAATGAAGTTCCTGTTAGGAGCAAGAGACAGAGGACTGCAAAGTCTTTTGGTGATGATTTCATTGTGTACCTTGTGGATGACACACCCAGTACAATTTCAGAAGCCTATGCATCTCTTGATGCTGACTACTGGAAGGAAGCTGTCCGTAGCGAGATGGATTCCATCTTGGCTAACGGAACCTGGGAAGTCACTGATCGTCCTTATGGGTGTAAACCTGTAGGATGTAAGTGGGTGTTCAAGAAAAAGCTTAGGCCTGATGGTACTATTGAGAAGTACAAGGCGCGGCTTGTGGCCAAGGGTTATACCCAGAAAGAAGGTGAAGACTTCTTTGATACTTACTCACCTGTGGCTAGACTGACCACGATTCGTGTGCTACTTTCGTTGGCTGCCTCGCATGGTCTTCTCGTTCATCAAATGGACGTTAAGACAGCTTTCCTAAATGGAGAGTTAGACGAGGAAATTTACATGGATCAGCCCGATGGTTTTGTAGTACCTGGTCAGGAAGCAAAGGTGTGCAAGTTGTTGAAGTCTTTATATGGCCTGAAGCAAGCTCCTAAGCAATGGCATGAAAAGTTTGAAAGAACTTTAACTGCTGCAGGTTTCGTTGTAAACGAATCTGACAAGTGTGTGTACTATCGCCATGGTGGGGGCGAGGGAGTTATTCTCTGTCTGTATGTCGATGACATACTGATTTTTGGAACCAACCTTGAATTGATTAAGGAGGTTAAGGATTTCTTATCTCGATGTTTTGAGATGAAGGATCTAGGAGTGGCTGATGTTATCTTGAACATCAAGCTGCTGAGAGATGGTAATGGTGGGATTACACTGCTTCAGTCTCACTATGTGGAAAGGTCTTGAGTCGTTTCGGGTATGACGACTGTAAGCCTTCTCCGACACCATATGATCCTAGTGTGTTGCTTCGAAAGAACCAACAGAGTGCTAGATATCAACTGAGATATTCTCAGATTATTGGCTCGCTTATGTATTTGGCTTGTGCCACGAGGCCTGACATCTCTTTTGCTGTGAGCAAGTTGAGCCGGTTTGTTTCTAATCCGGGAGATGATCATTGGCATGCTCTTGAGAGAGTTATGCGTTATTTAAAAGGCACTGCGAGCTATGGAATTCACTACTCCGGGTATCCGAGGGTACTGGAGGGTTATAGTGATTCTAATTGGATATCTGATGCTGATGAGATTAAGGCCACGAGTGGTTACGTGTTTACACTTGGTGGTGGCGCTGTTTCCTGGAAGTCTTGCAAGCAGACCATCTTAACGAGGTCAACTATGGAAGCAGAACTCACAGCGTTAGACACAGCCACTGTTGAAGCAGAGTGGCTTCGTGAGCTTTTGATGGACTTACCTGTGGTTGAAAAACCAATACCCGCCATCCTTATGAACTGTGATAATCAAACTGTGATAGTTAAGATTAAAAGTTCTAAGGATAATTTGAAGTCATCAAGGCATGTGAAGAGGAGATTGAAATCTGTCAGAAAATTGAGAAACTCCGGAGTTATTGCGTTGGATTATATCCAAACATCTAAGAACTTGGCAGATCCCTTCACAAAGGGTTTATCACGTAATGTGATAGATAGTGCATCGAGGGAGATGGGTTTGAGACCCACGGTATGAGTTGTCCACAGTGGTAAACCACTCTATGTGATCGGAGATCCCGTGAATTAGAAGTGGGAGACAAGCTGTTGGTCAGCTGGAGGAGAGTATCCCTACATTATTTTTCTCACTCCGTGAAGATGCAATACTCTCCTGATCTGCATGGCAGGTTGATATTTATCTTAATGTGTTTAAGCGGCTTACTTTTATAAGCGGAGATGTTATCCTGCAGAGCATCTCTTGAGGAATACACCTATATGAGTCTGACTATTAAACGTCGTAGTCTATGAGAGTTGGGTGCTCTCTAGTAAACTCATGAAAGGTCTTGGAGTATGACGCATAAGCTCCACCCGCGGGGAAGCCTTGCGGCAGCCCAGTATCGGTCAAGGGCTTGTGTGAAACTAGTTTGCAGCAAACTTGTAGTTCAAGGCATAGTCCACTATCCAAGTTGTGATCTAGTGTAGCATAAGTTTCTAAGTGGAAGTTCAACTTAACAGTCTCCACTAAGCACCGGTATATAAACAATGTTTTGGAACAAATGTGGCATGATGTGCCAATGAGACTTTGTGGGGATTGTTGGAATTTATGGGCCTTTGCCCACTTTCTGCCCATGGCCCAATTAATTCCGAAAATCTCATGGCCCATTTATTTGGCTGTTAAATGAGTCATTGATTGATAATTAACGGACGCGTTAATTTCGGGAAAATTAAATGAGTCATTGATTGATAATTAACGGACGCGTTAATTTCGGAAAATTAAATGAGTCATTGATTGATAATTAACGGACGCGTTAATTACTCAGCGGTTTCCGATTCTTTTGGATCGTGGGGCTGTTACCGACTCGATCGTGCGGCTGCGCCCACGTCCTACCCGAACCGCACTATATATACAGGCCGAGCGAACCCTAGCCGCCACTAGACGCAACACATGGTCGCTCGCCGCCCTAGTTCCAGAACATTGCGTCGCCGTATTCCAAATCTTCTCCATCCTGTCTTCCGGCGTGCACCGGTTGAAGGGACAGTAGGCCTCCGGAACCCCGCCTCTTGTGATCCTGTACGGGAGAGGGGCGATCAGGTTTTTGGGGAGCGCACTCGCGCGACTACTGGTTTCGAGTTCTTCCCCAACGACGACTTCTTCCCCGACATCGCCAATCTCTTCATCAACGACATGGGCGACGCCGGTTCCGCTGCTGCTGCTGCCGCATCGTACGTTTTCTTGATATTCCTGTTTGATATGCTGCTAGAGTTTCTGCTTGTAGTAGTTGTTCTAGATTCGTTCTGTTTTTCTACTGTTATAGTAGATCGCATGATTAGTTTAATTCTGTTTATTCTAGTCATAAACTGTTTATCAATTTCGTGGAATAAATCTACTGCTAAATTGCTTATATATTCAACAGCTACCCGTCCCGGGATCGATCCCTGTGGTGGATGATTTTTGGGACGTCTCACCGGGACACTGTTCCACTGAGCACTGTCCCTTTAATAAATTTCGCAGGTGCCTCTCAGCGTCTATGTGCCACATGCGAGATCGACGTGCCCGTCGGTCCCGAAGCACTGGTCTTCGGATAAGTCTCTCAGGTCGTATTAGGGATATAGGTTGTAGGTCTAGTTTAGACATATAGATGGTGTGTGCGTGTGGTGTGCGTGTCTGTATGTCCGATCAAGATACTACAACTTGTACTCTCAGAAGAGGATTATAAAAAAAAACTAATTAAAAAAGCCCTAATGTCAAAAATAATAATTAAAAAAGCCTTACCAATTAACCATTGGCACTTAATATTTCCAGCTCTGTCACTGTCGTTCCTTAGTTTTGCCTTTTCCAGACGTCAGACGAGACTAGTGCTTTTGCTTGCTTTCAAGACGGTGGACTTGCGGGATTCTTTTCTGGCTAATTTTTTTAATAATACATTTTTTAAACGAAATTTGATTAATATTATGCAAATCCAGAAAATTCCACAAATATTGCGGCCTCGGCTTTGGCTTAGCCGATAAGTCCTTGTCGGCCTAGCCGTGGCCGATAGGCCTGTCGTCGTCGGCAGAGCACCTGCTCGGCTGCGCCCAGGCCGATAGGGCCTGTCGGCCACGGCTAGGCCGACAGGTGCATGAGCGAGCACGGGCGGCCACAGGCGGCTTGCTGGCGAGCACGGGCGCGGCCGGCCACGAGCACGGCGGCCAGCACGCACCAGCACGCACGAGCACGACGGCCAGCACGCACGGGCGCGGCCGGCCACAGGCGAGGATGGGGGAGGCCGGCACGGCCACGGGCGAGGCTGGGGGAGGCCGGCACGGGCACGGCCGGCCACGGGCGAGGATGGGGGAGGCCGGCACGGCCACGGGCGAGGCTGGGGGAGGCCGTCACGGGCGCGGCCTGCACGCACGCACGGCCAGACGGCGGCGGCGTGCGCGAGGGCGGGTGCGGGAAGACGGACTTATCGGCTTAACCCTAGCCGACAGGGCTATCGGCCGCTGGCCAGCAGGCCCACAGAGACCTTTCGGCCACGGCTGGGCCGATAGGGGCCTATCGGCCTCGGCTGGGCCGACAGGCTTTAATCGGCCTAGGCTGGGCCGAGGCCGTATTATTTTTGTAATTTCTTCAAATTACGTATTATTTGTCAAATTTTGTTTAAAAATGTATTATTAAAAAAAAAATAGCCGCCTCTCTGACGGGCCATGCACGCACGACGAATGCGCTGCGAGCGCACACACAGCCTGAACCTTTGTTTCCCATGGAGGAAGTAGGATTTGAAGTCAGAAGAGGACCGGCATGTGACGAGCACACTTGCCAACCCCAACCAAGTCTCCCTTGCTGGCCTTGCACCGACGCGCACTGCCACTTCGACCGATTCAAACGATTTTGCAAAAGTTCTACTCCCTCCGTACTTAAAAGTATTTCCAACTTTCTTGGAAAGTCAAACTTTTATATGTTTGACTGTGTTTGTATATAAAAAAAAAAATTCTATCACCAAATTAGTAGCATTAGATTTATGATAAAATATATTTTCATCGTATACCTGTTTTGTTTCACAAACATTTATATATTTTTGTACAAACTTGGTCAAAGTTTAAAATGGTTGACTCTCCAACAAAGTTGGAAATACACTCTTTCGAGAACGGGGGAGTAGAGGTTTCCGTCAATATGAATTTTCTCTACTGTTCGTTCTGTTAACTAGAAACTACAGAAAACTTCCCTATGATCTACCTCGCTTGTAACTTCGAAAGTTTCTTTTATTAAAATAGATCTAACTATGGCATACGTTTTTCAGAGAGACAGTCAGCTATATTTTCCTAACTTTAGACATCAACCGCCAGATCAACCATGGATGGCTCAAGTACTTGGCTACATGAACAAACGAGACACCTGCTACAATGTCGGCGTGTTTGGTTACCTGCATGGCTGCATCCATTTTATGTTTTTTGCAATCATTTTTTACCAACTGCCATTGTGTCTACTGAAGCGTGGTAGTAGGCCATTTTTCAAACAAAAATCGACAAATAGTAAAACCTGATTGTTGGAGCGTAGTAGCTAAATCTATCACGGTTCACCAAAATCCGTCGTCGATTGTTTTGATCAACCGAATATATTGTCGTGGTAGATGCATATAACAGACACCTGAAAACGCCGTTCGAATCATTGTTACGCCACTATTTATTCTGCCACGTTTATAAAGTGGTAGATATCAGGGCCACCTAAGACCAACTTATTTTTTGGCAATTATTTGTCTAAAATCAAGAAATTGATTAAAATTTGTAGACACATATTCACCCCATAGACACCATCTTTGGTCTTTCACATACTAACAAAACCTCAACAAATATATAGTTTCAGTGGGAAAGACAATTGTACCAGGCAACACGAATAAGTAATTTACTTCTTGCATACCGCTTAGCACAAATGGCCAGAAATTAAACTCAAAATGGCATTGTTTAATGTGAAAACAGAATGTGGTACTGACCCATATTGGTGGAATGTATGTGGGAGGAACAGTCATAATGGGCATGCATTTCATGCAATCACACATACATCACAAACTAATCACCGGCCTAAGAAAACTAATCATCAAAGCCATACATGGCAGGAAAACAGTAAACAGAAACACCCCATTGGCGCGCAGGAGGTCAAACCCTAAACCATAAGATACCCCAAAACTGGAGTATATCTAACCAATACGACCTAAGAAAAATAATCGAACATAGCAAAGATGTATATGCTCACTAACCTAGCTCTGGAATGAACAGTCATACCAATGATCGGCGAAACCAAATAAATGCCATCACTGTTCATGGCAATGGAACTCGGTACACACCTACCGTGCATGTCATCAACAAGCACAGAACACATCGTAGGTATATATCTACGGTCTTAAGTGCTTAATAAGGTAGGGTTAAGTACTTACCACCATCGACGTGGTTGATTAATCCCGTGCCAAGAGAAAAAGAGAGAATGTGTGGTTGATGGAGCCCGTGTCGAGGGAGGGAGAGGAGGTGTCTTCCGGATCTTACCTTCATTGATGGTCGCGGTGGTGATACGCTTATAGCAGCGCGAGTGGAACCCCTGGAAATGATGAAAGATGAGAGTAAGAGTGAGTTGGTGACGGCGACGACGTGCTACGTCGTTACCCTCTTGGGGGCGTTGTCGTGGAGCCTAGTACTTCAGACCCGTTCCGATGTCTTCGGTGGCAAGTTTGGTTCTCTCTGTTCTTCTTTCTTCTATCTGTGATCTGCTTTGTAAGATGTTCCCCTCATCACTTGTATCGGTTCGGCCGTTGGGCTTTATTTATAAAGCGGGGCGAAAGCCTATTTCGTAGTGAGTTGGTGGTGAGGGCAGTTATGCCACGTCTTAATGGACATGTTGTCTTCTGCCCTTCCGTGCTTGTGCAACCACGTGCGAATTGCACCCAGAGGGCTTGACTGGTTGGAAACGGCCGATTCGGCTATTCTCTTTAGGCTTGGATACGAGTTTCTTAAAGGTTCGTGTGATACTGGCCCAACCGAAAATGCAAGCAAGCATCCAATTAGCTGATATCCCCCCTCCCCGTGAGGGCCTGGTTGGATATGCAAGTAATCAAGCACGTCGTGTGAACAATACAACTACCACCATACATAGGTATAATACAACTGGTACATTGTATTATGTAGTCTCTTCCATTGAATTATGATCTTATTGTTGTGAATCCAAGTCAGATCACTTTAGTTTGTTGGTGACTTTGCTTCGGCACATGAGAGAATATAGGCATGTAATCCGGTGGAAAAGTTTTACTTTTTTCCTTTGTGTGGAAGGAAACAACTTGTATTGCATATTCATTTGTTTTAAATTCTTGCAGATTTAGTGCGCCATGGCTTTTGTATTTTATGTTTTCTTGTTCCTATGTTTGTGGAGTCTAACCAAAGAGGGTCAATCTTGAGGATTAAAAAGATACAAATTTGCCAACATTTCCGTACACACCACATATTAAAAGGTGTTTGGATAGAGTACTGACAGTTCAAAAGTTGGACTACATTTACTAACATCCACTTTACACCCACTACAACATGTCCAATGGTTTCAATTTATGGTCCTAAAACATGAAAACCAATCAAATAGCCCCTCAGCCTGGATTGATTCATTTTGAAAACTTTGACCATGTTTTTGTCTTAGTAAGAAGCCCCACATCTACGCATACGCTTGGTTATCTCTCCTCTGTCACTTTAGCATGTTTATCTTTTCACGTACTAAAACTTAGCCATTAATTTTTATAAAATCCTATATCGATTTTAAATAAAATTTTAACATATTGATGAGTAAAATTATATTTGCATTTAATGACTTTTTATGTACTTCGAATTTTGAACCCAAATATTTAGAAGCTAGTGGTTGCGGGAGTGGAATCACTGCTGATGGTGAAATAGAAGAGTGAGTGGACGGTGAGGGGAGTTACGGGCAATCAAACGCCCCCTGTCTGAACAGTACGACTACCACCGTACATGGGTAAAATACAACTGCAACATTGGCTTGTGTATTCCCTTCCATTCAATTATGATCTAATGGCTGTGAAGCCAAGTCGGATCACTTTACCATGGTGACTTTGCTTTGCCACATGACAGAATATAAGACCCTAATCTCACAAAAAAGGTTTTGCATTTTTCCTGTAGGTGGAAAGTAATGACTTGTATTACATATTCATGTGTTTTAAATTCTTGTAGATTCCATATGCCATGGCATTTGAATTCTATGTTTTCTTGTCCCTATGTTTGTGTCATCTAACCAAAGAGGGTCAATCTTGAGGATAAAAATGATACAAATGCCAACATTTTAGTACACACCACTTATTCTAAAAGAGGTTGGGTCCTACTAGGAGTTCATAAGTTGGACTACATTTACTCATCCACTTTACACGCACTACAACTTGCCCCAGTGGTTTCAGTTTACGGTACTAAACTATGAAAGCCAATGAAAATGCCCAATCAACCTCAGTTAATTGGTTTTAACAACCTTGACTATGTTTTTCTCCTAGTGAGAGTCCCCACATCTGCTGTTTTATCTATCCCCTGCCACTTACCGACCCGTTAATATTTTCTTGTAGTAAACATTAGCCATCAATTCTGATCAAATCCTATACCGATTCAAGTAAATTTTAACATATTGGTGAGTAAACTATTTTGTATTTAATGATTTTTTGGCAATTTGAATTTTGAAACAAATTGTGTAGTTCAAACCTAACCCTCAATTTTTCTCAAACCATATATTGGTTTGAGTTCAAATTTCACCATATTTTGACAATTTTTTATTTGCTAGATTTGTTTGCAGTAGTTTCAATCCCTGAACAAAAAAATGTTGTAACTGAATTTGAACCCATAAGATTGAACAATATAGTAAAATAAATATGATAAAATTTCAGTTTTTTATACACATGTATTTTTAATATTGTGCAAAATTTTGGCTAAAATTTAAAATTTAGGTGAAAATTCAAGTCGCGCTGAAAAGATCTAGTAAAGAAGCTTATTTTGTTGACTAATTCGGTAAAGTTTCATCCCTGATTGACTTACACTTTGAATACATGGTGGTTAAGTTTGAAAGAAAGCAAATAGAAAGTAACTGGTGCAAAACCCGTGGTCAAACTGGTCAAGCCATCCAACTGAGAAGGGGGACTTGTGTACCATTTTCAAAGTTTAGCGACATGATGTGAATACAATCAAACCTTGTGCTTGTGACGTGAACCTTAAAACAAGTTTGTGAGGGTAAAGTGAACTCTCTTATGAAAACAAACGAATAGGAAAAGCAACGAGTTAAGATAGTAATACACGTGCAAAACAAAGGTTAAGAACACATAAATCATGAATGGGGAAACCACAGAAATCCTAAGAAAGACACACAAATCAAAGTTATAGGATAATATTAGGCCACTAGACATCATTATCTCGTTCTTCGTGTAAAACGGATTTACAATATATTGCAGGTAAAGTGTACGATCCATGTGTTTATTCTTTCTTCAAACTAGGATTAATAAAAAGAAAATCTGCTACTCCCTCTGTTCCTTGATGTAAGGTGTATAGTTTTTTCAGAAAAATTCCAAAATGTATGGTATAATGAGATTTATGGACAGTTTTACCCATCCACAAATGAATCCGAATTTATAGGGTGTATTGCTTTCAATTTGTGTCTATTAGGAACTCATACTCCCAATTTTTTTGAGAAGAAAATGAGTATACCGTATGCCAAATACCCATATCTTAAAATCCGTGCAGAAAACTATACACCCTACATTTAGAAATGGAGGGAGTAGTATCTTTTGCTTTCTCTCACAACCATATGCCCAGACTAAATGGTTATCACGCAAACCACAAAAGATTTCCAAACTGAAAAGCTAGATCTAAGAGAATAGGGCAGACACCTGAACACTTGCGCATTACTAGCATACCAAATTATATCAAATTTCATCAATTCAGTCAAACAAGTGCAATAAAAGTGTGTCCATTTTTATTGCCAAATAAGGTCCGCTAGATGCACAACACTTCTACTTCACCTTATTGGAAACACCCTTACCAATACATGTATGAGTTGTCTTCGTTGTTAGAATACAGTAATATCATAAATATCGTCACAAGGTCACAGCCTTGGGGTAAAATGCAGTGAGATTCAAAATCGGGGTAACCATCATCGCAAGATCGCGCAACTAGCTACGGATTAAAAGGTGGAATTCACTTGAAATGTATGTTGTATGTAGCCATGAGATGTATTACCACCTGTTAACCCAAGGTAATTTGGGAGGAGGGAGTACAATCTCCTCCTAAAACCTTGAATCTCGTGTAGAGCGCCAGTATAGTCGCTCGCTTTCTGATTGCAATCAGTGTCCCCCTGCAGTGCACTACATACCCCATTAGTTGACCGGCTCGCTTCAAAAGCCAATCAGAAACTAGACAGACCCGCGATTTTTTCTCAACATATTGGCTGAGTACAAATTGCACCATATTTTCATAGTTTTTTTTCTAGCTTTTTTGCGGTAATTTCAATTCTGAACACACAAAAATTGAGTTTTACCTATTTTGTAACTGAATGTTAACCCATAAAATTATAGTAAAATAAATATGATAGAATTTAAGTTTTTTGTTCACATGTATTTTTAAAATTTGTGCTAAAAGTTTGGCCAAAATTTAGAATTTAGGTTGAAAATTCAAATTGCACAGAAAAGATCTAGTAAAGAAGCATAATGTTTTGACTAATTCGGTAAAGTTTCATCCCTTATCGACTTACACTTTGCAAACATGGTGGTTAAGTTTCAGTGAAAGCAGAGAGAAAGTAACTAGTGCAAAACCCGAGGTCAAAGTGGTCAACCCAGCCAACTGTGGCTTGTAAAAGAAGATTGAGTGAACATTCATATTTGTCGCCAAGTCATCATATATATTAAGAGAAGAAGATGAAGTGCAAGGTTGATCAAGTCAATGAGCAAATAATGAAGTCAAGATTGATCAACACATTTAGAAGATTATGTAGTGCAATATGAAGTGCAAGGTTGATCAAGTCAATGTGCAAATAATGAAGTCATGATTGATCAACATATTTAGAAGATTATGTAGTGCAAGTTCAAGAGAAGCATCTCGAAGAAATCCCATGCTTAAAGCTTGCCACCCTTTTGGAGATAATGGTCAAGTGAAGATGTGCCTAAGAGAGGCTCTCCCATAGTCCATGGGGGAGCAATATGTGGGACTTCACAAAGCGAAGAGCAATCAAGAAAGGTGGTCCACGTGAAGAGATCAAGATCGACATCATCTAACTCAAGTGGAATGCGCAAGTCAAAGGTATGATCTTGTTAGTGTTTCTATTTTACCGGTCTCATGTTGTTAGTTGGGAGACCGGGTTATAGAATAGATACCGTACTATCAAGAGAGGCTCTCGATGACTTGTGTACGGATTTCAAAGTTTAGCGACATAATGTGAATACAATCAAATTGTGTGCTTGTGATGTGAACCTTAAAACAAATTTAGGAGGGTAAAGTAAACTCTCTTATGAAAACATATAAATAGAAAAGGTGGGTAAGTAAGATAGTAATACATGTGGAAAACAAAGGTTAAAAAAGGTAAATCATGAATGGGGAAACCACATAAATCCTAAGAAATACATACAAATCAAAGTTATAGGATAATATTACGCCACTAGACATCGTTATCTCGTTGTTCGTGTAAATGGATTTAGAATATAGTCCGGTAAAGTGTAGGATCCATGTGTTTTTCTTTCTTACAACTAGGATTACAAAATGCTTAAAAAAACTAGGATTAAAAGGAAATTTTGATCGTATATTTTTCTTTCTATTGCAATCATATGCCCAGACTAAATGGTTACCACATTCTTGCCGCACAAACCACGAAAGATTTCGCAAACTGAAAATCTAAACTAAGAGCATAGGGCAGACACCTGAAAACGTACGCATTACTAGCATACCAAATTATGTCTAATTTCATCAATTCAGTCAAACAAGTGCAATAAAAGTGTGTCAATTTTGCCAAACAAGTGCGGCTAGATGCACCACACTATCACTTCACCTTATTGGCAACACCCTTACCAATGCATATATTAGTTGTCTTCGTTGTTAGAATACAGTAATATCATAAATATCGTCACAAAGTCACAACCCTGCACTAAGATCGCAACTAGCTACGGATTGGAAGGTGGAATTCACTTGAAATGTATGTTGTATGTAGCCATGAGCTGTATTACCACCTGTTAACGCAAGGTAATTTGGGAGGAGGGAGTACAATCTCCTCCTAAAACCTTGAATCTCGTGTAGAGCGCTAAGTATAGTCACTCGCTTTCAGATTACAATCAGTGTGCCCTGCAGTGCACTGCATACCCCGTCAGTTGACCAGCTCGCTCCAAAAGCCAATCAGAAACTAGACAGATTCGCACCCACTTGCGCTGTCTGCCCTGTCCTTCACTGCGGAGCTGCCATCGCCCACAGGGCAACCGTCCTTATATATACTCTCCCCTTCCACCGCTCCACATCCCACTCCAAGCCTTCGCGTGTTTCGTGCTTCTTCTCCCCGGGCTCGAGGCAACCAGGTGGCCTGCTGGCTCCGTCGACCTCCTCCTTCCCTCCATCCATGGACTGCTCCAGCTCCAAAGAGACGCCTCCGCACAAGTAACGCACGGACGCACGGTTTCCATCATCCATGTTTGTGCACATTGGCGTAGAGATGTAGTACTAATCGATCTGTCGCTGACTTTCTTGTTCGTTGTCGATCGATCAGGGCGTGGTGGACCGGAGAGACGGTGGCGGTGGTGACGGGGGCGAACCGCGGCATCGGGCACGCTCTGGCGGCGCGCCTGGCGGAGCAGGGCCTCTCCGTGGTGCTCACTGCGAGGGACGAGGCCCGCGGCGAGGCGGCCGCCGCCGAGCTCCGCGCCAGGGGCTTCCCGTCAGTCCGGTTCCACCGGCTCGACGTCACCGACCTCGCCTCAGTCGCCGCCTTCGCCTCCTGGATCCGCGACGACGTCGGCGGAC
Organism: Poa pratensis; assembly: GCA_947311845.1. Classification (NCBI taxonomy): domain Eukaryota; kingdom Viridiplantae; phylum Streptophyta; class Magnoliopsida; order Poales; family Poaceae; genus Poa; species Poa pratensis. The sequence goes on from CAMZMU010000087.1 coordinate 35,477,751, forward strand.
TCGACATTCTGGTGAGTTGTGTAGTCTCACAATCGCATGATCGACCAAACGTGCGGGCCGTTTCGCCCCATTTTTCGCCGTCAAGTTCTTGGCTCGCTCCTCCATGGAATTTCCGAAATACTATGTTTTTACTCCTTTTAATCCGCTGCCTCCCCTTTCCCTCCTTCCGGCTTAATTTGAGGATATATAAAAATAAATGGTGTTAGCTGTTTGATAGCAGCCAATCAATCAATCAGTCATGCTAACCAGCCGATCGCATAGATATACTATGCGTAGGGATCGGCTTACCTACTAATCTACCATGAATACTCTACCCTAACAAAATCACTAGCCTTTGATACCCCGCTACACGAGATTTGCACCTCGCACCTCGCGGACACCCCTAAGCTACTTCCTATCAAATATAATGTGTTTATTAAAAAAAGGCACACCAACACTACGTACAATGAAATAAATTTTGTTTATGCTAAATAAGGCATGCATCTAAAAGTATTCTGGTAGTGGGAACAATTATGGTCGTCAACAAAAGATAGTTGGCCCACAGAAAACCAAGCATAGACAAGTAGCTAGCTCATGTACATATCTTCAGGATGCTAAATACTCCCTGATCCGTTCCTAAATATAAGATGTTTTAATCTTTTTCTAGATTCACATGTATCTAGATTCTAGACACATTTTAGTGCATCTAGTCAACATGAGAAATACCTAAAACATCTTATATTTAGGAACGGAGGGAGTAGTCTCGCTGCCTAAACGTCACTCCACAGCTGAAGTTAATTAGAGCAAAGTCATCACGACTATCTGCGGGACAATTAGGGCATGAAACGGCCGCCTTGAGTGTAGTAATGATCAGCTGACCTTTTCTTTTGCCCTTTATATACGTAGCAAGTTTATTAGCTAAGAAAGTGACGACCAAGATGCTAGTCCAATGTACCAAGCTGTACATCGATCGTTCAAGCTGAATTATCCTGGTTACGTCCAAGCTGTACATTGATCTTGACACTTAATCATCCTCTAGTTACGGCAAAAAGTATATATATACCCTATATGGTTAATAGTAGAGCAGGTCAACCACGCACAGAAGATGCTTTGTGTATACTACTCCCTCCGTTCACAAAAAGATGTCTCAATCTTTTCTAAATTTGGATATATCTACACACTAAATTATGTCTACATACATACAAATCTAGAAAAGATTGAGACATCCTTTTGTGAACGGAGGGAGTACTACAGTATTCCCTGCACATATTGTCTGGTCATGGGACTCGATTTTTAAGTAACCGGGGATGGCCCAAAGTCTACGTACCACATGCAACACGATACGATTTTTAAAAACCAGAAACAAACAACTCAAAGAATCGACCCAGATCACTATTATTTTCCCAAGCAAACGACATTGCTGGCGACATGAGGCCGGCTATGATTAACAAACAAGTACTAATGTCAAGCTTTGTGTTCCATGCTTCCATGACGGTGGAACGAACAGTGGCAGCACAAGAGCTGTTCTTTGGATGAGCTAGTATATTCATAAGATGACTGCAAGTTGTGGCAGTTGCTACATTGCAATCCAAGTCATCGTAACATTATTGTAGATGCCGCCGGTGTAGATTTATATCATATTTTTGTGCTCGAGTCACATAAAACCAAAGAAGTTTCGTGTTATTTTTTCCCCACCTATAGTTTGTTGACCTTTTCTTCTCAGACATGTGTCAAATGGTTCGTCTGGAACACATTTATGTAGCTATCTTCGTCATCGGCCGCACCATGGAATGCTTAGTTAAATGAGGGCAGAAGCTACATGTGCCACTTCATCTACAAGCGGAGTTTATAATTCTAGACCTATATATCAGCAAAGCTCCACCATAAATGGGAAACAAAGCAAAAGTTGTTGCTGAATTGGTTCCTGGTAGATGTAACGATCACATTTCCTTGATGGCCATTGGCCAACCGTAACTTTGAAATTGTCTTATTCTGACATGAACGAAGTAATTTGATTCTGAAACCAAGAATATTGCTCCCTGCAGGTAAACAACGCCGCGGTGTCGTTCAACGAGATCGACACTAACTCAGTGGAGCACGCTGAGACGGTCCTCAAGACGAACTTCTATGGCGCCAAGATGCTTATCGAGGCACTCCTGCCGCTCTTCCGACGGTCGGGGACCAGCCGGATCTTGAACCTCAGCTCCCAGCTTGGCCTTCTCAACGTAAGTGATCAAACTGTTATAAGAATATTATTACAAGTTAACTACGTGAGTACTTAACTCTTTGTCTCATGCTAAAACGCAACCGGAGTAGTAGTGTTAGTTGTATCCCGTGTTAATGAATAAGTGATGGACAACATGGCTGATGACAGTGGACATGGCATTCTGAACCCGTGTCACTGCCTTTCTTTTTGACGAAAATGTAGAAAGAGCTGCTATTTCATTGATAGTAGAAGGAGAACAGAGTACAAGGACTCAGAAAAGGAAAGAAAAACAAGGAAATAAAAGAGAAACAAACTCAAATGTACAGCGCTTATCGCTGACAGTTATATTCAGAGAAAAGGGAACGGTGTTTTAGTTTTGGTTTCTAGGAAATCCAATCACGTGAACACTAGAAATTTTTGTAGCACGAGGCGCATATAATATTTATAGCAATTACAGTCCATGTTACGTTACATTGGTGTCTACCATGCTTGCTTTCACAAGTTCAAAACTTCAGAGTTCAGACCACTGAGCGTACTACGTACATGGCAGTGATGACTAGATCTTGTCTATTTCCTGTGGGACAAATCACATCATTTCAGTATAAATAAGTACTCCCTCCGTTCACAAAAGGATGTCTCAACCTATCTCAAATTTGCATGTATGTCGACATGATTTAGTGTGTAGATACATACATATTTGAAATAGATTGAGACATCCTTTTGTGAACGGAGGAGTAGGATTTGGTTGAGGAGCAAATAGCTTGACTATGAGCACACCGTCAGCTGGTTCAGACGTGGAATGCAGACTCTGAAGTTTGAACGCAGTAGACTCGTTCGACAGACAATGCCATTTTTTTCTTCAGTCATAGGACATGACTTCTTCAGTGTCCTGCGTCCACACCTTGACTAGTCCAATGCCATCTGGAACACACAATTCCAGTTGCACGCTCAACACAAAAACTGACTATCTGTTGGAAATTTTCTAATGGAAATAATATACAACTGCTGTGACTTGTGTGAGAGAGAGATATAGAAGAGAATGCAGTTTTGGCAGGCTAAATTTCCGAAATAAATTTTGTGTGTTAATCTTCTCGCAGAAGGTGAGGGACCCGTCGTTGAGGAGCATGCTGCTGGACGAGGAGAGGCTGACGGAGCGTGAGGTCGAGGACATGGCGTCGCGGTTCCTGGCCCAGGTGAAGGACGGGACGTGGGAGAACCACGGGTGGCCGGCGGTGTGGACGGACTACGCGGTCTCCAAGCTCGCCCTCAACGCCTACTCCCGCCTCCTCGCCGCTCGGCTGCGGGGGACCGTCGCCGTCAACTGCTTCTGCCCCGGGTTCACGCGCACCGACATGACGCGGGGCTGGGGCAAGCGCACCGCAGAGGAGGCTGGCCGCGTCGCCGCCGGGCTCGCGCTGCTGCCGCCGGCCGACCTCCCCACCGGCAAGTTCTTCAAGTGGTGCACGCCGCAGCTCTACTCCAAGCTCTGACGACGGACGCATGGCACGCGTAGGATTTTGAGAACGAAAAAAAAGATGTAGCACGCGTACGATCTGCGAAGCCAAAGAACGAGCGTGCGTTAACGTCATTCTTGTCATATGCATTTGATTTGAGCTGCCGGGTCATTCTTGTTCTTTTCGGATTTTTCGTAACGATTGTGTTGTTGGAAGTTGTGATTCTTGAACTGAAAGTTCAAATGCCATGTAGTTGGAAGCCTATTTTATTGGGTCCTGTTTTGCGAATTTTGTAAGGGTACCGTATTGGTCGAAGAGGGTAGTATTTGGTGGAAATCTTTGTTGGTAGAAGGAAGAGGAATTGGCCTGACTTTGTAAAGAGTAAAATGCTTAGGATGTCATCCAGTTACCGTGAATGAGCAGATTGGTCATCAATTCGGAAAATGCTAACTATCGGTCACCAAATTGTATGTTTGTGACAGGTTGGTCACTCCATCACGAGTTGGTGACAAATTACGCTCATTCGCGGCAATTTGATGACCTTCCAAGTGTTTTACTCCTTTATAAATAAATCTATTGCAAAGAGCGATAGCACCATATTTTAGACAAATTTTTTGTCTAACGCATAAAGCTGGGCATACACCCCAGTTCTATGCGTTCAGGTCCTCCTTCCTCCACATACCTCAGTGCCATGGGGTACTTTCTCCGCTTCCACCTGCCCGCTTCGCTTCCACCCCTGTCCACAACACCGCCGCACTGATTCACGACTCCATCGAGTACCCGACGTACACTCCCACATTCGACATTTCGATGCCCACCATTTCCACCCGGCCGTCGACGTTGAGGTTCCCGTCACCGACTATGACGCCGACATCGACGTCAACCTCCGGGAGATGGAGAGCACCAAGCAGCGGCCCTCGTCAGGCTATCTGAAGAGGTTGCAAGGAGATCCGGAGAGCGATTACACACGCGCCCACCTCATGTTCTGGCTGGAGGACGTCACCCGGTACTTCGACTTGGCCCTAGGCACGCTTCAGAACCCTGTCGTCGCTGAGTCACATGGAGTATGAGCTCCATCTCCTAGGCGCCACAGTCGTCTACACGTCCGCCAAATATGAGGAGCCGTGCACCACGTGCATTGCATAATGCTTCGGGTTCGGCACGAGCAAGGAGGTGATCGACATATATGGAGCGCGAGATGTTGGCGGTGCTGGGGTACGAGCTCAACGGACTCTTCCCTACACCTTCGCCGAGCGCTTCACCAGGCATAGCAAAGGAGGAGAGCAAGTGTTGGAGGTTCAGCAGTTGGCGCATCACTTCGCCCAACTATCGCTCGTCGACCTCAGTTGGCTGCATTACCCGCCCTCCGCCCTGGCGGCGTCGACGGTCTTCCTTGCCAGACTGATCCTGAACCCCAAGGCCAACCAGGTGTCGCAGGGGAATATAAATTTCGAGGAGCTGATGGGGTACAAGCCCACAGACCTCGTCCTCGGCATCCAGTCCTTGAAACTGCTGAATCTCGATCCACGCTTCGAGATCTTGCTAGCCTTCTTCCAAGACGACTAGGAATCTTGAGTTGTATTACATGATGTTCGAATCTACATTTCATATACTGACACTAGTACAGAACGACACATCGGAAATGGGCCAAAACCCTCATCAGAAATGGAGAAACGGTCCGTGTCCCCGCCCCCGCTGCTAATGTGAAGGTCCTAATCGGTAACAGAGGAATTAACCGTCACCGATGAGGTCAATTTTTGGCAACGGTTGTACACATACCTCCGTTTGCTTAGTGTCGAGCTCATCAGTAACGGAGTCTTTGAATTTACCCATTTTCATTGAGCTTTCTTCATAAGCCTATAGCACGAATACAGATGACACTGGACAATCAAAATGTCATCGATACATTGTAACACAAGATGACCAATTACACTTATTTTCATTGTCATGCCTCGCTAAATCTATCCTTGACATGTCTAACTAAATCTATCATTGGCATGCCTCACAACTTTGGCAAGTTCACGAATTCAATCTTCTTCTTGGACGGTGTCGCCAAAATATAATAAACTCGCCACTTTGTCCCCTACTTTGTATTTAGCTCGCTAAATATTCGGATCAGCACCATGGTCTGCACATAGTGCAATAAGCGAGTGTTGATGTACCGAAGGTGGCTCTTCTATAAAGTGGTCACTGAAATGGAAAGAGAGAATATATCACTCCATGTTAGCTCTATACATATAGCATAAAGGACATATAACCTAAAGGATGCATAAGACAGAATGACAAACTTACAAATTTATTGCCGAATTGTTGTGTACCAACAATTATGCTGAACGACAGCAGCACCTTGGCAAAAGACCCGGCTTTTTATGCAGTGTCATCGAAATGTACATCTGTTTTGCAAATGAGTTAAGTCAGCCATGAGTTACTTACACTACCGATTTGTGCTACGTCTGTTCTTTTCCAGCGACACTAAAAACGGATCGGAGAGAGTACTCATGTTTTAAATGGTCCTATGAAAAAATCTAAACAGAACAATGACAATAACCCTAGTTCATCGGCACGACGGCTGGTTACAAAAAAATGTATTACCTTTCGATCTGGCGGGAGTACGTCGTCGTCCTCCGGTACGGCAGGTTCCGAGGCAGCTGCACTGACCGTGGATCGACACGCCATGCACCCTCCAGCAAATAGATCTAGCGACGCCGGGCTCCTTCGCCGTTCTTGCTTCCCGGGCAACCTCCTACCCGGAGCAACGAGATCTGCCCGGGTGGAGCGAAAAACGAGGACGCGGTGCCATGGTCGGAGGAGAGAAAGATGCGCGGCGGCTTGCCGACGTGCCGCTCGGGGAAGATAAGGGTTAGATCTGGCGTTGCTTTGAGGCGCCGCCACACTGTGGGAGTGAGAGTGATAGTGAGATCGTTAGGGTTGTCGGAAACTAAGGCGATAAACAACCGTATCCTTTAATTTTTTCACTGACACACTGGGCCTATATACGAAGGATCTTTGCAGAACAAAAAATAAAATTAGGTTCATATAATAATTTACAGTAGAACTGAACTAACTATCTACTCTACTTGCTCTTCTTCCGCCCTTCCTCTGCGCCATTCTCGTCTGCGGCGCGGTGTCGCTTCTTGCCGGTTGCCTCCTTCTCCGCTGCCTCCTCGTCGTCCGGCGCATCCTTCTCTGGCGCGTGCTCCTCCGACGCCTCCTCCAACGGGTGCTCCTCCTCATCGTAGTTGTATTCTTCTTGGCTAGAATACGGTTTGGGTGGGTCCTCCCCTTCGGCGCCTCTTCCTCCGGCGTCTCCTCCTCGTCGGACTCGTCTTATCCTCGCTTGAAGACGGCGGGTCCGAGTCGTCGGGGTCCGAGTCCGGCGGCCCGTCTTGATCCCACCATGGGACGTCACCGCGGTCTTCGGCGCTCGTGTCGTCGCTCGGGACTTCCTCGTTCTGCCACCAGTTGTTCTCCATGGTTGTTGTGCTAGTCTCGGAGAGAACGTGGGAGAGAATGAAGGGGAGAATGCGAGAACTCTGGCTTCACATGGTTCCAATCCCATTTTATTAGCCACGAGCAGGCAGTTCCAATTCCTTGTTAATTAAGCCGCGTTGAATAGGCGCGCTTCCAGTTTGCAAATGCAATTTTTCAAGCACATCGCAAACGGACATCATTTCCCGAATGTTGCCATAGAGTCCAATATCGGAAACGGGGGAGATATTATGACCGTTGCCAATGCCATTGGTGATGGAGCTCCTTGTTTCTCCCTAACCGATGATGACGGGCCAGCCGCGGCCCAGTTCTCACAGGCTTCGTCTGCAACGGTCAGATCACGATTTTCCGTCACCTAACTTGTGCCGTTTCCATAGAGGGGTATCCGATGTGTCGTTCTGTACTAGTGTGATAATCTGATACTTTGTTGTATTTGTTGGAAATCAATTATGCGTCGTTTTTTCTTGCAGGATTAAGTGATGTACTGTTAATGCCATCAGTTTCTTGGTGTTCAATAATGAATTTGCTATTGTTGAATTTGAAGTGATGAGTTTGGTGTAAGTTATTAATCTGTGTTGTTACGTGATATCATCTATCAAATTGACTTCATATTGAATTTTCTATTGCAAATTCTGATAGTATGACAGCAAAATAGCAGCAGAGCCATGCCTGAAAATTCAGTTTCGACTACGAAATAACACTAGTGAAATAAGAACAGTAATAAGCAGCACCATGTCTGAAATTCAGCAATAATATGAAGGTAAACATCCAGAGAACACAATTCTTGGATGTGCTTTGGAATGGGAAGGATGGATTTGAGGTGAAGCATATGCATGGAATATGAAGGAAATACACCGTCAGCTTGGAGATAAAAACATGCTCGTGTGGGTGCTTCCAGCTTGCAGGCCTGCCTTGCTGTCATGCTATCACTGCCATATACAAGTGTGGTAAAGTTGTTGATGATTTCGTTGACAAGTGTTATTCCATTGAGCAATTCAAGAAAATCTATGAACATTGCTTACAAAACCAGTTGAGGGAGAAGAAAAGTGGTCTGTCTCTGCAAATCCAAGACCTCAATCTCTTGGATATGTAAGAATGTCCGTAAGCCAAAGAAAAAACACAGAAGGAGAGAAAGAGGGATAAGCACCTAGAGGGAAGAAATTGAGGAAACATGGTGTACAAATTAAATGTGACCTATGTGAAGGGGATCGTAGACAGAAAACAAAAAATTCCTACCGACGATAACCATAAACTAGCCAGGATCTATACTATGCAGATATACTTATACGGAGGAGAACGGAGTACATACCCTTGTAGACCGAAAGCGGGGATTACGCTCCCGCACAAGCATTGATGATGAAGCCGACGTAGCAGACCTCAAGGTCGTGTAGAGGAAGAAGACGGCTTCCAGTGCCAAACAATGGCACCTCGCAGTTCCACACACGTACGGTGTGGATGACGATGACGACCTCCGGGCTCCAGATCCAGCAGAGCAGCGAAAGTGGAAGATTGGATCTAGCAGCACGACGGTGTGCGTATAGTGGAGAGAACTCTCTCAACCGTGCGTAGTCCCATTTACGGAGCCACGTCTAAACGGATGAGAGAAGGAGAGAGGATTGGGGTGAATTTCCATGCAAAGGGGCACCACTATATAAAGGGGAGGGAGGGCAGCCATCTTTGCTGGCCTGGCCATGTGGGACTATTCCCACATGGCCAGCCGCACCATGGTGGTGCGCCGGCCCCAGGTGGGCCACGGCCCACCTGGGCCGGCCGGCCTGCCCCTTCCCTTTTTTTTCGTTTCCTTTTTGGTGTTTTTCCCTAATGGGCCTCTAAGGCCCATTTAGGTTTAATGCCTTTTAAAATTCGAAATTAATTAAATAAAAAATATATTTAATCACTAATAACACTTATTAGTATTAAATACATATTATTTAATTCATTTGAGCTCCAAAACATATTTCGTTGCCTCCGATCAACATCGGACAAGTCCCGGAACACTTCCGGAGTCTCCGGTTTCTTTTCTCTCTAAATCCAATCTAATCGTCACCCACCCTTAAGTGTGTTACCCCATGGTTCGGGATCACTCTATACATGATCGAGACACGTTCTCCGATCAATGACTAACAGCGGGATCTGGATAACCATGATAGCCCCTGTGCGTCCACGAATGTATTTTATCGTTTGAACCTTTAGACGTCCAGTCTCATCCTCTTGCCTAGCGGTACTTAGATTGTCCGAGTGTCGTTCTCCGGTATCACGAGGAGCATGACCTCGTCATCGACAAATCTATCTTTACTCGCCTGTGATATTACATCCTCGTGACCTAGTCACATGCTTGCAAGCTCATTGATGCAATCTCACCGAGTGGCCCAGAGTATCTATCCTGCTATGTGGATTGGCAATTCCTGCTCTCGATCACTCGCTTCCACTGCTTCCTTCCGATACCCGAAAGTGTCACCTTTATTGTCACGCTATATAAGACATGCCATTTGATGCGATCAGCCGCACCTTCCAGAAGCAGGGATTTGATATGATCTCACGGTCGAAGGTATGAACACTACATTTCTATATTTTGGGTATGTCCATCAAATCATTCACCCAATGATATGACTTCGTTGTCAACCGACGTGATTGTCCATGATCAGGAAATCTTGATCATCTGTTACCCAACGAACTAGTTAATTAGAGGCTACTAGGGACTTGGTTGTTTACATACCACACGTGTATTAATGTTTCCGCGTAATACAGTTATAGCATGGTATTAAAACATATTATGAACAATTGAGATATGACAAATAAAACACTTTATTAATTGCCTCTAGGGCATATCTCTTTCAGTCTCCCACTTGCACTAGAGTACAATTTAATCTAGTTTACAACTTGGTAAAAGCTTAATACCTATAGCAATATTGGTGCACGCTTGTCTCGTGGAAGAGGAAGCAAGTCAACAGATCTAGATCTGTATGTGCTTTGCAACACTTCTATGTCCCCTTGTTTGACATCATCCCGTATCATATGATAACGGTGAAATATATGCTTTGTCGATGGAGTGAGGCTTAAATTTCGCATAGCATGAGCCTTAAAAGTCTAAGAGATATATTAAGGGAAACCAGTCATGCTCGGGAAAACAGCACAGTCCAATCACACTTGCTACTTCCGAAATAGCCATATATTCCTATACCTATGTAGATCATGTGACAGTGCATTCATATGCAATTTCGCAAGCTAACCCTTCTACGATAGTGCATTCATATGCAACTTCGCAAGCTAACCCTTCTACGATAGTGCATTCATATGCAACTTCGCAATCTAACCCTTTCTTCAAAACAAATGACTTCTCCTGTATGAGATTTCTAGCCGTATGGGTCAGTGTCATAACTTGCATCATCGTAACCCTTTTACGGCAAGTTGTCTCTTCACCTCACCCATACAAGAAACATATCTTCAGTTCTCTGTAGACACTGAGGATATACTTAACATTTGTTCATTGATCCATCCCGGGATCACTCTAGAACCGTTCTTCAACCAAGAACTTGGGTCACACCAAGTCGAGTTTTCAGTATGATAGAATCTATGTCTGAGGCATAGAGGATGTCGGACATCCAGTTCTTTCAATAACTATCACTGAAACTTAATATTTTATCTAGTCATACAACCAAGAACCTTTTTCTTCGCTTGTTCTGTTCTGAAACATTTCAGAATTTGACCTAGAAAAATATTCCTGACCTAATGTTATTAAGCCCTCTTGATCTATACAAATTACAGATCTAAAGCCTAATACTCTAAACTTCATTCATAGAAAATTTAATCACTTAAATAATCATTCATACTTTACTAGAGGATCTGTATCATTCTCAATATGTCATTACATACAAAGTTTGGAATGACACCTAGCTCCCACTCAAATATGCCTTCCGCACATAAGATAAGGGAATTTCCTTTTAGCTCCACTCAAATATGCCATTCACATATAAGATCAAGAAAAGCTACTTAGCTCCCACTCACTTCTTTATAAATGCAGGTTTCTTCAACTATTTTGGACGACTCCAAAATCCTTGATCACATTATCAAAGTGAAGATTCCAGCTCCGATATGCTTGCTTCAGCCCATGAATGGACAACTGAAGTTTGCATACGTGTCTAGCATCCTTAGGATCAACCAAACCTACTTGTTGTACCGATTACAACTCTTCCTTAATGTTGCCATTAGGGAACACGGTTTCTTTATCCACCTATCAATTTCTCAATTGAAAATAATTGCTAGAACAATCCTAAATAGACAGGCATCGCCACTTGAACAAAATCTCGTTGTGGTCAACTTTTGAATTTGTCAAAACTGTTTTATGACAAATCGATCCTTATAGACGGTTGCCTTTCCGTCAGCGTCTATTTTGTCATAAAATCCATTTACTCTCAACGGCCTGATGCCATCAAGAAGATTTACCTAAGTCATTACTTAGTCATTATACATGGATTTTATCTCGGATTATATATGGCTCATAGCCATTTCTCGGACTTAGGTTCACCATCGTTCTTTGTAGTTCGTAGGTATTTTCATGTTCCATTAACATGACGTTTCATAACAAGATAGTCGTAGCACATAGTGTGGTAACCATTCTCGTATGCCTATGATTTTAGTACGAGCTTAAACATGATGATCATTATCATTAGCTTTCTTTCATCTGTGGAGGATGATATCGGAATAGTTTCCGGTATCGGAACAATTTCGTTGCGTCACTCTGATGTCTGGAGAGGAAGTTCATTAACTCCGTCTTGCTCTACTTTCTTTCCCACTTATACCTTCGGACAAGAAACTATTTCTTTAGTAAGATATATATTCCAGCAACAATTTTGCCTTCTTGTCGTGAGACACGTACCCAACTAATTCTTTAGGTACACTACAAAGGTTTATCCATTTTAGGTTTGATCGTATCGAAACACTAAAATACCGAAACGACAATCTAGGCTAAAAGCCATGCCATAACTCATATGGTATTGTCTCCATGGATTTAGATGGTTTCCCTATTATCTAAAGTGAATGTTTTGTTCCTACCATACGACTCTAATGATCACAAAAATTCGATAAGAGATTTTATTGATCACACACAATCCAATAGTGTGTGATTACGACGTTCTAACACACCATAACATTGTGGTGTTCCATACGGCGTAATTTGTGGAAACTATTCTCACAAGTCTTTCAATGATATGCCAAACTCATAACTCAAATCTTTGTTTCCTCGATCTGTATCGTAGGAAATTGATTATCTTGTTAAGTTTATTTCCTACTTTACTTCTGAACTTATTTGAATTCATCAAACTTTTCAGACCAGCATTTCATTAAGTGGATACCCATATATCTACTTAAATCAATCATTAGTAAAGTTTACTAAATAATGATTTCCACTACACGTTGAAGTACTTCATTGATCCACACACATCAATTATGTATGATATTCAATAAGTTACATGCCCGTTTCCAGAAAACGGTGTCTTAGTTATCTTTGCAAGTGTCATAAGATCAAAATCTAAAGACTCGGAGATCCATCGGAATGGAGCTACTTAATGCATATAACATTGACATGAATTAAAATGTTAGTGTCACAATAATGTGGTGTCATTATTAAGTTTGTATCTTTGGCATTAATGTTATAAATGTGAGAGCTACTACCATCTAGATTCAAATAACAATATTCCATTCATAATCGGTGTATGATCATTAAAGATATCACTCATAAATGTAGGACAATGATTTGTCACTAACAAATATGAATAATTGTCTCGCTGAGGCAAGCACACTTATAATGATCATGCTAACAGCGATCTAATGGAATTTGTTCAAATCAAATTTAATCTAAATGGTCGATCCAGAGAGAGTGTCTATGGCCATTACAACATATTGCCTGCCATCATCAACACACATTGTCTCTTCATCCTTCCAAGCTACTCAAGCAGAAAATCTTGTTTTCATAAAACATGACTAGTATCAAATCTTAGTCACTACTAAGTACTTGTTTAGGTAAAACATTCATAACTTGTATATCATATATATACCATCATCATTGATGACTTCCGGTGATTCGTTTCATCTTCTTGATTCTTCAACGTAATCAAGAATTCATGAAGGTGAATGATTCCCCTTGCATGACATAGTCTATGACAAAACATTTGCATCTGGCAACGTTGTCTGTCATCCAGTGATCGAGCTGAGCGAGGCGTCTCAATGTCATCAAGTATGACTAACGTCATCAAGTATGACTGTCACGTGCTCCTTTAACGCAAGTGTTCTCTTCCATCTTGGTTGAGAAGAAAACCTGATTTACGGTGGATACAGATCATCAATCTCAACGACCATTCCAAATGTCGCGATCTGTCAACACGCACCCATAGTTCATTCTCTATGGGAGAGATCATAGTATACACTGGACTATGATGAATTATCCGCACAAAACTTGATAATCTAAATTATCCTTTTGTTTAGCGGAATCTCCGGGTTTATCTCCTATCGGGTTTTGTATCAAATGGAGCTAATGGTTTAAACAAGGAGTATCCTCAAGCTTGGTATAAAAATATGAAGTTTGGACCCAACCTTTTAAGTTTCTCAATCGCAGGAAAGCACCTAAGTTTAAAAGGTCTATCAAACAGGTTATTATCTACAAAGGTTTTGCAAAACATAAAGACTTTGTTCATAATAAAATATGGGTTCAAGTTTTCAAAGTAAAACTAAGTTTTCAAAATAAAACTACTAGAACTCCCACTCAATACGAGTATCCCTCGCATCGTCTTAGTGATTACAAAACCCCCATCCATTACACTACCCCCATCGATCAGGCAGATAGCATAACTTTAAAGGTTGACATCGTATATCGATCACATCACCGCATGTGACTCGTGCTTAACCTTTCGTTACTTGTGTTCCGAGGCCATGTCTGTACATGCTAGGCTCGCCATAACACACTCTGACGTATTTGCGCGTGCAACGTGGCTTACACCCACTGTATGCGAACGAAGAGACGAGTGTAACCGCAATGCGGCGTACCCCGTAACGTAGAACTTTATTGGTGGTGCACGACAGAGGGAGAACACTATTATCGGAATTTTGGGAGGGATCATCTTATATTACTACCGCCGTGTAACTAATATATAGACATATATATATACACAATATAAGATGCACACAATCTACATAACATCTAAAATGAAATGTAATGCGACATGATATGGTCTCCTCTGCGCCGATGGTCTCCTTCGCGCCGACAGTTTATAAACAATTTAATAAACCTACCTTGACCATATCACATTTCCCTGCAAAATAAAGTTAGACGCTTTCTACTTTATCTTTTGCATGTTTTATGTGGCTGTTAGGGATTTCGCACAAGAACTGTTTCTTACCTACGAATACAACCACAACAGCGAAAAGACAATTGTCTCTATTACACCCTTTTCAAGGCCCTCCATTGCAAATGATATATCAACTATTGTAGGAGATACAGACACCCGCCATCCACATATACGGTACAAGCCGTATGTCAAGTGTGGAACCAGTCTCGCGTAAGAGTACGCGTAAAGTCGGTCCGAGCCGCTTCATCCGACAATACCGCGATATAAACAAGTACACGCGAGAGGGTAACAAATGTAGAATCGATGCCCACATTCAACATGTGTTCTAACCGTACAGATATATCTACGCATAGATCGGCTCTGATACCACTGAAGGGGATCGTAGACAGAAAACAAAAAAATTTCCTACCGACGATAACCATAAACTAGCCAGGATCTATACTATGCAGATATACTTATACAGAGGAGAACGGAGTAGATACCCTTGTAGACCGAAAGCGGGATTACGCTCCCGCACAAGCGTTGATGATGAAGCCGACGTAGCCGACCTCAAGGTCGTGTAGAGGAAGAAGACGGTTTCCAGTGCCAAACAATGGCACCTCGCAGTTCCACACACATACGGTATGGATGACGACCTCCGGGCTCCAGATCCAACAGAGCAGCGGAAGTGAAAGATTGGATCTAGCAGCACAACGGTGTGCGTATAGTGGAGAGAACTCTCTCAACCGTGCGTAGTCCCATTTACGGAGCCACATTTAAACGGATGAGAGAAGGAGACAGGATTGGGGTGAATTTCCAGGCAAAGGGGCACCACTATATAAAGGGGAAGGAGGGCAGCCATCATGGCCAGCCGCACCATGGTGGTGCGCCGGTCCTAGGTGGGCCCCATATGGCCCACCTGGGCCGGCCGGCCTACCCCTTCCCTTTTTTTCTTTTCCTTTTTGGTGTTTTTCCCTAATAGGCCTCTAAGGCCCATTTAGGTTTAATGCCTTTTAAAATTCGAAATTAATTAAATAAAAATATATTTAATCACTAATAACACTTATTAGTATTAAATACATATTATTTAATTCATTCGAGCTCCGAAACATATTTCGTTGCCTCCGATCAACATCGGACAAGTCCCGGAACACTTCCGGAGTCTCTGGTTTCTTTTCTCTCTAAATCCAATCTAATCGTCACCCACCCTTAAGTGTGTTACCCCACGGTTCGGGATCACTCCAGACATGATCGAGACACGTTCTCCGATCAATGACTAACAGCGGGATCTGGATACCCTTGATAGCCCCTGTGCGTCCACGGATGTCTTTTATCGTTTGAACCTTTAGACGTCCAGTCTCATCCTCTTGCCTAGCGATACTTAGATTGTCCGAGCGTCGTTCTCCGGTATCACGATTACCGAGCATGACCTCGTCATCGACAAATCTATCTTTACTCGTCTGTGATATTACATCCCCGTGACCTAGTCACATGCTTGCAAGCTCATTGATGTAATCTCACCGAGTGGGCCCAGAGTATCTATCCTGCTATGTGGATTGGCAATTCCCGCTCTCGATCACTCGCTTCCACTGCTTCCTTCCGATACCCGAAAGTGTCACCTTTATTGTCACGCTATATAAGACATGCCGTTTGATGCGATCAGCCGCACCTTCCAGAAGCAGGGATTTGATATGATCTCATGGTCGAAGGTATGAACACTACGTTTCTATATTTTGGGTATGTCCATCAAATCATTCACCCAATGATATGACTCCGTTGTCAACCGACGTGACTGTCCATGATCAGGAAACCTTGATCATCTGTTACCCAACGAACTAGTTAATTAGAGGCTACTAGGGACCTGGTTGTTTACATACCACACGTGTATTAATGTTTCCGCGTAATACAGTTATAGCATGGTATTAAAACATATTATGAACAATTGAGATATGACAAATAAAACACTTTATTAATTGCCTCTAGTGCATATCTCCTTCACTATGTGGGAACACCGTGCCACAACAAGTCAGGATGCAAAAAGAATCCTGAAAGAGGAAAGAAAAATAATGCTTTTCTCTAGAAGGCTGGGAAGAAAATGAAAGCTTGTGAGGTAATTGCAAAACTACACTCAGTTCTTCTCTCTTATGACCTTCATATTGTGTGCAGTAGATAAAAATGCACCCAGTTCTCCTATTTTCTTCCCTATTTATATTGTATACAATAGCTAAGCACTCAATTGTGCTGCATTCTTTATGTTATGTACAGTAGCTAAATTATTAGTTGTACAATAGCTAAACTGATAACAATACAGTTTAGCTGATAATTTTCTGTTCTTATTTTAGTATATAGCTAATTGGTACTTTTCATCATTTTGCACCAATTACTAGCAAGCACAAACAGATTCTCAGGTAAGGGCAAGCCAGGTGCATAACAATGGCAAGGAAGGAGCTCCATCTAGTTCAGCAAAAAGGGAAGGGAACCAGGGTTGGCACTGCAGCAAACAAGGGGCAAAAGAAGGCCAAGAAGTGATCAACAAGCAAGTGGCAGAGTTGGTCCACTGTTTTAGAAGTTTGTTTATCTTACCTTTGACAAACTTATGTCATGAACATGCAGTTATCTTTTTGGGTTATTTAAACTCATGTACTAAATATGTATGCGGCATGTCTTTGTCTGCCATTTCATTTGGTACCATGTTTGCTTAAACTACTTATCTGTCATGGCTTATATTAAATTTGCAGTTAGCATTCTACTATATTGGATTGACAATAGATTGCTAAACCAAATAGATGCTCCATTTAACTGAAACAAATAGATGCTATATTTAACTGACACAAATTGTACATTGCATTGCCATTACACAGCCATACACAGTAGCAGGAATGTAACCTTACACAAATACCTTGTCTTGTAGCACCACCCCTTCCTATAGGCGCATCTGGCTCTAAAATCCTGAAGCTCTTCATTCTTGTCCCTTAACTACAATTTTTTTTAGAAACCCTTATCATTAATTACGAGAGAGTTCAACAAAGTTTTGGGGCCAACAAGGACACAACGAAGTTACAAACGGATTACTCTCCCAGCAAAATCGCACCCAACTTTCTCGCACCCGCGAGAGACCACAACTTCGCCTCATGCTTGATCTTGGCTAGAATGTTGAGAGAGGACGTATGCTTGTTACGGAAGACCCTCGCGTTTCTTTCATTCCACACTTCCCATGAAGTTAGAAAGACGAGGTAAGCCATAGCCTTGCGGTTAGCCGTGCCTTCGCGAGACATGTGCCGCCACCATTTCGGAAGAGTGAGATTCGGCCAAGTAGAGAGGTCCAAGGTGTGGAGCCCAAGCCAATCCTTCAACAAGGTCCAAATCCTAACGGTGAAGCGACAATGGAGAAGGAGGTGAGCGGACGATTCGGTGGTCCTCTTGCAAAGCGGACAAGGTCCACAATTTGGCCACCCTCGACGAGCCAAGCGATCCGCCGTCCAAAGGCGGTTTTGTAGGGCGGGCCAAGCAAAAAATTTGGTCTTCGGAGGAGCCCAAACCTTCCAAATCACGCGCTTCAAGTCGGAGGAGGCGGCTCCCAAGAATTGTGCTTGGTAGGCCGACTTGGCCGAGTACTCGCCACTAGAGGTGAGGTTCCAAACAATGGTATCTTCAATGGAGTCGTCTAGGTTGAGGTTGAAGTGTTGAATCTTGGACCAAAGGTCGACGAACTCAAACACATGTTGCATGGAAAAATCTTCAACTATCTTGATATTGCCAATCGAAGCGTTGTTGAGCAAGGCTTTTTGTATGCTATCTTTCTTCCTCGAGGCGATGTTGAAAATGAGTGGGGCAATGTTCCTCGGCTTTTGTCCGTCAAGCCAAGGAGCCTACCAAAAGGAGGTTTTGGCACCGTGACCAACGGTAATAGTAGTGGAGGCATAAAAAAGATCCATATCCTCCTTGGTGCACGAGATGCTTGAACCGGCCCAAATTTTGTTGGGGTCTTTCCAAAGGAGCCATGGCCACCGCAAACGTAGAGCTCTAGCAAACTTGTCGGTGTGAAGGATCCCGAGGCCCCCAAGGTTTGTAGGGCGACAAACGGCTTCCCAATTTACTTTGCATTTTCCACTGAAGACCTTGTCGGAGGCCGCCCAAAGGAAGGCACGGTTTATTTTGTTGAGCTTGATGGTGAGACCCGGAGGGACAATGAGGGGAGTTAAGTGGTAAATAGCTTGGGAAGTAAGAACCGATTTCACAAGCCCCCCGGCTGGCCAAGGTGATGAATCTCCCGTGGCAAGTGGGACCTTACTCGTGCACTTGTCTTCAAGAAATTGGAAGTCCCTTAATTGCAATCGAAGTTCACCGAGGCGCCTCAGCTTCCTGGCGCACGTGCATAGCCTAGCGGGCGCGTAAGCCATCGGGTGCTCAGGATATGGCACTGCTGACCTTGCCGGCGGCCTGCCTCCGCCACCCATGCGCCGGCGGCCCCTTCCGCGGACGATTCAACCGACGACCACGACATGGCTGCCACCATCCCTCTTATTCCTCTTCTCTACTCAATCCCGAATTTTGATTTTATTCCCCACTCGCTCATTCTTTTTTTCTTGAGAACTCCCACTCGCTCGGTTAAAAGAACCACATGAGCTAATTAAGTGAAGAGGCCCAGCCAACAGCCCAACGTCGTCTCCTAATCCCTACCACGTCGGCAGATCCCAGCGCCCAAACGTGCTTTCACCAGAAAAGAACCAGAATAACCAGGATCAAAGAGAACAGGGTCCAAAAATCAGGGATTGAGACATGACGGTTCAATTCAGACTGCGACTACGAATACAAAGGTTTGTTTCCTCATCCTAAAATATAGTCAAAATGCCCTAAAAAGGCTAAAAATTAATAGAAACGGCAGTTTGAGGGCGCGGCTGGGAGAGCCAGTTCCATAGGTCCGCACATGTGTCAAAATGTCGCATACCGACAATAATATTTGGGCTTGTTCAAAAAAAAAAAAGACAATAATATTTGGGGGTGCCGAACATGGAGATGCTGGCACGACCAAAAAAAAGATTGCCTTGCTCATCTAAAAAAAAAAGATTGCTTTGCTGCTCGCTGTGTGAGCTTCAGCAGTTGAGCTAGGCTACCACAAACCGTGTTCAGCTAGCGACATCCGTCGGAGCCGGCTGTTCCCTGGCGGCCGCCACTGCTCTCTCGAGCGCCGTCTCTTGACATGCACCGCCTCCATCTCCTCGCGCCGACGCGCGGCCATCTCGTCCAGCGTGAACCGTCGTATCAGCGCGCCGCCCGTCAGCGACCTCCCCCTGAACGGCTCCGTACTCCTCGCCGTCCCATCCCACGCCGGCGCCACGGCGGGACTGGTCAGAGCAGGCACTTCCTCCGCGGGAGAGACACCACCGGCCGGACAGCTCCTCGGCATCGGCGTTGGCACCGTGGCGTCGACGTGCACGCCTAGCAGCAGAACGGCGGCCTCGTGGGAGCACGCCGGGGCGCAGAGGCACAAAATCCTCGCGAACGCCAACGCCGCGGCCTTCGCAGAAGAGCAGCAGCGCAGACTCTCTTCCTCCTCCTCCACCGCCGGCGGTGGCGGCGGCACGACGGCTGGCTGCATCCACAGATGCAGGCAATCCAACGCTCGTCCGTACCACGGGCGCTTCTTGGTGGCGCTGATCCTCGGGCGTGCATTCCTGCAATATCAAACGCGCGCACGGTCAGGAATTGAGCGATCGCACTGTCAAAAATCAACAGATCTGAGCACGCCATTGTTTCTATGGACATGTGGTCATCTCCAGAACTACTAGAACTATGATCTCATGGACCTTCCCACAAAGATTAAGAAAAAAACAGAGGTAATGAAAACACTGTAATCTTCTAGTGCGTGTACGTTTGATGCATACCTTGGTTGCTGCTGTGCGCGGTTGGAGCCCTCTTCCTCGTGCTGCTGCTTCATCAGAATTTGAGAAAATGAATTCTCCGGCTGGTAAATAATCGAAGTTGATGAAAATCGATTAATCACTTCCTGTCGGCTAAAGGGTACTGTTTGCAGTAATGTTGCTGCTTGCTCCTGTTTCTCGTAGGGATATGGTGCTGGACATTGGTAAAGCAGAGAGACATTAATTTTTTGATAGTGTAAATTGATTCACCAGTAATTTGAGTACTCCAGTAGTTTGCAAAAAAAAGAACTGCATCAATCACAATCGCTAGAATTATAGTCATTTAATACTAATAACTTCCAAACAATTGCTTTTCCTTCCTTATCAACAGGCGTCAATATATCACCGTCTGAAATTTGAACATTTTGGGAAAGCAATTGCATTTGCTTCCATTGCTCCAACACGATCACTGGAATCATGCGAAAAGGCTTATGCTCGCGCGTGCGAGCAGTTGCACGGTCCTCACTCCTCCGTGAGCGTGTCCATTCTCTTTTTGTCGTTTATTACTAAACTTTCACCAAATCATATCGGTCGAGCAAAATGAATGAGCACATTTATGATTTTGCACGTGAGTACAAAGGTGAATAATCAATAATCTGTTACATTTAGGGGTGACTGGCTCACCTGCAAAGTATGAGATGAAGCAGCAAAAAAAGCGTGGTCGGCAGGATTCGAACCTGCGCGGCAAAGCCCACATGATTTCTAGTCATGCCCGATAACCACTCCGGCACGACCACTTTGATGTACAATATTCGTTGTATCCCTAGAATACTGACAGAAAATAATTTATCATTGACTTTGCATGGTACTTACAACTAGTAAGAAACCTACTGGCTAATAATTCAAAGCATACAGTTCGATGTTGTGGGCTAATTTTCTGCAGATAACTGAGCTCAGTTAGGACTAAGTTGCCAGGCACGCCCGGTTTGGCCTCGGTACACAGGGGAAAACGCCGCTATGTCGGCAAATATGCGAGCTACTAAGTTGGTGCTCAATGAGTGAACCTAATGATTGCCGAAACGTATACATAGTTCTTTTGCATTCTTCTTGCTCTTCACCGGCGACCAGCCCGCCACCATCTTTGGTCGAACTTTACAACTCGGCGAAATCTAATACTAGCAAAATGGCATGTGAGACTGATCTTCTCTTGTGGCCAAGCCTCGGTTCAGACTAAAGTTGGTACCTTTCCTTGTAAGAGAGGACACGATCGAAGACTAGTGGCTTATTAGCTAGGAGTAGGAGTGTTCATTCATAAATGACATACTAGATGCTACTCTAGGGTCACACAATCCCCATGTTTTTTTTTTGAGGTTTTCAATCCACATGTTTGTCTAATCATTGCATGATTAATTATAAAAACAAAAGTCATTAGGTACGTAGTTATAGTGGAGAATCTCGGGTTGTTAGTTTAGTAGTACTACATACTGGCTTGTTTTTCTTTTCCTGCTATAATGCTACTATGAGCCGATTCCGAAGTGCGTAGTTTAGCGTATCATGAAGGCATGTACAAAGGTTGGATCGATAGCTGTGATATCTTGTACTCATCCAAGTAATTAGGCAGCATACGGCACTAAGTCAGCTAATACAGTGAAATGGATAGATTATTTATAAGTTTATTTTAGAAGCTAGAATTATAATTGCTCAACAAAAAGAATTCATTCTATGTTGACGATCTTGCCTCTAGGTACTGTATATACTTGTGTCGTCTCCCACGGCTGCAGGATCGACCCACTTCGTCTCACCGGATCCAATTCGTCGAACATGTCGATTTTTTGTTTTTTGATGAAGGTTGACTACGGACATCGCAAGGCCTCCGTGGCGTGAGCGTGACTGGGCATAATTAGCTCTCCTGCACGGCTGCAGCTCCTGTTGGAATAGGCTTGTGTGTCCAGTCGACTTCCCGTCTGAAGGGAGGCGACGTGTGTGTGTTCCGACTCCGGGGTCTGTCCCGAGTCGAGGTAGTGTGCCCGAGCCGGAACCTGTTCTGGGTCTAGGCAGTCTGACGTCGGTTCCAAGTAGGGAGCCGGGTGTCGAGTAGCCGGGTAGCCGAGTGCGGGACACTTTGTCCTGTAGCCGGTGTCCTGAGGTGGTGCGTCAGCACCAGTACAAAGTAGGTAGAATAATACGTGCTAGACGTCACCTACAGTGTTTCCAATTTCTGACGTCGTCAACACTGGCGAGTCGGATTAATAGGGTATGGTTGGTCACGTCGCAGCGATGTGACCGCATAGTTGACTTTAGACCGCTAGCCGGTACAGCCCCTATTTAGAGGGAGGAATACTAAGTTAGAAAATTGAGGCAAACCGAAACATCCACTTTGGCACACACTTCCCCTCTTCTCTCCTCCGTCTCCCCGCATACTCCGGGCTGCTCACGTTAGGGGCAACAGCTCCAACCCAAACCCATGCATGCTCGGCTGCACTTTATATATGTGACCCGCTAATCAACCGATCTTTGCTTCCCTCGACCTGTCATTTGCAACGATGGGCGCGCAGTACTGCTCCTGGTTGCTGGGCTTCCTCCTGCCGTCGCGGTGGGAGGCGGAGGTCGCCATTTCCGCCGCGGCACTTGTCGCCACCATGGCGCTCCTCCTCGTCCTCGACCAGACTGCGTCGAGCACGAACGCCACCTCCGCGCCTTCTTCCACGGCTGAAGTCGGTCGGTGCCGGAGACAGAGACGGAGCCGCCGCGCGAAGAGAAGCAAGGCGGCCGCCGAGCTTGGACGTGCCAGCGAGGTGAGAAGGACCGATCCTGACTGCGTATACGGCCGGCGTGCACCTCCCTCTTTGGGCGTGCATTGATCTCCCTCAAATGATAACACCATTTGGTCCCTGCAGATCGAAACTGTGGCTGATGGCTCTCCCTCTCGGGGCACCACCGTCGCCTACGTGATCAAGGTACACTTTCCATCGCAATTCCAGCACACCTAGCTATATTGCAGACCACAGGCGCGGCGTCTGTGTTCTTACTTGTTCTTACTCGGCCGACAGGTGGAGCTGGTGTCCGCCAAGTACCTGATCGGCGCCAACCTGAACGGGACCTCCGAACCTTACGCCGTCATCTCCCTCGGCGGGCAGAGGCGATTCAGCTCCATGGTGCCTAGCGCCAGAAATCCCGTCTGGGGGGAGGGATTCAACTTCCTGGCCAGAGAACTACCAGCTGAGGTGTGAACCAACAGTGCGCCGTCCTTTTTTACTGCATTATTCTTTGCTGATCTTTCTTAGCGGTTAAATTATTAAGAAGATTTTATTTGAACAACATCATTTTTTTAAAAAATATACTACTAGTTTAGAACCCATTCCCACTAGTCCTTTTACCGGTCAATCATCATCATACTCAAACTATGGTCCTCCTGCCTAGTAGACTCTAATCATGGATGTCTCGGTTCAAAAAGTGAACTAATAAAAAATGTCCGTGTCTCAGTATATAGGAGTGAATCAACTAGCACACTCTTTGATCCATAAGTGCCGTTCTAGTTTTAATATCTCAATCGTGAAGGAACAGCAATACAGTGAAGAAAAGGCACAGGGTGTATGCCAGCCTTGATCTTACAAAGCACAATGCTTTTGCAGTCCTGCTATTATCTCCATTCTCTCTGAGAATCTTCAGAGAGAACGGTATATATATATAGTACTCGCTTGCCGATGAACTTTCAGCACTGCGGCAGAAAGTAGCATGATAAAAATAAAATCAAAGGCAACTTTGCTTTGGCATAATCATGTGGCAGATTTTTTTTTTCTTTTCTTTCCTCCGCAGCAAATTTCCCCAGAAAGATAGTGGTCCAAAATAGTATGGCATAATTTACACTGCACCTGGAGCCTCCCAACTTCCAGATTCGAGTTTTATATGGTGAAATGAACAATGACCTGCAAAAAGTAATCTAAAGTAGCAAGCAGCATGATCAATTTCGTCAGAGTACAGTGCGTGTGCATATGCTTGCATCAGGCAGGTGCAGCATCATGGCTTCTTGAAGCAACAATCCTTGTACTGCTCCTGTCAATGATTCAAAATCAAATGTGTTATGGAGAACGAAGTGGCAAAATCTGACTGGCTAGATTCATATGCCCACCATTTTTCTTACCCAGAAGCTGGAACTCACATTTTAAGTGGAAACGATGATGCTGCTGCGCACATTTGATGCCAGGGATATGTGCTTGCTTAAATGTGTGATACATTCTTATTTTCTGGATAGGTGACCATAACAATATATGACTGGGACAATGTATGCAAATGCAAAGTCATTGGATCTGTAACTTTAGCTATTCTTGGCAAAGACGAAACAGGAGCTACTTGGTACGACCTCGACAGCAGATCTGGCCAGGTTGGATATGAATTTACAAATAGTCTCAGTGCTTAATCGCAGTAGCCACCATGAGTACACTTACGTCAAGTTAAGCATATATTTACAAGGCAAAATTCTGTTTGCAGATCTGCTTGCGGATTAGCTCAAAGGAAGTGTTTCCGACTTCTGATAGGTAACATAGATTTGAGAAAAAAGAACATCAGTGTTTCTGATGCAAACATCCTCATTATTTCATCAAATGTTTCCAGCTTGTTTAAGCAGTATACCGGAGCTAAGTCCCAAAGAAAGATGGTACTCGATAAGCAACGGTTGGCGAGGATTGAAGACAGTGGTCCTCTGCCTGAATTTCCTCACGATGAAGTATTAATTCTTGACAAATGATAATTGCAAATACAATATATTGCATACTCATCTGAACCGACGTATTGCCTCTTCTACTTCCAGACTGTTCACCACAGTTTTTCTTGTGCTCTGGAGAGGTCTTTCTTGCAATATGGGCGTATGATCATCTCCTCATGGCATCTGTGCTTCCACTCTAATGTATTCTCCAAGCAATTGAGTGTAAGTATATTTTCTGCAAATGTGAAGCCAAAACTGATCCTTGTACAGTTTTAACTGATGAGTAAGATAAAGAACACCAACGATGACAGATAATCCATAATTTATTACTCCATTATACCCATCTTGCTAACCAACTAACACAAATCAGGTAATTGCTGCAGAGAACAGTAAATAATAGCAAAGATCAATTGTTATTTTTTTTTGTTCAATATTCATCCTTATATGATTTTCTTAGGTTCCTTTTTTTTCCTTAGAGAACTTTGAGTCCCCTTTCTAAGGCGTACAATTATTTTTAGGTGATTATTCCTCTGCAAGACATATATGAGGTATGCAACCTATGAAGCTCTTATTATGACCATAGTATTTGGTTTTTATTGGTTGAGATGGTTGACACATGCATGATCTCACCTTGCAGATAAGGAGAAGCCAGCATTCCCTTATTAACCCAGCTATTACTATAATTCTTCATACCGGCGCAGATGGTCATGGAGCACCTCCATTGTGCTGCCAAAAGGGTAAACTACTTTCAGTCGGCGTAATCTTGGAAATCTTCTTTGACGCCAAAATTAGATATTATTTTCCGATGGCATAATTTTGCAGAGTTAGATAAATCACATTCCTAATTGGAAAACTAGATATACCATTATGGATTCAATTTGCAAGTTTTTTGAAAATTCGTAAGATTAAATCACATGCCTAATAGGTGATATTATGGATTCTAAAATTGAACATCAGTGATCTTGAGCTAGACCATTTTCAAGTTGATAGTCCTTCAAGAGTAAATCTGTACTGCTGAAGACAGCAAGAGCACAGCAAGTCCTAAAAATAGTCTACTGTGTTGTTTTCATCTTCCATGTTGGAAAACTATTTATATATCTTCCCATTGAGCATTCCTGGTTTCATGTTTCAGGAAGCGTCAGGTACAAGTTCACATCCTTCTGGAACAGAAACCGTACCTTTCGAGCTCTAGAGACAGCACTACAGTGTTATCGAGCAACCGTGGATGCTGAAAAGCAGGTATTCGAAGAGCTTGTTTGTTTTTTATCTGCTTCTGGTGAAAACCACCTGACAATCTATACTGGTACAAGCAGGTCAGAGCACATTTTCTTTTTAAAGAAGAAAGTATGAGTGTTACGAGCAGCAGAATAGACAACATAAAGACAGAAGACAGAAGCATTGAACTGGCTACCACATTCCAACCATTCATCAATGAACAAGTTCTTGTAGATGTAACCAGTGTGAGTATCTCAGTTTAACTTCCTAATTTTTAATATCCATCATTTATATTTCACTTTCCTAATTGTCAACATGATATCATCTTTCAGAATACATTCCCTGGTACACCTGAGAAGTTTTTCACCGTGATACTAGGTGACAATGCAATGTTTTTTCAGCAGTACCGAGATGCACGAAAAGATACAGATTTAAAGGTGCACATTTTTTGAATTGCACTATTGGCATATCCTTCTCATGGTCTCAATTGTTTCACCAAGTTGGCTGCTACCAGCTTTAGCAAACATAACAGTTGAAGATTGTCTTTTCTCCAGCTGAGAAAGTGGTATGTCTCCAATGAGTACGGTGGAAATGTTCGTGAAGTAACTTTTAGGTCGCTATGCAACAGTCCTCTGTGTCCTCCGGACACCGCGGTAACAGAATTGCAGCACACTTCTTTCTCGAAGGACAAAAGAAACTTGGTAACTAATAAACAGAACTGATAGTTCACTGTAAATCAAATTTCATGGTGTTATTTCATCCTTTAATGCAAGCATGCATCCCTATTTGATTTCAGATCTATGAAACAAAGCAGCAGGCACACGATGTTCCATTTGGCTCTTACTTCGAGGTATTTGGCATACATCTTCTGACATATTCCACATCCCTGATCCTGACATAGTAAAAACAGAACAGTATCTTTTAAAACGCCTGCAAGTTAACTTGTGCCCTTCTGGACACGACTTTGATAACATTTGCCCGCTTTCAGATAATTGTGTACTATAATAATTAGAACATAAAGCTTCATGGTTTTTAACATAATAGAACACTCATATATACCATACTAAGAAAATTGCTTGTAAACAGCAGACAAAATTCAGATTTTAACCACTTTTTTCCTATGTCAGGCCACAAAAAATTTGGGTTTTCTAGTAGGTACGTTAATTATTTTCCCTGCATGACAAGTGTAGCTGATGCCTTGGTTTTACTGTTGCAGATCCACTGCAGGTGGTCTCTGAGAACGACCTCTAGTTCAACATGTCAAGTGGATATAAAGATCGGTAGGTTGAACTTCAATCAAGTTTTCTTTTATACAAAAGTCCTACTGAGTTTATCCAGCACAATATGCATCGGGTAAATACTACATTTGAACTTTGTGCACCTAATAGGTGTCAACATGAAGAAATGGTGCATTTTGCAATCAAAAATAAAATCTGGAGCAACTGACGAGGTATCCCACACCATCTTATCCATTTTAAGGTTTCCTAGGAAAGAATAAGGGCTGGCAAATAGAACACTGATACTATTCACATCTATAGCATGATAATAAATGACATGGTTTAGAATCCTAACCGTTTGACCTTTTTTCATAATAATAACTGTATCGAAATATCCAGCATCAGAAGTTGATGAAAGAACAAAATGTTCGGGCGTCAGGCAAGCTCTTCGCTTGTTAGGCATCACTGTCTTACAACCACAAAAGTAGAAATATGAAAAGAATATGATAAAATTACTCCAAGTTGATCTGCACCACACAAGCCTCAATTAATGTAAACCATAGAAACCATATAGGAAATTCTACACTGTACTTTGATATTTCACAAACATCATTTGACAGTGTCTTCCTAACATGATCTGGACCTTCTGGTGCAGTACAGGAGAGAAGTTTGTAAGATTTTGGAGGCTGCCAGTGATTATGCCCTCAAAGCTGAGCCAAAAGACCCAGGTAGAGATGACAATGTGGTGACATCCTCAGCATAAAAAACTGCAGAAGAAAACCACCTGTATAGTTCCATGGACACGGCATAAATACATGACATATCTGCAAGGAGACTGCTTGCGCTGAAAGCTTCATCAAAGAGCCAAGACAGTGATGCTATTGCAACATCTCCTCCCTATTGCAGTTGAAACGACCAAAAAGGTCCACCCTCTGACACAAAATGCTTCTATCTCAAAGTGTTGACTGTCCAGAAGGAGAAGAATTACTCCTGCAACGTAGCATATCATTGTGAATAGGCCAACCTGGGTCCAAACCAACGAAAAGAAGATTGCAGATGATCCTAATCCATCTCATCCCTGTAAAATCCATGTACTTTCTCTGTTATATAAGTGACCAAACAAAACTTACATCAAATTATCAACTGACCTAAAAAGAAGCTGACTTTTCTACACCCTATGTTTGTACATGAACAACGGACAACAGGATGGCAGACCTTATGGTAATGCTATAGATTATTTACATATACTATAAAGTGTGCCACCTGGTTTCCAGTAACAGTAAGGCTGCAATGATAAGTTCCTGACTACAATCATGCTTTCCGTGACCTGAACTCGTTCTCAAGTTTCTTCATCTTTGTCTCTTGCGCTTTGAGATCCCTTTCGAGTTTATTGATCTTTGACTCTTGTTCTTTTGTTACCAGAGTGAGGGTCCTGACATCTAAAGCCCCAGAGAGTTCGTTCAGTGACTGGACCTGTAATAAGGTTGAGAAGAATTAAGCCGGATTTACTTTCTGAAAGGTTTATGAATGATTCACATTTCCCATTGAAAACTAGTCACCACTTCAATTCAGAATCAGCTAATAATTAATTGTAAGTAGGATTCAGAAATTATAGCTTGGGATAGAAAATATTAATGTTATATAATATAGTGAAACATAAATGTATAGAAGGTTTAATTTAGACACGGAATTCATTATATATGATACAAGTATAAACTGGTTGGTTAGTTTTAAGACAAAAAAACTGAGGAAAAAACGTTGGATATTATGGTTGAAGGCAATCAGGCCACTTAAGATCTTGATTTTTCTTGAGGTCTTCATGAAATAAGTTGCAGTTTGGGTTTAGCAGCTGTTGGTACTCTTAAGAACCTGAAACCAAACATGGGTGGAACTCAAGAACTAGTGAATTTAGTAGAAGTTAACCCAACTAAATAATCTTGTCTAAGCTATTCCAGCACGTGATAATAGGGCAGGGGTCATAAAATTGCCCTCTAACAAATCATGTGTAGTCTTTCAAAATTCTAAGCTGTTTGAGTTGAGTAACTTTGAGTTGTTTTTCATGTTCGATATCACATCGGGAAACATAGCAAGCCGAATTGAGAAATGACTTTGCACTATATCTTGAAACTATGGTTACCTCAGTTCAAACATTGTTTGGAAGGGTCAATAATAGATAGTATCATTCCAATAAGTACTAACCTTCTCAAGGAGTTGCAGACGTTGATCCATATCATTAACAGAAGCGCCCTGTCTTGTGATCACCTGGACGACATACATCAGATGGGTTTGCAGAAACCCCGAACAATGCCTATCGAGAGAACATTGCGCAAAGGCTGTTTCACAGCCAACTTCATAAAATGGGCAGTTGATAAGCTTCATAGGGCAAACTGTTGCACAATGTTTGTCCATCTTGCACCGCATAACATGTTGCTCGCACAGCTGCTCACATGATACGAGCTTGAAAGGGCAGACAGAGTCATGCTTTTCGATATGAATAGCAGAAAAAGAAGCTTCGCATCCATCATTTGTGCAGTTCAGTATCCTAAATTTGCATTGACTTTTGTGCTCGGCTAGCTTCTCTGGCATGTCAAATCTCTCGGGGCAATGGAAATTGCACTTCATGTCGACCTTCTTCAGAATAGTCTCTGTAGTCACCTTCCTTTCATCCTGGGTCCATAGGTTTTCCGCCTCTAACTTTTGCACGAACTCTTTAATTTTACTGAGGCGGCTTTCACTAGAGAAAAAACTAGAGACATGGCTCATCATGTTCCTTTTTGAGGTCACAAAATCATCAATCAAGTCCGACAGGAACTCCGTCGGCCAGATGGATGCTTTCATTAATTGATCTGAAGGATCCCCATGTCCGTCCACAGATTCTTGAACAAGTGTTTCAGATATCTGAATCATGTACCCTTCTAGCTCGGTCTTCACGCCAGCAGCTACAGATGACGGGCTCTTGAAGATATCACCGGTGGTGCTGTCCACTGAAGCTGTGGCCAATGCAGGAAGTAAGAGCTGTGTCATGCTATGCACAACCTCTGTGTCACAAAGATTACACTGAAAATTTAATCCTTCGTCCTCTTCCGTGTCCACAAGGTTGTCCATTGAAACTGCAGGCAGTATGGTCTAATCAGTACAACGTCATCCTGAATTTGGATGGATAAAGAAAGAGTCAAACAGTTGGGCTCTCATATGGTAAAGTGATATGTTAAGTGTATTCTGTAGCTTAGCATATTGCAGACCACTAGCCCTAATGCAATCCAATCTAAGTTCCTAAAAGCAAGATTATCCACTGAAGAATTCAATTCAAAATAGGAGTGCAGCCTACACCCTATGCAGACATTTTTTTCCTGACCAAACTCCAACTACAGAACTACGGCACAATCAAACCCGAATGGACAAAATGTCGAGTCAATGGTCAGCACACAATCAGTAGCTCAACTAATATGGGATTCCACGGTCTTAAAACTACACTAGCCGAGGGATTTTAATCCCCACCAAGTCCACAAAAGCCTCTGATTTCAACGGCGACTAACCTTGGATGGAGCCACCGACGAGGAGGATCCACCGGAAATCGAAAGCAAAAGTTTACGAGTCGCCGGGACCGGAGGTCTCGCCGCCGGTAGGGGAGGGCCGATCGGTCGGGAGCTTGCCGCGACCCGATGGAGCGTTGAAGAGAGCTCAAGGCGTCAGCGTCGGGGAGCACTTGGGGCTGCGACGCTCTTGCCGTTGGAACCGGGTTTCCTTCCCGTTTTCCAGTGCACATCCGCCGAATACGGAGGTCGGAGGGCACCTGCCGGGTTCGGGGTCGGGTTTGACCTCCATACCCGCCTCCGACACTTCTCCCCGCCCCCACAAGCTGTCTCCGAACCTGTCGTCGTGTACAGAAATTACCCAGACCCGTCACCGCCGGGTACAGAAATTAGACAAGCAACATCTTAAGCTGCAATACAAACATCAGCTATTTTGTAAGCAATTAAGCAACATTGAAATTTCGTTCAACTTACACTGGAGGAAGCAATGGGCGTACGGCCCCGCTCCCGGTCGCAGCAACCGGTGGCAATCCATCGCACACGCCGCCTCCCTGCGTTCCCCTAGAGCTCGACGACGAAGGGTGCACGCCCAGGAAGAACCCCAACCGCGCTCCGCTTCCCCTCGGCGGGATATGGACCATCTCCTCTCCAGGCGGCGATGACGACGGTGTGGCTCAGAGCCATCGCCTTGCTGGAGCGGGCCCTCACCGGAGTTGCTCCCGTCCAGCTCGACCGGCTCGGACTCCATGGATGCGCGGTTGGTCGGCGGCGCAGGAGCAGCGGCGTCGGGGTCTACCTCTCGGGGACTCGGGGCGAGGAGAGGAAAAGAATCGTGGGGGCCTAGGGCGTGGGGCCAGGGAACTTAGGGTTTCTCTTTAGACAATCACAGGTAGGTTTCACCTGTCATAGCCAGGTTAAAGGGTACAGGTTTGGCACCCCAAACCCGCTGCCCTAGACCCGATGGGTTTGGTTTTTCCTCGATAAGAAGACCCGCGGGTTGTTTTCCAAACCCTCCCCATTTGATGGGAGTACCCGTCGGGTTAGCGGGTCTCGGTTGCCATCCAGATCCGTGGCCCGGGGACCGCGTCCGCGTCTATCTGGACCGTGTGGTACGACCCGTTCACTGGATCGGACGGTGCAGAGAGAGTTCCCACCGCGCTGCATTTCCCGGCGGCATCCAGGAGACCAGGACCTTCCAGAAGCCACCAAAACAGCCGCTTCCCCTGTCTGTCCTCCCGGAACCAAAAGCCCTAGCGAAGCGAGAGCCCCAGCCGCGCGGCGGCGGCGCCATGGACGCCATCCGGAAGCAGCTGGACCAGCTCATGGGCGCCAACCGCAATGGCGACGCCCGGGAGGTCAGCCGCAAGTACTACGACCGCGACGTCTGCCGCCTCTTCCTCGCCGGCCTCTGCCCCCACGACCTCTTCCAGCTCACCGTGCGTATCCTCTTCCTCGGAATCTCGATCGGGACTTCTTAATTGCGGTTCCGCTCGCTGATTTGTTTTTTATTTTGTTGCTGTTTTGCAGAAGATGGACATGGGTCCGTGCTCTAAGCTGCATTCGCCGCAGCTGCGTAAGGAGTATCCTACTAGTACTCGAATTCCATCTCATTTTTCTGTGTGTAATTTCCCCTTACAGTAGTTCACACTGGATATTGTGAATCGTCTGGACTGTTTGGCTTGTTGATTTGCTGGGCTTAGAGTGTGTGCGTGGGGTCCTGGATCATGTAGTGTGAGCGACATATACTGTACTTATTTACATTTTATTATTAAGATTGTGACCTCCATATTTGGTGGACTGCTAAGAACAATGTGCAATTAAGCTTGAGATTGAGCCTCCTGTTGATCAACAATTTGAATAGATCATATAGTGTTGTTCTGGTGCAAGTCCAGAGGCAAGAGCAGGCAGAACTTTGAAGCATTAAATTTGTGATAGAGAGGCTTCCCCTTCACCTGTGTTGAATCCAACCAGACCTAGCGTCCCTCTGCCTGGGCTCGCCGGTGGCGCAACACTATATCTCATGTGAAATTTGTGGCTATATGCACAATAAAACGGTATTTTAACCACTGTAGTTTGTGATTTTCCTAGGCTTTGGCAACTTTCTAGGTCAGCCACTTACTCCAACATGGTACTTGTTATATGTTTTAACAATGTTGGTGCTAAAATCTTTCCTAATCAACCAAATCTTCATGGCTTCCTTATTGGGGCACATTTAATGTTATAGTGAGAAGATGAGGTTTGCTTAATTTATGTTTGTTTAAATGCTGTACTTGTGCACATTGTGGTAGTCTTAAATTTAAGCAGGAAATTCCTGAAGAATTAGTGATGGTTGTTTTGCTGTGAGCAGTTGTTCTCATCAGTTACGTTGAGGCACATAGAGGCTTCCTTTCTTTTCTATTGTAGCATGTTTGCAGTTGGGTAAAGAGGATATGTTCTGTTGCTTCCTGAACTAAGTAATAGGTATGAGGAGGCCAAAGCCAAAGGTATGGATAACTATGATCGTGAATTGGAAGAAACGATAGAAAGACTGATAGTTGAGTGTGAGAGAAAGATTCAAAGGGCCCTTCAGCGTTTGGAGGAGGAAGACGCTAAGGCAGCTATTGCAATTTCTATCACTGAGGTTACAAAGGTAGCTCCTATTAATTACTTGTTTGGTCCCATTAATACTATGTTTGATCGTTTCATTATAGAAACTAAATGTTTAAACATGATACATATTTGCGAACCAGAGTAAAGAAGTAATTGAGTTCTCCAAACAAATTAAGGAGAAGATGAAGGAGATAGACACTTTTGGTAAGTCCCGTGTTGTTCTTTTATTAGGCTTTTTTGTCATGTTTGTGTGGCATTCTTTTTCCTTCTCAGTTCTCACAGTTATTTGTTGTGAAACTTTTGAAGTTTCATTTATTATAATTATATGTTTGTAACTTTGCATTTTGCTCATCTAGATCTTGAGGGAAACACTGAGGGGAAAATTCGGGCCACTGAAGAGGTTGATAAACTCAAGGAACAGAGGGCTGAAGAGCAGGTACTGCTGATGCCACTATCAGAAAATAACCACACTGGAGTTGCGATAACTTATCTATATAGCTGAATTTATTTCTGCCCTGTCACTTTCGTAACAATCTTTTTATTATTTTCAAGGCAAAGCTACTGCTTGAAGCTTTCAATAAGGACCGTGTTTCATTACTGAATGCTCTCCAAACAGCTACACAATCAACAGCACATTCTGCTCTTGCTGCTACTCCAGATGCACGCACACAAGAAATGATTAACGAAAAGCTAAAAAAGGCAGAAGAACTAGGTGTGTTTCTTTAACTTTACTTCCTACCGACTCCTTTGCTTGACTACTAGAGCAGAGAACATTGTTTATCTCGTCTTGTATGATGTACATACATTATTTGTTTTGAACAGGTGATAGTGGGATGATTGATGAAGCACAAAAACTGTTGGATGAAGCAGAAGCTCTTAAGAAGGTTGGCATCTATCTTTAGCGTTTAAATTTGGAGCAACTGACTAGATGTTATAGTAGGTCATCTGCTTTAGGAGCAACTGATTAGAAGTTGTAGTAGCTCATGTTTTAGTTGCCAAAGTACTATTCCCTCCGTTCCATATTATAAGCCGTTTTGGCAAACTAAATTAGTTAGCCAAAACGGCTTATAATACGGAACAGAGGTTGTATTTCATATCTTATGTGTTTTGTTTTGATCTCTAACCAGCTGGGTGCGTGGCCACAGCCTGTTCCAGACTCTGCCAAAATGTCGGCTCACGTTCAGACTGTAAGTAGCTCCATTTTCCTGCTGTGATCCACAATAAAATTAGTTACCAACTGCATGGAGATATTCGATTCCATATGTGATAGGACTCTATTCTACTCCCTCCGTTTTTTAATATAAGATGTTTTAGCTTTTGTCCATATTCACATGCACACAAATGTATGTAGACACATTTTAGTTTGTATGTTCACTTATTTTAGTATGCATATAGACAACATGTGTAACACCTTAAACATCTTATATTAAAAAACGGAGGGAGTAGTTAGGAAGCTTAGCAATAATAACATATTTAGTCGTTCTATTT
Source organism: Poa pratensis (assembly GCA_947311845.1). NCBI lineage: Eukaryota > Viridiplantae > Streptophyta > Magnoliopsida > Poales > Poaceae > Poa > Poa pratensis. The sequence continues at coordinate 35,512,803 of CAMZMU010000087.1, forward strand.
ATATTAATTTTTTGCATTTGTGATCTTTTGTTCAGACTGATCAAAAGCTGCGCCTGTGTGACATATGTGGAGCATTTTTAAGCGTGTATGACAGGTAATTTCATCTTCTTTGGTTTAACCATGAATTTTCGCCATGGGGTCATGAGTATAGCGGAGTATGGGGTTTCAAGTGTTTCAGTTTTTGACAGACGCCTGTGCCTCCCTTTTCACCAGCAGGCTTTTGGGTCCAGTTTTACGAGGATTACTTTTGCAGCTAAAGAATGTGCGTGTTTATTTCATACATGTTTTTATCCTTGTGGATTATAGATGCCTTGTTAAGGGTTTATAGTTACATACGAACTTCTTGAAAACAACATGTGATGTATAGTTACGATCTTGCTAACTTGTCTTTCAAACAGTGACCGGCGTTTGTCAGATCATTTTGGAGGGAAACTTCATATCGGATTTATGCTAATACGTGAGAAGTTGTCCGAACTGCAGGTAAGTTTACAGAATAATCTTTTGAGTGAAGCGTATTCCTGCAGAGTCACATGTTAGTACCAGATTTTGCTAACATGGCTAGATTATTGATTTTCTCTGTTAGTACCTGAATTTTCTTGTTTATTTTGGGGATTAAGATGGGAATTTGCTTCTGTTCTTTTGACCTGTACAGGAAGGAAAAAACAAAAGGCGCAAGGTGGATCGAGCTGAATATGACAGAAGGTACTCTTGTGCTTCCTAACTCAAAGCATCCTAACAATGCAACATTATGCTATTAATTATCGTGCTAAAAGTACTGTTGGAATGATCTCTTGTACAACAACTAGATCCAGGGAAAGGAGCACAGAACGTGACAGAGCATCAAGCAGGGACCGTCATAGAGGAGAGCGAGGCAGCAGCAGTGGCAGGGACAGGGATTATGACCGTAGAAGTAGCCATGATCGCTACCATGACAGAGAAAGTAGATATGACAGGGAAAAGGACAAGGAATCAGGGAGATCTCGTAGCTATGATTCGAGGAGTCACCGAAGGTCGCGTTCCCCAAGGGATAGTTCTAGAGATTATGATCGACACAGGTACACTTACATCTATTTTAGTTACCACATAAAGTTGGAATTGTGCACCAATTCTTCCCTGTTGCAATCTCTTGCTATTATTAAACAAAAATGCAAACAAAAAGAACTCAATAAAGCCACCAGTTTCTGTGTGAAACTTAAAATTACCAAGGAAAAATATATGTTCTTGATGTCTATAAACTTTTAGGTTAGATTCCTGTTAAGTTCATTATCAGTCTCTATTATGTGAATGGCTAAATTATATTAATACCCTGAATCATTTTATGATCTTGAGCTCGTTGAATGAATACTTTACTTGCTGCAGCACTCATGATTCTCGTGAAAACGCATCTAACTTGATTTTGGTGTCTCTGCAGGCGTCATGACCGTCGAGATCTGCACTAGATGCAGGCTTGTTTCATTAGGTTTTCTGAGGGTTCTGCCATACATTCAGTGATGCTTTCATCATTGAACTAGACAGTTAAGAAAGACCAGCTTGAGAGTGGAGGGGTCGGCACCTGTTTCTTCTATCCTGGCTATAAATGTGCATCTTCCTTTACCCCATAACTAATGAACATGACCTGGTGTAACATACATATTCTGTTATGGTGTTTGCTGGCATCGATCTTATGTATGCATAAACCGTGTGTTATGTCTCATTTGCACTCTAATTCATGGCATCCCTTGCAAAAACACGCATGTCGGTTTTCTTAACGTTTCCTTGTTATAAATTGCAATCAGGAAGTAAATATGTTCTTGGTCATGCATATGTTTATGAGCGAGCAAGTTATATAAGCGCAATATTATCCTTACGCATCTGATTGATGGATGCATTGATAAGGAAGGAGGTGATAATCCTCAACATTTTGTAATACCTCCTGCATCCAAATTTCCTAGAATGCTGGTGGGATGCTTGGGTGAATTAGACGTATATCTGTGAAGATTCAGAGTTGCAGAACCTAGACATTCAGACCGTACTGTCATAGGCTCATCTGCTCATGGCCTAGAAGTTATTAACATTTTTACGTTTGATTGTCAATGTAGAAAGAATGACCAATGTTTAGAACACCAGATTAATATTGATAAATCAATCATAAGATATGCTTTCACAATACACAATAGACTAATAGTTTCTATTTAAATCAGCATATTTTTCAAAGAAGTTGATGGTCATAATGTCTTGAGACGACATGCATTTGGACAAAACTAGCAGGTTAGAATATGCAGAAACAAGTCATGAAGTCCCCATAATGCACCTGCAGGTTGTCCGGTGCTGCTAGCTCATTAGCCTCTTCACTCTGTCAATGCAACTGCGCAAATGCAAGGTATTAGATTTTGTTATGTGTCCTTGCATCTCTGAAAGAAAGAACGAAAAATACTGTATGTGCAAGGGAGGGGCAGGAAAGGAGAAAACCTTCTCAGCAAATTGGGCAAGATGCGCTCCATGGCGTCAACTAGAATGTCGCAACTCAGCTTCTTTTCTGCTACATTCAGCAATTCTCCAGTGTTAGCTAAAGTCAAAACGAAACCAATCAGCTTACGCTGAGCTGCATATGGCATGCCCGAGAAGAGTCTAGCTCCGGTAGATTCACTCGAACAACAATCATCTATTTCAGTGGCTTTGGGTGTATTATTTGAAGAACAGGGCTCGTCGTTATGCTGCTCAGAGTTACGGTGGAAATAGTTGGTCTCGGAGAGTATGAAATCATTACCCACACTCCCAAAGCTCATCAACTCGTCGTCATCTGAGCAGTCTTCTGCATCATAATATGCTAAAGCTCTGATTTGACTGCTTACATTCAAAACAGCATCTACTTCCGCGTTCTTCCTTTGTTCAGTGAGGCCAACACTTCTACATTGAGAAATCTGATTTATAAAAGCTATGGTTCGAGGAGCCTCACCTAGCAAATCACCTTCGTCACATCCAAACAAGCATTCCATCAAGTACCTCCTCACGGCTACTCTAAAGTGCATCTTTCGAAATTTATAATCTGGATCCAGTATGAGACGCAGCGATTTCAGGTCAGCATGCTTAACGTTTGGAAGCGACCAAAGAGCATTCAGGCATCATTTTGCAAATCTGCTGTTTCATTTGAAAAGGGGAAAAACTCTTGACTTTGAAATATCCATGGATCTCAGCTTCTGCTTCCAATATAGGTTCATCACTTACATGGCCTTTGCTAAATTCTTTGGCAGGTAACCTTCCTCAAGCTGTTCTATAATAAATTTGCATCTTTTCCCCACCATTTCAATAAGATACCTTCTACTGGAAGACCATATTGCAATCTCTCTTGATGTGAGATACGATATAGGTTATGGACCATGAGGTTCCGGTTGCTGATGAGGAAGCCAGGATGCATATTATTTTTTGCACTTCTTTGACAACCTAGTTGGCTTACACATAACCACTTTTGTTCCCCTGACTGTGAAGGCCATATCTGCAGTAGTGGGTGATCGTTTTTTTTCTAGTTTTTTGAAACTTTTCCGCTATATTAGGTCAGCAAGCCGCCTCATTAAAACCCTGCCAGTCCCTTTCGGTACCCTGATTAGGGAAAGAGTGCGTCTGAAACTTGCCGCCTTTAACCATTGTCAATCGTTACATCATTTATCAGACTGCCTAAAAGAAAGCTAGGGGGATCATCGTCCCAATTACATTGTATTCTATCATTGAAACACATTCTAGCAATTTCATGCGCAACCTTGTTTGCCTCCCTCGGAATATGTTGGAATTCCACCGAGTTGATACCGGAGCAAAGGTCCACAATATCCGCAAAAATGGCTGCTGAATCCATCCACCAAGTGTCCGTCCCAGTGCAAGCATCAATAGTCTCAGCCGAATCAGATTCTGCTATGATCGTGTTGCAACCAAGTCGATTTGCCAGAGCTAGCCCATCTTTCATAGCCAAAGCTTCCGCCATTGCCGTTGACGAGGGGTTAACTCATCAAATCCCATGGTCAAGGACCTAGGGTTGAGATTACGGGGAGAGAACGTGGTAGTACTGGTAGTTTCGTCGGCTGACAAGCAGAGGCAAAGATTTACCCAGGTTCAGGCCTCCGGAGAGTAACACCCTACTTCCTGCTTGTCTGGTATTGATCGTGTGAGATTATGCGGTTACAGGGAGGCTCTGGCGAGATGTCGATCTCGCTAGGGCTTTCGGTGGTTTGAGTATTGCGTGTCCTGGATCGGCGGCCCTCCCAACCTTTATATAATAGGCTGAGTCTCGGGAGTTCGGAACCGACACAGATTACATGTAAGGAAAGCCTAAACCGACTATGCCTATGTCTAATCTTGGAGGGTACTCCATCTTGTTGGGCCTTTCGTCATGGGCTTCATGTAGGCTCTTGATAGTTGGGCCTTAGTCGACACGTGCACCAGGTACCCTTATGGTAGGGTACCCGAGATGTATATCCTTGTCAGTAGCCCCCGAGTACTTGTCTGACTCGAAGAATCGGGCATGGACTCGTTCGTAAGTGCACGTCATATTCTTTGTACTTGTGTTTATAATTGGAATTCTTGTATGAATAGCACATGTTGGCTATGTCGAGTATTTTATCGACTATGGTTTTTGCTTATGATAATCAAGTGATAACAGCTTAGTAGGCCCGGTACACTCGACGGATCGGGACCGGTTAACTACACATTCGGGTAAAACCTTACTAGCTTTCAATCAAACTCGAGTCCCCGGACTCGAATTTGGAACAGACTGGTCAGACTCGACTAGGCCGCGGAGGTCTTACTGAATCGATCTGCAGTATAACTTTGAAATTTACCCAACGCGTCCGTCGGGATTTTTCATCATGTCTGTTGACACGGAAAGTATAAGGATTAACGTTGCTGGAACGGTCCTTAGCCCAGCTCGAAAGTTCGGCGGGTCTTACCTTTGCACTATGCGTGCAGCATCCGAGATATTTACGGCGGACGCAACTCGGGAATTTTTGAGTATGATTTTGTATATGAACTGAGTCGAGTCTTTTGTCGACTGATATTTTTTCATTATTCTATCGGGTGCGCGACAGCGCTCCCGATGGGAGTGGCCCCCCGAGATTGTGCTGTATTGTTTGCAATGGAGGATAATCTCAAATCTGTTTATCCCGTATATCTTTAGTCGAAGAATTTTTTGATATGCTCCCGATGGGAGTAATATGCCTCAGTCGAAGAAACGGTCAAGTGACCAATTTTGCCTTAACATTGCTTTTTCACACCCGAACCAAACAAGGCAGTCGAGTGACCGATATGGTTTGGGCGGACTCGAATGTGTTTCTGATCAGAGCGCTTGCGATGACGTCAGGGATGACGCTTACGGCGACTGCGCTTCCTGACACGCGGTGGCATGCGTTATGCTGTGATAGATGTGACGTGACACATATGTAGGCCCATTGTGCAGCGCTGACCGAACGACGGTGCCGTTTGGACTGGATTTGACTGCTCTGGCCCACTTTTTACGGAGACGCGATGATGGCTCCTCTTTTTGCGTGCGTAGTGGGCGGAGTGGCCGGCGACGGTTGCCCTCCGCGCTTGCCACCTGTACGGTGGGATTGCCCGCGGAGCGCACGATTGCGATTTGAACAGTTAAGATTGATTTCGCTTTGTGGTAAATAGGGAGAAAGGCGCTGGCATAATTTTTTACTAGCCATTTGCCTCCTGCGCCGCCCCTATTTCATCTTCTTCCTCACGCTCCCCCTCCATTGTTCTTGTGCCAGAGCTTTGCGCACGCCACCACCTTCCCTTTGACGATGAAGAAAGTAGCGGGCAACAAGCGTTCTGCCGCGACCGATGAGGTGGCGGTGAAGGGGAAGAAAGCTGCGGCGAGCGCATCTGCAGCTGCCGCTGGTCTGAAAAAGAGCACCGGGGATTGGGCGAAGTCCTCGATCAAGGATGCTCACCTCGTCAAGCTCCGCCAGCAGGGCCTGTTACCACCCGAGGACCAGTTGGCTGTCCGCGCTCCATCGCCCAAGGAGGTATTCCCCGAGCCTCGCGCCAATGAGCGCGTTTTTTTTGCGGAATTTCTTCCTAGAGGGTTTTCGCTCCCCCTCCACGATTTTGTTCGTGGTCTGATGTATGCCTATGGGGTACAAATCCACGATTTCACCCCTAATGGTATTCTGCACATTGCGTGTTTTATCACGCTCTGTGAATGTTTTCTGGGAGTTTCTCCCAGCTGGGCGTTGTGGAAGTCGATTTTCATAAATAAGAGTTGTGCGTAGGCTCCATAGCACAGATGGGAGTTTGATGACCCACAAGTATAGGGGGTGTATCGTAGTACTTTCGATAAATAAGAGTGTCGAACCCAACGAGGAGCAGAAGGTGCTGACAAGGAGTTTCGGTAAAGGTTTCACTGTAAATGCTAGCAGACAAGTTTTTAGGGGTTTTTGATATAGCAGGTAAATAAAATGCGAGTAAGTAAAAGACAGTAATAATAATTGCAGCGAGTGGCCCAATCCTTTTTAGAGCAAAGGACAAGCCGGTTGGTTTACTTATGATGACAAAATGTTCTTGAGGACACACGGGATTCTAGTCAAGTGCTTTCGCTTCACATAGTTGATTAATCTTCATTGTTTTGATAAGTGTTGTGTGGGTGAACCTATGCTAATGCACCGCCCTTACTTGGACTAATACATACTTGTGATTATACCCTTGCAAGCATCCGCAGTTACAAGAAAGTAATTAAGATAAATCTAACCACAGCCTTAAACTCTGAGATCCTACGCTCCCTTGTGCACCGGTATACTAACGGGGGTTTAGGTTTCTGTCACTCCGGCAACCCCACAATTAGCAACCAAATACACAATGCATTCCTCTAGGCCCATAAAGGTGAAGTGTCATGTAGTCGACGTTCACACGACACCACTAGAAGAATAGCACCACAACTTAAATATCAAACCATTAAATATTACTCAACATAATTCCACTACTAACAGCGTGACTTCTCCCATGTCCTCAAGAACTAAACAAACTACTCACAAGACATCATATGGATCATGATCAGAGGTGATATAATGATGGATAACGATCTGAACATATACTTTAATTCACCGATAAAACTCAATAGCATCAACCACAAGGAGTAATTAACACCGGGAGAGTTTCCCCTATGAACTAAACAAAGTATAGCCCTAGATGTTACAGCGGAACGAGATGGTGCAGCGGTGATGGTGGTGATGGCGGTGGAGATGATGATGATGATCCCGATGAAGTCCAGCGCGATGACGATGAGGATGGCGATGATCTCCCCCTCCGGGAGGAATTTCCCCGGCAGATTTCTCCCTGCCGGAGAGCTTTTTCTCTCTCTGTTGTTTCCGCCTCGTGGAGGCGGCGGAATATTTTCTCTGGACTCCCCGTGTCTTAGGGTTTCTGGGGGATGAAGTACGCGAAGGGGGAGCGCCTGAGGTGGGCCAGGGGCACCACACCTGGCCAGGGCGCGGCCAAGGTGGGCCCGCGCCCAGGGGTGGTGTGGGCCCCTCCTGGCCCATCTCAGCCTCCCCTTTTGGCTTAGTCCATCTTCTGATAAAATAGGAACATCTGTCTTCTCAAATATTTTTAGTGCTCCAGAAATATAGTGCCTTGACGTGCTTTTTCCAGCTGAAATCTGACTCCGGCAGTTAATTATCCAATGATCATCAAACATGCAAAATAAGACAAAATAACATAAGTAAACCTCTTAATATGAAATATATCATTGAATAACAGTAAATTATGCTATAAAATAGTGATGCAAAATGGACGTATCAACCCCCCCAAGCTTAGACCTCGCTTGTCCCCAAGCGAAAGCTGAGCTCAGTAAACTAGAACAAAAGTTTATGGAGTGAAGCGTCGATAATAAAGAATACGGACAAGAAGCATCAGTATTACTAAACAAACAACTCATTTTAAACAGCAACTACTCTTCATATAACCTAACTTGAACATGAGTAGTGAAACAACCACAATAAAAATACACGAAGGAAATTATAGATTAGTAATGGCACACTTCATTCTTGGTCATAGAACAATAAGCAATCAATACTTATCTTTCGAAAGGAGTCTTTATATTAGAGCTTATATTGCAGAACTTCCACACTCAATTATCACACCTTCTTTACAGTCATTGATAACTTGCAAAGCTATATTCTTAGAGGCAAAAGTCTTTGTGCTAAGACAAGAAGGATAAAGACATGATTGACAATATTAATGATATATATGGTTGAATCACAACAACTCAAATGCTTGCTCAAGGAAGAAGGAAATAGGTGTACTGACTCAACATGAAAAGTAAAAGAAAGGCCCTTCGCAGAGGGAAGCAGGGATTAAGTCATGTGCTAGAGCTTTTAAGTTTTTGAAATCATATAGAGAGCAAAAATTAAGTTTGAGAGGTGTTTGTTAATTGTCAACGAATGGTAGGGTGAAAACAGTATTCTCCCTGTCAAACAGACTTTTAAGAGCGGCTCCCATGAAGGACGTTATTTCTACCAGCAAGGCAGATCATCCCTCTTTCTCTTTGGTTTACACACGCAGATATTTCACTGTTTGTCATTGCTTACTGATAATCAGGGCAAAAGTGTGAAGAGAATTAATGGTTAAAGTTGTAATTAATTGGGACTGGGCATCCCGTTGCCAGCTCTTTTTGCAAATTGGATAAGCGGATGTATATGCCACTAGTCCAGGTGTAAAGTCTTTGACAAGTAGAATAAAGGATAACCACACTACTTCCTCATGAGCTAGTAAACATTGACACAAAAGGGAATAATAACATTTTGAATAATTTAAAGGTAGCACATGAAAAATTTACTTGGAGTGGCAAAGAAATACCACATATAGGTAGTTATGGTGGACACAAATGGCATGGGTTTGGCTCAAGGATTTGGATGCACGAGAAGCATTCCCTCTCAGTACGGTGGTTAAGGCTAGCAAGGTCATGTGCAAGCATAAAAGTTGGGGGATACACACAAATATACATGTAATAGAAGCAACCATGCTATCTTCCCTGTAAGCACAAATGTTTTAACTCAAAGAATACTAATCTTATTGGCTAGCAAGAAAGAAAGATAAAGGGATAATATTTTTGCATGTAATTCCCTCCTTCTACTTAAGTTTTCATGGTATTGTTGCTAATGACCAATACTAAGTTTGCCACAACTAATATAATTTACTTGATGTACCCAAAAGTGGCGTCAATACCAATGGCAAGATCAGCACATAAAGGATTGCAGGCTAAAAAAATGTACCGAAAGTAAAGGTGGAACTTCTCATTAATATTCTGAACAAAACACACTCAAACCAACGGATACATGGATAACTAAAGGGTGACACTCCACATCGCAAACCATCTTATAAGATAACTTCTCTACTCATGATATGACCACGAAATTATAAAAACGAAAGGATAAAGATGATACTGGGCACTCCCCCAAGCTTGGAACAAGCCAAGGGAGTGCCATTACCCCTTGACGATTTAGGCTTGATCTCTTGGTGGTGAAGAAGACTCCTCGTCATCAAATTTCCAAGGCAGAGGCTCCCCATCAACGAAAGAGGATTTGGTTTCCAAGAACCTGAAACTAGCAGCTGAGCTTATGCGTTTGAACCTAGCTTCATACTCACAGTTTTGGTTTTGAAGATCGTAAATTTGCCCTTGTAACTTGGATGTAGTTTTACTAAGTGCGAAGATGTTATCCCACAGCTTATCAGTCTCCTTCTTGTGTTCATCAATAAGCTCATCAATGATCTTGTGGTTGATCTCCACTCCGCGCTCTATCATCTTCTGGTACCGGAAAACTTCATGCTCTACTTCTTCTAGCCTAGCCTTCATGTCCCCTTCAACCTTGGGTCCCTTGACATCTTCTCGAACAAGGACTCCATCCACAAGCCGCATCTCTTGAGGGTGCTGCTTTAGCTCATTGATGTATGGGTTGACGACGTTCTTGAAGAAGGTATCCTTCGGAGCCCCGGATGAAGACATCTTCTAATCTGGAGCTAAACCTGGCAGAAACAGCTCGAAAACAAAACTCGACGAAAACACGATATACGGACCTCGGGAGATCCGGGTGATTATATAGCAAAAAGTTTTACGACAAAAGGAAGGTACAGGACGAAACGGGGTCGGAGACGGGCTCCGAGGAGCCCACACGCCCCACGGCGCGGCCAGGGTGGGGCCCGCGCCCTGGGGTGGTGTGGTGCCCTCGGGCACCGTTTCCTACCCTTTTCCGACTCATAATTTTCCATATTATGTAAAAACAACAAATATTTAGTTGAAAGTAAATCGCGAACTTTTTCTTACCGAAACTGTTACCTATTCCAAATCAGCTTTGCAGTTGTCTGAATTTGACTTTTTATAAAATCCTCTGGAGTTACCACTTTGATAAATCAACATCTTCATTATAAGAATCTCCAGAAATGTAATGCTTGAGTCTTTGACCATTAACCACTTGTGGTCTGTCCCCATCTAGTGAATTGATTTTAATCGCACCTGAGCGATAGACCTCCTCATGATATAAGGTCCTTCCCATTTTGAAAGTAATTTTCCTGCAAAAAATCTGAGACGAGACCTATACAATAAAACTTTTTCACCTACGTTAAATTCTCTCTTAAGAATTCTTCTATCATGCCATTGCTTAACTTTCTCTTTAAAGAGCCTAGCATTTTCATAAGCTGCATTTCTCCATTCATCTAAAGAATTCAAATTAAGCAATCTCTTTTTACCGGCAAGTTTAAAATCTCTATTAAGTTCTTTCACCGCCCAATAGGCTTTATGTTCTAATTCTAGAGGCAAATGACAAGCTTTTCCATAAACCATTTTGTAAGGAGACATTCCCATAGGATTTTTATAAGCAGTTCTATAAGCCCACAAAGCATCGTTAAGCTTTTTAGACCAATTTTTTCTAGATTTATTAACAGTCTTTTGCAAAATAGACTTAATCTCTCTATTTGATAATTCTACTTGACCACTTGTTTGGGATGATATGGTGAAGCAATTCTATGATTAACATCATACTTAGCTAGAGTTTTTCTAAAAGCACCATGAATAAAATGAGAACCCCATCAGTCATGAGATATCTAGGCACACCAAACCTAGGAAGATAATATCTTTAAGCATTTTTAATGATGTCTCACCATCAGCACTAGAAGTTGGTATAGCTTCTACCCATTTAGTAACATAATCAACAGCAACAAGTATATGAGTATAACCATTTGAGGAGGAAAAGGACCCATAAAGTCAAATCCCCAACAGTCAAAGGTTCAATAACAAGAGAATAATTCATAGGCATTTCATTACGTCTACTAATGTTACCTACTCTTTGACATTCATCACATGATAAAACAAATTTTCTAGCATCTCTAAAAAGGGTAGGCCAATAAAAACCTGATTGTAGAACCTTTTGCGCAGTTCTATCTCCAGCGTGATGTCCTCCATAAGCACTTCCATGGCATTTGCTCAATATTTCTTTCTGTTCATACTCAGGAACACATCTTCGCATAATGCCATCTACTCCTTCTTTATACAAATGTGGGTCATCCCAAAAATAATGCCTCAAATCATAAAAGAACTTTCTTCTTTGCTGAGCTGTAAAGGTCGGAGGCAAATACTTGGCAACAATAAATTAGCATAATCAGCATACCAAGGACTTTCGCGTGAGCTTACCTTTATCGCAGCCAATTGTTCATTTGGAAAACTATCATTAACAGGTATAGGATCATCTGAAATGTTTTCTAATCTAGACAAATTATCAGCAACAGGATTTTCAGCACCTTTCCTATCTACAATATGTAAATCAAATTCTTGCAGTAAAGTACCCATCTTATGAGCCTAGGCTTAGCATCTTTCTTTTCCATAAGGTATCTAATAGCAGCATGATCAGTGTGAATAGTAACTTTTGAATCAACAATATAAGGTCTAAATTTATCACAAGCAAAAACAACTGCTAAAAATTCCTTTTCAGTAGTAGCATAATTCTTTTGAGCGGCATCAAGTGTTTTACTAGCATAATGAATAACATTTAACTTCTTGTCTACCCGCTGTCCAAGAACAGCTCCTACAGCAAAATCACTAGCATCACACATTATTTCAAAAGGTAAAGTCCAATCAGGAGGTTGAACAACAGGAGCTGTGATTAAAGCCTTTTTTAGAGTTTCAAAAGCTTCCTTGCAATCATCATCAAAAACAAAAGGTACATCTTTTTGAAGAAGATTAGTGAGGGGTTTTGAAATTTTAGAGAAATCTTTAATAAACCTCCTATAAAAACCGGCATGACCAAGAATACTACGGATACCTTTCACATCCCTTGGACAGGGCATTTTCTCGATTGCTTCAACTTTAGCTCTGTCCACTTCAATACCTCTTTCAGAAATTTTGTGCCCTAGGACAATTCCTTCATTAACCATGAAATGACATTTCTCCCAATTAAGAACAAGATTAGTCTCCTCACATCTCTGCAAAACTTTATCAAGATTGTGCAAGCAATTATCAAAGGAAGTTCCGTAGACGGAAAAATCGTCCATGAATACTTCCACAATTTCTTCACAAAAACCATGAAAAATAGCAGACATGCATCTTTGGAACGTAGCAGGAGCATTACACAAACCAAAAGGCATACGTCTATAAGCATAAGTTCCATAAGGACAAGTAAAAGTAGTTTTCTCTTGATCTTGTGCTTTAACAGCAATTTGTGAGAATCCAGAATAACCATCAAGGAAACAAAAATGGTTTTCTTAGACAACCTTTCTAACATTTGATCAATAAAAGGCAAAGGATAATGATCTTTCTTAGTTACTTTATTGACCTTTCTAAAATCAATGCACATCCTATACCCAACTACTACTCTTTGAGGAATAAGTTCATCATTTTCATTTGGTACAACAGTAACTCCTCCTTTCTTAGGGACACAATGCACAGGACTTACCCATCTACTATCAGCAATAGGATAAATTATACCAGCATCAAGAAGTTTTAATACCTCATTTCTTACCACTTCTTTCATTTAGGGATCAAGCGACGCTGATGCTCAACAACAGGTTTTGCATCGGGTTCAATGTTGATGGCATGTTGACATATAGTAGGAGAAATCCCCTTTAAATCATCCAAAGTGTATCCCATAGCTCCTCGATGTTTCTTTAGTACTTCTAATAGCCTTGCTTCTTCATTACCTGAAAGTTTAGAACTAATAATAACAGGATATACTTTCCTTTCATCAAGATAAACATACTTAAGATTATCAGGTAAAGGTTTTAAATCGAAGACAGGATCTTCCTTAGGAGGCGCTGAGGTACCCAAATCTTCCACAGGCAAATTATGCTTAAGTATTGGTGGTTGACGAAGAAAGGCATTGTCAATCTCATTCCTCTCCTCCATAAATACTTCACTTTCGTGTTCCTCCATGAATTGCTGCAAGGCATTGTTAGGAGCAACAGCAATAGAAGCAAGTTGTTCATTTTGAGTCTCATTAGGCAAATCAGTTTCATAAAGTTGTTTACCAAACTTAGAGAAATTAAACTCATAAGATTCTCCATTAAATTTAGTGTAAATTTTCTCTTTCTTACAATCTATAATGCACCACATGTATTCAAGAAAGGCCTACCAAAAATAATGGGACAAGCTTTACTAGCAACAGAACCAAGTACTAGAAAATCAGCAGGGTATTTAGTCTTACCACATAAAACTTCAACATCTCTCACAATACCAATTGGAGAGATAGTTTCTCTATTAGCAAGCTGAATAACCACATCAATCTCCTCAAGTTCGCAAGGACCAATTTCATGCATAATTTCTTTATAAAGATCAAAAGGAATAGCACTAGAACTTGCACCAATATCACATAAACCATAATAGCAATGTTCTCCTATTTTGACTGAAAGCACAGGAACACTTGTTTTCCTAGCTCTACTGGGATGTGAAACAATATTAGAGGCATCTTCACAAAAGATAATATGTCCTCCTTCTACATTTTCAGTTACCAAATCCTTTACTATTGCTATTGTGGGTTCAACCGCTATTTGTTCAGCAGGTTCTAAAGCTTTCTTTGCACTTTTATTAACCACACTAGCTATGATAGAATGTTCCTAATTTTAACAGGAAAAGGTGGTTTCTCAATATAAGGTTCTGGCAAGATACGATCAACTGTATGAACTTCAATGTTTTTAATATTGGCAGAATTAGTATTATCTTTGTAAGGCAAATGATACTTATTGCAACTTTCTTTAGGAACATCAAGATAAGAGGCAAAAGCCTTGTAACAGTTTGCAATAACTTGAGAATCAAGACCATACATATCATAGAGATTACGAAAATTATCAGTATTCATAAAAGTTTTAATGCATTCGTAATCATACTTTATACCTGATTCTCTACCTTTGTCGTTCTCCCATCCTTCAGTATTTTCCTCAATCCGATCAAGAAGGTCCCATTTAACTTCCTCTTTATTACGCGTAAATGATCCAGCACAAGAGGTATCCAATAGAGTTTTATCTTGAAGAGAAAGCCTTGCATAGAAGTTATCAATAAACATTACCAGGAAGCTCATGAATGGGGCATTTGAGCATTAATGATTTCAATCTCCCCCACGCTTGGGCAATACTTTCTCCATCATGAGGCCAAAAATTATATATATGATTCCGATCTTGATGAATTTCACTAGGAGGATAAAATTTAGAATAAAAGAGAGGCACAATCTCCTCCCAGCCAATAGAACGCCCATTCTTCAGCATCCTATACCATTTTGCAGCTTTACCAGTCAACGATATAGAAACAATTTCTTCTTGACCTCTTCCATTGAAATACCTGCACACTTGAACAACTCGCATAATTCATGAATAAATAGCAAATGATCCCCAGGAGGGACAGTTCCATCTCCTGCATAGCGGTTATTCGTAACTCGTTCAACAATTTTCATAGGTATTTTAAATGGAATTACTTGATCAGGTGGTTCCTCTTCTACTACCGTAGCAGTGGTAGTAGTATTTCCAAACAGGGATTCAAATGGAGATCTCTCCATGATAAAATAAAGTAGCAAGCAGAAATAAAAATAGCACCTACAGTAAAAGTTTCCCTTACCAATTCCACTCACCAATAGCGCTTCACTCCCCGGCAACGGCGCCAGAAAATAGTCTTGATGACCCACAAGTATAGGGGGTGTATCGTAGTACTTTCGATAAATAAGAGTGTCGAACCCAACGAGGAGCAGAAGGTGCTGACAAGGAGTTTCGGTAAAGGTTTCACTGTAAATGCTAGCAGACAAGTTTTTAGGGGTTTTTGATATAGCAGGTAAATAAAATGCGAGTAAGTAAAAGACAGTAATAATAATTGCAGCGAGTGGCCCAATCCTTTTTAGAGCAAAGGACAAGCCGGTTGGTTTACTTATGATGACAAAATGTTCTTGAGGACACACGGGATTCTAGTCAAGTGCTTTCGCTTCACATAGTTGATTAATCTTCATTGTTTTGATAAGTGTTGTGTGGGTGAACCTATGCTAATGCACCGCCCTTACTTGGACTAATACATACTTGTGATTATACCCTTGCAAGCATCCGCAGTTACAAGAAAGTAATTAAGATAAATCTAACCACAGCCTTAAACTCTGAGATCCTACGCTCCCTTGTGCACCGGTATACTAACGGGGGTTTAGGTTTCTGTCACTCCGGCAACCCCACAATTAGCAACCAAATACACAATGCATTCCTCTAGGCCCATAAAGGTGAAGTGTCATGTAGTCGACGTTCACACGACACCACTAGAAGAATAGCACCACAACTTAAATATCAAACCATTAAATATTACTCAACATAATTCCACTACTAACAGCGTGACTTCTCCCATGTCCTCAAGAACTAAACAAACTACTCACAAGACATCATATGGATCATGATCAGAGGTGATATAATGATGGATAACGATCTGAACATATACTTTAATTCACCGATAAAACTCAACAGCATCAACCACAAGGAGTAATTAACACCGGGAGAGTTTCCTGATACGTCTCAAACGTATCTATAATTTTTGATGTTCCATGCTTGTTTTATACCAATTGCTACATGTTTTGCATCTACTTTATATCACTTTTATACATTTTTTGGGACTAACCTATTAACAAGATGCCGAAGTGCCAGTTCCTGTTTTCTGCTGTTTTTGTATTCCAGAAAAGCTAGTCTGGAAATATTCTCGGAATTGGACGAAACTTCACGGGGATCCCTATTTTACCAGAACACACCTGACGGACCAAAGGAGCAGCAGAGGAGGGCCACCAGGGCCCCACACGCCACTAGGGCGCGGTCCCTCCCTGGCGCGCCCTAGGGTGATGTGGGCCCCTCGGGGGTCGTCAGCCGCCGCTCTTTCGCCTACTTATTCCCCCCGATGCGAAAACCCTAAGTGCCTGAGCAAATATCCACGAAAAGTTCCAGAGACGCCGCCGCCGTCAACCCTTGCTCGGGAGGGTCCAGAACCTCTTCCCGGCACCCTGCCGGAGAGGGGAATCGTCACCGGAGGCTTCTACATCGCCATGCCTGCCTCCGGAGTGATGCGTGAGTAGTTCATCCTTGGACTACGGGTCCATAGCAGTAGCTAGATGGTTGTCTCTCCAATTTGTGCCATCATGTTTAGATCTTGTGAGCTGCCCTACATGATCAAGATCATATTATTGTAATGCTACATGTTGTGTTTGCTGGGATCCGATGAATATTGAATACTATGTCAAGTTGATTATCAATCTATGCCCTATGTTATTTAAGATCTTGCATGCTTTCCGTTACTCGTAGATGCTTTAGCCAAGTAGATGCTTGTAACTCCAAGAGAGAGTATTTATGCTAGATAGTGGGTTCATGCCTCCGGTAATCTGGGAGAGTGACAGCAACTTCTAAGGTTGCGGATGTGCTGTTGCCACTAGGGATAACCTAACAATGCTATGTCCACGGTCATATGTATTTGTTTACATTACGCACTTTACTTAATGCAATTATCCGTTGCTTGCAACTTAATACCAACGGGGGACTCGGATGACAACCCGGCGGTGGATTATTAGTCATAGACGCTGTTGGATGACGGTCTATGTATTATGTCGTAATGCCCAATTAAATATCATAGTAATCATCATGTCATGTATATGCATTGTCATGCGCTCACTATTTGTCAATTGCCCAGCTGTAATTTGTTCACCCAACATGTTAGTTATCTTTTATGGAGAGACACCACTAGTGAACTGTGGACCCCGGTCCATTCTTTTACACTGATTAAACAACCACAAACTGCAAACTGGTCCTTTTTCATTCTCTGCAATTTAATACTCATTTTCCACACCATACGTTTAATCCTTTGTTTTCAGCAAGCCGGTGAGATTGACAACCTCACTGTTTCGTTGGGGCAAAGTAGTTTGATTGTGTTGTGTGCAGATTCCACGTTGGTGATCGCATTGCGCCGTGCGAGCCACCAACAACCTTCTGAAGAGTTGCTGCTCCTACTGGTTCGATAACCTTGGTTTCTTTCTGAGGGAAAACTTGCTGCTGAACTGCATCATACCTTCCTCTTGGGGTCTCCCAACGAGCGTGTGATTCACGCCATCAAGCTCTTTTTCTGGCGCCGTTGCCGGGGAAGTACTCATCATCACCATCATCATCATCCTCGAATACTCTCCCGTCAACCAGGCTCCAGCATCTTTTTCTGGCGCCGTTGCCGGGGAGACAACAGTCTTCTGCAAGGGGAGTTTCACGCTTCCAATCTCTTTACTTTGTTTTTGTCTTGCTTAGTTTATTTTATTTTATCTTGTTTGCTTTCAATTATCAAAAACACAAAAAAATTAGTTACTTGCATTTAGTTTATTTTCAGTTTTGTTTTCTGTTAGTTATCATGTCTAGCCATGTTCCAGTAGTAATGTCACCTGAAGAAGAGATTTTTACTTTCAAGCAAGGGAGTGAGGAGAGTTTTAAAGATGCTTGGTCTAGAATATTTGAGTCCTATGCTAAAACTGAACCTAAAATGACTCTAAACCTGCTCCTCAGTAGCTTTTATTTTGGTCTTGTTCTTTGCTATAGATATGCTTTAGATGCTGTGGTAGGAGGAGATTTCCTTCGTCATGATGGGGATCAAGCTTTTAATGCTATTAAAAAGTTGATTACAATTTCTAGCCCTCCAATTAGTAAAATTGATTCAGTTCTCACCAGCATAAATGATAGATTAAATGCTCTTGAAACAAATATATCTGGTCTAAAAGAAAGGTATAATCAGATTCGTGAACATTATGATAATGAGCCAATAAACTTTGAACCATCGGGATGGATTCCATCTGTGAAAGTTGTTATCAATGGTGAAACCTTTCATGCTCGATGTGATATCATGTCTGAATTTTGTTTAATGCCTAGGGAAATTTATGATTCCTTAAACCTTTGGGAGCTTTCCAAAAGTGAAAATCTGATAACTCTGGCTGATAATACCATTAAAATACCAAAAGGAGCAGCCGAAGGGTATTTACAAAACTCCTGGGATAACAGTATCTATTGATTATGTTGTCATTGAATGTGTAGGAACGGGACAAATTACGCTTGGCAGATCTCTGCTGAAACGCTTTGGAGCAACAATAGATATGGGCCAAGGAGTTATGAATTTCGCCTCCTCACCTATGTGTAACCAAATATTTCCTAAAGATAAGAGTAAGGGTAGGAAAGGTAAGCGTAAGAATGTTGATGCTTCTTCACTTGGTAATACTTGATGCATGCTTTGTGCCTAGCTAAAAGACGTTAAAGAAAAGCGCTTATGGGAGGCAACCCATTATTTTTACTTCTGCAATTTTTCTTTTATTGAGTCAAGGAGGATGTTTACTTCTGTAGCAACTCCTTTGTATCTTTATTTTCTCGCATTGTTGTGCCAAGAGTAGCCTCTAATGTTAAGACGATGCTTAATTTTGATTGCTGCGCAGAAACAGATTTTTGCTGTTCA
Source organism: Poa pratensis (assembly GCA_947311845.1). NCBI lineage: Eukaryota > Viridiplantae > Streptophyta > Magnoliopsida > Poales > Poaceae > Poa > Poa pratensis. Next base: position 35,531,725 of record CAMZMU010000087.1, read on the forward strand.
CTGTACGAAATTCCTAAAATCACCAGATTGTTAATTAAATCTGAAAATTTTTGTGCGTAATCTTTATGAATGTCTGAATCTTTCATTAGTTCAAAGTTTTTCGATCTGAGCGTCGTAGGTGCCTTGAAATTTTTTGTCTTTGCGAACTGTTCTGTTTTAGACAGATTATGCCTTTTTATTTTGCATTCTCTCTTTTACTAGTGTTGAGTGAAATTCTTTTTTGGGTGGAAGAGCTTCACATAACATCAGTGGCTGTAGCTAATGTTTAAAGTAACAAGTCATATTGCGTCTATATAGAACATGTGAGTTTTTGATTATGCTTGGTGTGACGGAAGTTTTCAAGGGTCAAGAGAAAGGATGATATAATAGGATCAAGAAGAGTGAAGAGGTTAAGCTTGGGGAGGCTCCCATGGATCTCCCCAGCATATTTCAAGAAGACTCAAGCGTCTAAGCTTGGGGATGCCCAAGGCATCCCCTTCTTCATCGTCAAAATTATCAGGTCATCTCTAGTGAAACTATATTTTAATTCTTTCACATCATATGTGCTTTTCTTGGAGCGTCTGTGTGCTTTTATTTTCAGTATTGCACTTTTATTTTCAATAAAGCTTGACTGGACCCTAGCATTCTTGATTGGGAGAGAGACACGCTCCGCTTTTTCATGAGAATACTCCTATTCTTCACTTATATTTGTTGAGTATTCATATCTAGCGCTGTTCAGCTTTTAGCTCTTGTTTTCATGTATCTCTTGTCAGAGCTATTAGCTTTCTTTTGTAGAAAGTACTCTCTTGCTTCACTTATATTTGTTTGGAGAGTTGATTAAATAAATTGATTGGTGTTTGGTTGGTTCAGAAAATGTTGCATGTGGTAATTGGTATAAGGAAAAACTTGCTTAATCTTGTAGATCACTAATTTGGATAACTTGATGCTTGTCAATTGTTTTGAGTTAACAAGTAGATCATGATTAAATTGTGCATCACATGAGTTAAGCCTATTAGTGAAGAACTACCGTAAAGCTTGTTGAAAATTTGGTTTGCATCAGTGGTATCTCTAAGGTCTAGATATTTTCTAATAACAGGGTTTGGTTAACAAGGAAGACGGTATGAAGTCTTATAACGTTTGCAATATGTTTGTCATATAAAACTTGGTGTACGGGTTGATATTCTTGTTTGCTTACATAACCTTGCTAGCCTAAACTCTGTACTGAGAGGGAATGCTTCTCGTGCATCCAAATCCTTGAGCCAAAATCCATGCCATTTGTGTCCACCATAACTAGCTATATGTGGTATTTCCTTGCCACTCCAAGTAAATTTTTCATGTGCTACCTTTAAATTATTCAAAATGTTATTATTCCCTTTTTGTGTCAATGTTTACTAGCTCATGAGGAATTAGTGTGGTTATTCTTTATTCTATTTGTTGAATGGACTTTTACACCTGGACTAGTGGCATATACATCCGCTTATCCGATAACTTGCAAAAAGAGCTGGCAACGGGGTGCCCAGTCCCAATTAATTACAACTTTAACCAATTAATTCTCTTCACACTTTTGCCCTGATTCATCAGTAAGCAATGACAAACAGTGAAATACCTGCATGTGTGTAAACCAAAGAGAAAGAGGGATGATCTGCCTTGCTGGTAGAAATAACGTCCTTCATGGGAGCCGCTCTTAAAAGTCCGTTTGACAGGTAGAATACTGTTCTCACCCGCTACCATTCGTTGACAATTAACAAACACCTCTCAAAAATAGATACTCCTCCATGGTATGTGATTGATGGAAGGCACCCGAGGATTCGGTTAGCCATGGCTTGTGTTAGCAAGGTTGGGAGGAGTATCAAATATTTTATGCAATCTCTATATGCTTTCAAAAACCTAAAAGATCTAGCACATGACTTAATCCCTGCTTCCCTCTGCGAAGGGCCTTTCTTTTACTTTTATGTTGAGTCAGTTTTCCTATTCTTTCTGTCTTCCACAAGCAAACACTAGTGTCAACTTTGTTACAACATGCGTTATATGCTGTATTGGACTTGTTATACTACTTTGTGTTGACGATATCCATGAGATAAATATGTTGAAAGTTGAAGCAAATGCTGAAACTTAATTCTTCCTTTGTGTTGATTGAATACCTTTTATTAGAAACTATTGCTTTATGAGTTAACACTTATGCAAAACTGTTTGATGCTTGTCTCGAAAGTACTATTCATGAAAACGTTTAGCTTGTGTGATTCATTGTTTACTCATTATCTATTTGGTAGCAAATTATAGACCATTGACTTGGATCACTTCATTCATTTACATGTGCCTTGCAATATTATATGATCAAGATTATGATGGTAGCATGTCACCTCAAAAATTATTTTGTTTTTATCGTTTACCTACTCGAGGACGAGTAGGAACTAAGCTTTGGGATGCTGATACGTCTCAAACGTATCTATAATTTTTGATGTTCCATGCTTGTTTTATACCAATTGCTACATGTTTTGCATCTACTTTATATCACTTTTATACATTTTTTGGGACTAACCTATTAACAAGATGCCGAAGTGCCAGTTCCTGTTTTCTGCTGTTTTTGTATTCCAGAAAAGCTAGTCTGGAAATATTCTCGGAATTGGACGAAACTTCACGGGGATCCCTATTTTACCAGAACACACCTGACGGACAAAGGAGCAGCAGAGGAGGGCCACCAGGGCCCCACACGCCACTAGGGCGCTGGTCCCCCTGCGCGCCCTAGGGTGGTGTGGGCCCCTCGGGGTCGTCAGCCGCCGCCCTTTCGCCTACTTATTCCCCCCGATGCGAAAACCCTAAGTACCTGAGCAAATATCCACGAAAAGTTCCAGAGACGCCGCCGCCGTCAACCCTAGCTCGGGAGGGTCCAGAACCTCTTCCCGGCACCCTGCCGGAGAGGGGAATCGTCACCGGAGGCTTCTACATCGCCATGCCTGCCTCCGGAGTGATGCGTGAGTAGTTCATCCTTGGACTACGGGTCCATAGCAGTAGCTAGATGGTTGTCTCTCCAATTTGTGCCATCATGTTTAGATCTTGTGAGCTGCCCTACATGATCAAGATCATATTATTGTAATGCTACATGTTGTGTTTGCTGGGATCCGATGAATATTGAATACTATGTCAAGTTGATTATCAATCTACCTATGTTATTTAAGATCTTGCATGCTTTCCGTTACTCGTAGATGATTTGGCCAAGTAGATGCTTGTAACTCCAAGAGAGAGTATTTATGCTAGATAGTGGGTTCATGCCTCCGGTAATCTGGGAGAGTGACAGCAACTTCTAAGGTTGCGGATGTGCTGTTGCCACTAGGGATAACCTAACAATGCTATGTCCACGGTCATATGTATTTGTTTACATTACGCACTTTACTTAATGCAATTATCCGTTGCTTGCAACTTAATACCAACGGGGGACTCGGATGACAACCCGGCGTTGGATTATTAGTCATAGACGCTGTTGGATGACGGTCTATGTATTATGTCGTAATGCCCAATTAAATATCATAGTAATCATCATGTCATGTATATGCATTGTCATGCGCTCACTATTTGTCAATTGCCCAGCTGTAATTTGTTCACCCAACATGTTAGTTATCTTTTATGGAGAGACACCACTAGTGAACTGTGGACCCCGGTCCATTCTTTTACACTGATTAAATAACCACAAACTGCAAACTGGTCCTTTTTCATTCTCTGCAATTTAATACTCATTTTCCACACCATACGTTTAATCCTTTGTTTTCAGCAAGCCGGTGAGATTGACAACCTCACTGTTTCGTTGGGGCAAAGTAGTTTGATTGTGTTGTGTGCAGATTCCACGTTGGTGATCGCATTGCGCCGTGCGAGCCACCAACAACCTTCTGAAGAGTTGCTGCTCCTACTGGTTCGATAACCTTGGTTTCTTTCTGAGGGAAAACTTGCTGCTGAACTGCATCATACCTTCCTCTTGGGGTCTCCCAACGAGCGTGTGATTCACGCCATCAAACTCTTTTTCTGGCGCCGTTGCCGGGGAAGTACTCATCATCACTATCATCATCATCCTCGAATACTCTCCCGTCAACCAGGCGCCAGCATTTCCCCTATGAACTAAACAAAGTATAGCCCTAGATGTTACAGCGGAACGAGATGGTGCAGCGGTGATGGTGGTGATGGCGGTGGAGATGATGATGATGATCCCGATGAAGTCCAGCGCGATGACGATGAGGATGGCGATGATCTCCCCCATCCGGGAGGGAATTTCCCCGGCAGATTTCTCCCTGCCGGAGAGCTTTTTCTCTCTCTGTTGTTTCCGCTTCGTGGAGGCGGCGAAATATTTTCTCTGGCTCTCCCCGTGTCTTAGGGTTTCTGGGGATGAAGTACGTGAAGGGGGAGCGCCTGAGTGGGCCAGGGGCACCACACCTGGCCAGGGCGCGTCAAGGTGGGGCCCGCGCCCAGGGTGGTGTGGGCCCCTCCTGGCCCATCTCAGCCTCTCCTTTTGGCTGCCTCCATCTTCTGATAAAATAGGAACATCTGTATTGTTCACGAGATTTTCAGAGCTCCAGAAATATAGTGTCTTGACGGTGCTTTTTCCAGCTGAAATCTGACTCCGGCAGTTAATTTTCCAATATTCATCAAACATGCAAAACAAGACAAAATAACATAAGTAACACATCTTAATATGAAATATATCATTGAATAACAGTAAATTATGCTATAAAATAGTGATGGAAAATGGACGTATCAGAGTTCTTCGACCCAAGCACCCGCGCTCTTTTGAGTGGCACCAGGAGGCGTTTCTTGATTCCGCTTGTCACGAGTCCATTGGCTTTTTCGACTTGGCCATTGGACTGCGGGTGTGCCACGGATGCATAGTTGAGCGTGATGTCTTCTCTTTGCAGAAGGATCGGAACTCTTCAGCCGTGAAGTTTGTACCGTTATCAGTGATGATGCTGCTTGGTACATCGAAGCGGTATATGATGGATTTTATGAAATTGACTGCTGTAGTGGCAGTCGAACTTGTGATAGGGACTGCTTCAATCCACTTGGCGAACTTGTCGACCGCCACCAGAAGGTGAGTGTGCCCTCCATGGGAGGATTTTTTGAGTGGCCCGACCATATCGAGCCCCCACTGGGCGAAGGGCCAGGCCAATGGTATTGTCTTCAACGCCGATGCGGGTGCGTGCGGCTTTGTGGCGAATTTTTGACAGCCGATGCACCTTTTGACTATGTCCTCCGCGTCTTTGAGTGCTGTGGGCCAGTAGAAGCTTGCGCGAAAGGCTTTGGCTACGAGTGATCGACTGCTGGCATGATGCCCGCAGTACCTGCATGAATATCACGAAGGATGGCCTGGCCATCTTCGAATGCTATGCATCGTTGGAACATACCTGATATGCTGCGCTTGTATAGTTCGCCGTTGATGACGGTGTATGCTTTAGATCTTCGAGTGACGCGTCTTGACTCTGTTATGTCTTCAGGTACCTCGCCGCGGAGTATGTATGCGAGGAAAGGTTGAGTCCAAGTTGGCTCAATGAGGAGTACCTCGACTGGCGGGTCCTCTGTGCTAGGTGCTTTGCTCTTGGCTGGTGCGGCTGATGTAGGAGATGTTCATTTTTGCTTGATGGACCTGTGCTCGATGCGCTCGAGGAAGACACCAGGTGGAACTGGTGCTTTGGTCGCGCCAAGGTTGGCTAGCTTGTCTGCTTCTTCGTTGCTCTCGCACCTATGTGCCGCAACTCGCAGCCTTCGAAGCTGCCCTCCATTAGGTTGTACAGGTCACGGTAGGCGATCATGTTGTCTGCGATGCATCGCAGGCCTTCATTGTTTGCTGCACCACAGGTTCGAGTCACCATAGATCATCAGTCGAGTGCACCCGAGGGCTTTGGCCATCCGCATGCCATGGATCAGGGCCTCGTACTCTCTTCGTTATTGGATGGTAACTCGAATCCCATCTGCAGGACATAGCGAAGCTTGTCGCCTTTTGGTGATATGAGGATGACACCTGCGCCTGCGCCTTCGTTCTTCTTTGAGCCGTCGAAGTACATAGTCCATGAGTTGGACACATCTGGTGCTCCTGGCAACTGAGCTTCGATCCACTCGGTATGGAAGTCAGGTAAGACTTGTGCTTTGATGGCCTTCGGGTAATCATACTTGATATCTCGTGGTCCTAGCTCGATGAGCCATTTTGCGACTCGCCCAGTTGCGTTGGGATTTGTGAGGATGTCTCCGATCCCTGAGGTGCTGATTACAGTGATCGGGTGCTCTGCGAAGTAGTGCGTCAGCTTCCTTGAGGACATGAACACGGCGTAGGCCAGCTTTTGATAGTGCGGGTACCGCTGCTTTGATATGGAGAGCACTTCACTCAAGTAATAGACTGGGCGTTGTATGCTTTGGGCGTGTCCCTCCTCCCTGCGTTCGACTACCAGTACGGTACTTACCACCCTGTTAGTTGCGAGACATACAGGTATAGTGGCTCTCGTTCCCTTGGTGCGACGAGGATTGGAGGGCTTGTGAGGACTCGCTTGAGGTCCGTGAAGGCTGCTTCGGCTTCTGGCGTCCACTCGAATTTGTCTGCTTTCTTCATCAGCCGATAGAACGGGAGTGCTTTTTCGCCCAGTTTGCTGATGAATCGACTGAGTGCTGCCACTCGACCTGCTAATTTTTGTACGTCATGGAGCTTTGAAGGCCTTTGCATTGTCAAGATGGCCTGTATTTTCTCCGGGTCCGCCTCGATTCCACGAGCCGAGACTAGATACCCCAGGAGCTGCCCGGCTGGCACGCCGAACGTGCACTTCTTCGGGTTGAGCTTGATGTGGAAGCGTTTGAGGTTTGCGAACGTCTCTCGCAAGTCATCGAGTAGTGTGTTTTCCTCCCTTGTTGTGATGACGATGTCGTCTACGTAGACCTGGACGTTTCGCCCAATTTGCTTCTTGAGGCAGTCTTGCATCATGCGCTGGTAGGTTGCGCCTGCGTTCTTGAGCCCAAAGGCATGGTTGTGTAGCAGTAGACCCCGAGTGGGGTTATGAACGCCGTTTTCTCTTCATCTCTTCCTTCATCCTTATCTGGTGGTAACCTGAGTAAGCATCCAGGAAGGACAAGCGAGCGCACCCGGCGGTGGAGTCGACGATCTGGTCGATTCGAGGTAGTGGAAAGTGATCCTTTGGACAACATTTATTGAGTGCTGTGAAATCTACGCACATCCGAAGGATATCTGTGTGCTTCTTCTCTACAAGTACGGGGTTAGCCACCCATTGTGATTTCTTGATTTCTCTGATGAAACCTGCTGCGAGTAGTCTGTCGACTTCGGCTTCGACTGCGGTTCTTTTCGGGCCGGATATGCGGCGCATTGTTTGCTTGACTGGTTTAGCATCTGGAAATAATTGGAGAGAGTGCTCGGCGAATTCCCTGGGAATACCTGGCATGTCGGCTGGACACCACGCAAATATATCCCAGTTCTCACGGAGGAATTCGACGAGCGCGCTTTCCTATGCGATAGGCAGACTCGAAGAGACATTGACTGTCTTGGTCGGGTCAGTCGGGTGCACCTGATGCGACCTTGTGTCATTGGTGGCATTGAATGCTCTGTCGACTGCCACCTTCTTGTGCTCCGGCATAAGTGTTCGATCGTTGGAGACCGCTAGATCGGCGAGTGTTGCTTCCATGCCGAACATCTCAGAGATTTTGCTAAACTCTCGGTCGCAAGAATCGGACTTTTGGAAGTTTCCTTTGACTGTGATTACTCCTTTTGGTCCAGGCATTTTCAGCTGGAGGTATGCGTAGTGTGGGACCGCCATGAATCGAGCGAACGTCGGGCGTCCAAGTATGGCGTGGTATTGTGACTTCCAGTCGACAACTTCGAACTCAATCGACTCTGTCCTGAAGTGGTTTTGTCCCCGAACGTAACGTCGAGTTGTATGGTGCCTTCTGGGCTTATTGCTTTGCCTGGGACGATACCGTGAAAGGTATTTGAGGATTTTGGCAGGTTTTCGACTGACCTGTTCATTTTGCGGAGCGTATCGCGAAGATGATGTTTATGCCGCTGCCACCATCCATGAAGACCTTGGACATGGCGTAGCCTCCAATTTGGGCGTCGAGTACCAGAGCAGAGTGCCCTGGACGAACGACCGATGGTGGGTGGTCCTCTCTGCTGAAGCTTATTGCAGTTTCGGATCCCTTCAAGAATTCAGTTACGGCAGGAGGTGACATGACCGCCATATTTACTTGTCGAGTGCGAAGTTTTTGCTCCCTGTTGGAAGGGCGACCTTTCTGTATCATGTACATCTGCCCTTGGGGCGGAGGGTACTGAGGTTCGTCCACCCGAGGTACGGGTTGTATGGCACCCGCGATATTTCCGCCTGCGGCAGGCTGTGGTGGTGGAGGTGGTGCCATCAGAACGGGCACATTGTTTGGCTGAGGCACAGGTGCAGGTGCGGGTGCGTGTGCGGCTGTTGCCTTTCTGAGTTGCACGTATTCAGATGCTAGTTGGTCGAATTCTCTGCAGTTTCTCATCGAGTGATTGGAGCGCAATTTTCCGTCTTCCCCTTGTACAGGTGGAATCTGCAATCAGCATCCATCTTGTCTCGAATGATCGCTCGTTTGTGCGCCGGAGCGCGACTTGCGCCAATCTTTCTTCTTGTAGCTGTCGCTGCGTTGGTTGCGGTCTCGACTGTCCCGGCGATCATCTCGACTGTCCCGCGATCATCTCGACTGTCCCGTCGATCTTCTGACCGTCGGTCGCTTCTGTCTTGGTCGTTGCGGGGTGTGGAGAATCCAGCCGCCATGAATTCGGGTCTGTCGTCGTCGTAGTGACGTTTTGAACGTTTGCGCCTCGGTCGTCTCTGTATGAGTCTCTGCGGCTTCGACTGCCGCTTTCATGATTGTCACGGGGTGAGGACCCGCGTGTGGTGCGCGCCATGTCTTCTCCGTCTGCCCACTCAGTCGCGATCTTTAGGAGGTTAGCCACAGAGGTTGGCTTTTGGCGACCAAGTGCTTCTTTGAAATCTCGCCTGGCGAGGCCCATGATGAAAGCATCCATGGCCATATCTTCTGAAATTACTCCAACTGAGTTGCGTATCTCAGTCCATCGTCGGATGTATGACCTCAACGTTTCGTCTGACCGTTGAACGCAGGCTCGCAGTTCTTCGAACGTTTTTGGTCGCTCACATAGAGGCTCGAAGTTTTTGATGAAGTCTGCGCGGAAGTGATCCCACGAGTCGTATGTTGATGGAGGTAGAGCCTTGAGCCAGTCGCGGGCTGTGCCTTCGAGCATGAGTCGTATGTATTGCATGGCTGTGATTCGTGCCTCGCTGGCACGCGACAGCCAGTCTGTAGTCTTCCAGCCATCCTGAAGGTTCCTGTCGACCCGTGTATTTGGGCTGTTCAGATGTGAGTTTGAACCCTTTGGGCATCCGTGTCTCGCGGACGCGTCGAGTGAAGCACAGAGCTCCGTGTGGCTCAGGCTCCTGATCAGAGTACGAGTCGCTACTGTAAGATCTGCGTGATCTGCTCCTGGACCTGCGCCGACGTGAGCCGCTTCTTTCCTTCGAGTGGTGACGGCGACCACTGCGATTATGTTCTTCACGACGCGTGTCTACTATGGCACGGTCTCGACTCCCTCCTGGAGTTTTTGGGATTTGGCGTATGGCCTTCGCCGCTAAGGCGAGTGATTTGATCTGTTGGCGATGTAGTTTTGCATTGGGGTCATCAGCTGGAGGCTTGATTGCCTCTAGGTATGCTGCAGCGGTAAAGAGAGCACCCGCAGCTGTTTTGGGTACTGGCACTCCCTCCTCGTCGAATGTCATGAAAGAGTGGCCTAAGTTGCGGGTGAGTGCTGCCCTCTCATCTTCCGCGAGGCGTGATAGCCTTGATCTGGGTCTTGTGTCTGCTCGCCCGGTGGAGCTCAGGGAGAGCTGTCTTCTTCGTGCACTCGACAAGCTAGCCTGCTTTTTACGTTCTTCGAGTGTTGCTCTGATCTGCTGCAGTCGAAGTGATTCCTGCCAGTTGAAGTACTGGAAGGTCAACATCTCCTCCGTGTTGCGTCCACTGGCATCATTGTGCACTCCTTGATGACTTTATCTGCTTTTGCTGCCATCTCAGCAGTAATTGTGAGATTTGTGACTCCATCCGGCATAGTAACTGTGCACGGGAATTCTGTAGGCCTGCGACTGGCCGCAGCATCAGATGATTCTGCGGCGAAGGCAACGTAGACCTGCTGGGGTATCACCCGAGGGTATGTGTATGTGTTTTCGAGTCCCGTCATGGACTCGACGTCTTCATCAAGGCTCATGTCGGAGTCGATATGCCCGTCGAGTGGTCCGTCTGGACGGATCTCGCTGTCGATGTCTTCATCGCCTATGCTCATCTCGGTGTCGGCGAAGTTGTTATGGATCTCGAAGTCGAGGTTGTTGTTGGTGCAGATCTCGGAGTCGACGTGGTTGTCGATATGAGTTTCGGGCTCGTCGAAGTCGCTGAGGGAGATCCCGCAGTCGAAGCTATCCTCGAGTGGAAGATCGAGCTCGGGATCGTTTGTGCGGTATGCTGATTCAGCCTCCTCACCTTGGAGTTCTTTCGCAATGAACTCGTTGATCTCTCGAGTCGACATGGTTGTTGCAGACGAGCAGGCTTGGAGGATCGACGATGGTATGGACGCAGTTGATGGATCCGCAGTCGAAGGAGCCGCAACCGATGGAGCCTCGGGTGCGGAAGTCGCGAGTTGGCGTGGATCTGTCAAGTCCTGCATACCAAGCTTGTTTACGAAAAAATTGAACGAACCAACGGTTAAACCCAAACCTGACTCGAGATCAGCGAACGTCTCCTGGAATTCTGGCGAGTGTGGCTCGAAGTCCATCAGAGGATCTGATGTGCTTTTTGCAGGTGAAGTTGGCGTGCTGCCGTTTGTCGAGTGAGTCGGCGAGTTGCCGTGTGCCCCCGAGTCGGCGAGTTCTGGTTTGTTGATGCAGCCGGCGAGTTGCCGTTTGTAGATGCGATCGGCGAGTCGCCGTTTTCCGATGGAACCGAAGAAACCGTGAGTCCAGCACTATTCTTTCCCACAGACGCGCCAATTGACGAGGGGTTAACTCATCAAATCCCATGGTTAAGGACCTAGGGTTGAGATTACGAGGAGAGAACGTGGTAGTACTGTAGTTTGTCGGCTGACAAGCAGAGGCAAAGATTTACCCAGGTTCAGGCCTCCGGAGAGTAACACCCTACTTCCTGCTTGTCTGGTATTGATCGTGTGAGATTATGCGGTTACAGGGAGGCTCCGGCGAGATGTCGATCTCGCTAGGGCTTTTGGTGGTTTGATTATTGCGTGTCCTGGATCGGCGGCCCTCCCAACCTTTATATAATAGGCTGGGTCTCGGGAGTTCGAACCGACACAGATTACATGTAAGGAAAGCCTAAACCGACTATGCCTATGTCTAATCTTGGAGGGTACTCCATCTTATTGGGCCTTTCGTCATGGGCTTCATGTAGGCTCTTGATAGTTGGGCCTTAGTCGACACGTGCACCAGTTACCCTTATGGTAGGGTACCCGAGATGTATATCCTTGTCAGCCGTAGACGAAATATGTGGTAGATATCGACAAGAAGCTGCAATAAATTGCCCCTGGTAATCACGGAGGATCGCCCCAGTGGCTCCTGAACCCATGTCCTCATGGAATGAAGCATCGACGTTCAACTTTACCTGTCTCGGTTCAGGCTTAGACCATCGTGTTTCAGAGTTTGGCGTCATCGGCTGCGAGGCTTTGGCGTAATTGGCCGCCATAGTAAGAACAGAAATCTTGCACCGATTCAAAGGGGGTACCGATTCATCATGAGTACGGCATCTTCTCAACCACCAGAGATACCAACAAGTAATAGCGATTAGTTCTTTTCGGTTAATATTTTCCATACCTTGCACCCCATCTTCTGCTTGCCGAAGGAGAACCTCCAACACCCCGGACCCAGATCTATCTTGAGAAGACGCAGAAGTTATGATTTCATGTAGGTCTAGAGAAGTCCAGAAGTCCATCGCTGCAGGGCATTGAAACAACAAATATTTCACATCTTCAGGACCAGTTTGGTAGATAGGGCACTCACCCGACGTTCCAATGTGCATGTTTGCTAAAATACTTTTTAAAGGGAGGATACCATGCAACGCTCTCCAAATAAAAATCTTTACCTTGCTTGGGATTTTTAATTGCCATAATGTTCCAAGAGCAAGTTGATTAGTGATGTCTATGCACGCTTCTATTCTTGTAGACAGTGTTGGGCCTCCAAGTGCAGAGGTTTGTAGAACAGCAGCAAGTTTCCCTTAAGTGGGTCACCCAAGGTTTATCGAACTCAGGGAGGTAGAGGTCAAAGATATCCCTCTCAAGCAACTCTGCAATTAAGATACAAGAAGTCTCTTGTGTCCCCAACACACCTAATACACTTGTCAGATGTATAGGTGCACTAGTTCGGCGAAGAGATAGTGAAATGCAAGTAATATGGATGATTATAAGTGGTAATTGCAATCTGAAATAAAGATGACAGCAAGCAAACATGAGACAAAATGAGAGCAAACGGTGTTTCAATGCTTGGAAATAAGGCCTAGGGATCATACTTTCACTAGTGGACACTCTCAACAATAATAATATAATTGAATACATAAATATTTCCTCTTCACTATGCTACTCTGAACTATTCTCCCGTTGGATAGAAATACCAATCTACTGCGTAGGGCTACAAGAGCACACCTTAAAGTCTGAGTGAACAAACACCACAATATCATAGAACACCAAGACCATCATGTAGGGCTGCAAAAGCACACCTTAAAGTCTGTCTTCCACATCTAGGGAACCCCAATGTCACTATGAGCGCCCCAAAATAGTACTAAACAAACACCACAATTTTATAGTGACAACCAACAAAAGAACAACTCATGATAAGTATTCCTGTAATCTTTAGCCTAAGAGTCACACACGGTGCGCACACTGTCAACTTCGCACCATGGGACAAAGGTGACTCTGGAGATTACATTAATAAAACCACTTGAGTAGCATAATTCATAAGATAATGAAGAGTAATATCTATGGATTCAACTAGATTACAAAGCTCATGATCACATAAAGATCACACCATGGGAGAGAGAGATGAACCACGTAGCTACCGGCACGAGCCCTCAGCCTCGGTAAAAACTACTCACACATGGTCATGGTGAGCACACTTGATGGAGACTCCGGAGGGGGAATGGAGGAGCCTTCCGGAGGTGATCCCGGCGGCGTTTCCCCCCTCCGATCTTCTCCGGCGGCAGCCTTCTGTCTTCTGTTTCGTGGTTTTGTTTTTTTCCGCCGCCTCCTTCCAGAGAACGTCGGGGGACTATTTTTATAGTCGGTTTTAGGTCAAGACGGAGTCGTGGGCGAAAAGATCGACGGCAACGGAGCCTCGAGGCTCTAGATGGTGGGTCCCACGCGGCCCATGTACCTGGCCGCGTGGGCCACCCTCTTTTGGGCCTCGGGCCTCCGCTTGTTCGCATCCTTCGCTCCCAAGTCTTCTTCCTTCCAAAAACTGATGCTCGTAAATTTCCAGGTCATTTGGACGTCGTTTGGGTCCCCGAAACATTAAAATATAGAAATAGGGTTTTCTGCCTGCGCAGGGTTAATTCCATAAAAAATAGGAAACATATCAAATATTCCCAAAATCATTATGAAACAGTGATATAACCCTTATATTATGCAAATATGACTGGAATATAAGTAAAATAATGCAAAGTTCATGTATGCATTTTACATGCATCAATTAGCTGCATGGCCGAATTGATACATCCACTGAATATGATAACCAAACCTGACCGTATACCGTCCATGTTTTGTTTCAGCCCAAGCAATAAAATCATCAAAGCCCTGAGGATGTAGCGGGATATTTAAGATTCTGTTCACATCAATTGGTAAGAAAACCTCTCTCAGTCGGATCTCATTCCAACCTCCAGAATTCAGATCAATTAACTCAGCCACCTTAGAATAATTCGTATTCCCTCTAGCTGATAAGACTTTCTTATTTGGACTTGAGGGGATCCACGGATCTTGCCAAATATCAATGTTTTCACCAGTACCTACTCGCCAGATGTACCCTCTTTTTAGAGTTGTTAAGCCAGCCAAAATACTCTGCCATGTAAAAGAGGATCCAGCCTTTGGACCTGCACGGAGAATATCACCTTGGGGATAATACTTTGCCCTTAGTACTCTGGCGCATAATGAATCAGGGTTATTGATCAACCTCTAGCCTTGTTTCACAAGCATAGCCAAGTTAAAAAATGAAAATCCCTAAAACCCATACCACCATCATTTTTTGGGTAACAGAGTTTCCACCAAGCATACCCGTGCATTTTGTTGCTATTATCGTCATCCCCCCACCAGAACTTCGCAATTGCGTCCATCATCCCTTTGCAGACACCCTTGGGTATTTGAAAAATAGACATGGCATAAACAGGGATGGCTTGTGCAACAGCCTTGAGAAGGATCTCCTTACCACCAATTGACAAATGTTTCTCCTTCCAACCATTAATTCTCTGAATAATTTTTTCAATGAAGTGTTGAAAGCAGTCACTCCTATCCGCACCCACCAGCGCCGGAAGACCGAGGTATTTATCCGAAAGGGCCTCAGTATCAATATGCAGAGCTTCACAAATTTCTGCTCGAATCAAGGCATTAGTATTTGGAGAAAAGAATATGCTAGATTTGGCCAAACTCACCAACTGTCCTGAATTTGCGCAGTAGGTATCCAACACATGTTGCAAGGAAGTTGCATTAGTCATATTCGCTTTCATGAGTATTAAGGAATCATCAGCAAAAAGGAGATGTGAGACTGACGGTGCATTTCTGCACACCCTTAACCCATCAATGCCACCAACTTCTTCTTCATGCAACAATAGACTAGAAAGACCTTCCGCACATAATAAGAACAAATACGGTGATAAGGGGTCCCCTTGTCGCAACCCCTCGTAGGGACAAACATATCTGTCTCATCAGAATTAAATCGAACCTGATATCTTACTGACCTGACACAAGCCATCATAATAGAAATCCATCTCTCAGCAAACCCCAACCTTCGCATCATGTTCTCTAAGAACACCCATTCCACACGATCATATGCCTTATGCATGTCCAGCTTCACCGCACAAGAACCAGTAGCTCCTCTTCTTTTATTTTTTATAGAATGGATGGTCTCATAAGCGACTAAAACATTATCCGTAATAAGTCGTCCCGGGACAAATGCACTCTGCATGGGTGAAATAACATCCGGTAGAATACTCTTCAACCTAATAGCCAGCATCTTCGATATGATTTTATAAATAACATTGCATAAGCTAATAGGTCTTAACTGAGTCACCAGTTCTGGATTATCAATTTTCGGAATAAGGACAACTGTTGTATCATTCCAACCATCCGGTATAATACATGTGTTCATCGCTTGCAAGACCTCCTGGGTAATTTCAGGGCCACAAATGTTCCAATTTTTTTATAAAAAATAGCATGAAGTCCATTCGGGCCAGGGGCTTTGTAATCACCAATGTTGAAAGCAGCCATCCTAACATTATCGGCTGAAAAAGGAGCAAGGAGTTTTTCATTCATGTTCAAAGTGTTATTTTGTGGTGATCCAAATTCGTATATACTGATAAAGGCCGACTTGTGACGAGGAGAGCGGGGGGCGGCAACCCCCCGCGGTACGGTACGAGTTGTTACCGACCTAGATTAGGTCAGGACACCTATAAATACATCTTGTAAGCCACCGTCATGGATAAGTCGCATTGTGAAAATCCCCGGCGTTTGTAACCTCACCCAATATAGTGAAGTATTGCTGGCTGGCGCCCGTGGTTTTTTCTCCTCCATTGTTGGAGGGGTTTTCCACGTTAAATCTCGTGTCCCCGTTGGTTGATCTTTCCGCTACTTCGTCGTTTTATTTGCTATCGTTTATAACACAAAGTTACCTTTGGAAGAATTTTTTCCATCATGACTGGATCCACCTCATTAATCTCGGAGGTGAATAAATTGGAGAAATAATCAAACACCAATGGCTTTAGCTGTTCGTTCCTTCAACCCAGCCTCCATCATCGTTTTTTTTCTAGTTTGTTTGGATTAGAGGTCTCATGTCCTTATTTTCGCTATGTAGTCTTTTCTCCATACGACGTTGAAGTGACTATTTAGTAGTTTGTATTGAAAGGGGCACGTCCACAACCATAGTGCGTTCAACTATCTTTGGTTCTCACCTGTTGCGATAGGTGTCATATGTGTTTTTAAAATATTTGAGGATCTCAACTTGTGCAAGTTTTTCTTCAGTTGTTTTCGCGGGAGACGTGGAGAAACATCGAGACGCAAAAGGTGGAGTAAAGACGGCGATTTTGAAAAACATTAGTGAAACCTTAGGTTTTATTAAGTCTATTTGTTGTTTTAGTTTATTTTAATTTTTTGTTTGTCATACTTTAGTTCGTCGATAGATTACACAGAGGTTTTGGAATGTTATAATTGCCCCGAAGAAGAAGGAATGGGAAAACTGCAGAAACTATCCACTGTAGTTGTCTCCACTGTACCAATTACTCATTTTGCCCATCTTTTTTTTTGCGCAAATCACCGACTGTATGTCCAATGCGTTGCACACAGGCCCAAAACTGAGATTAACATGCAGTGATGATGTGGCCGAGTTCATCATATTTCTTTCAATTAAAAAAATTCACCAAATTTTGACCGAAACTCACAAAAAGTGATACATGTTTTAAACAGATGTCCTAATTAATCATTTCATACTTCCCAAATGTGTTAGATTATATTGTTTTAATTACTGATTTTTTCATATCTTTTTCAAATGTTTGAATATAAGGCTAGTTGATAACACATGGACGCCAACTTGTGGTATCTAGTCGTCAGATTTGCTGTTAAACAGTTTAATCTCAGATTTAGACCTATGTACAACACATTACACGTATAGTTGTTGGTTTGTGCAAAAAAGGTAAAGCAAGTAGTGTGCAAATAGTTGGTGGTTTAGAAGGTGTGGCGTTTTGCCAGGGGCGGCGCCAGGGGTATGCCCTGTCTTCACGGGAATACCCAAGATTTGGACGACA
The DNA here is from genome assembly GCA_947311845.1 of Poa pratensis. NCBI lineage: Eukaryota > Viridiplantae > Streptophyta > Magnoliopsida > Poales > Poaceae > Poa > Poa pratensis. Next base: position 35,548,774 of record CAMZMU010000087.1, read on the forward strand.
AAAAAAATATGTATACATATTTCAGCCTTGCTCACGAAGAGACAAACGCAAAAACAGCCCAGGCCCAGCTCGCTGCCTCTCTCGCTCGCTCCATCTCGCGTCGACGCACGGTAGCACGCAGACCGGCAGACCGCAGAAACCCTCTGCTCTTTCCCCAATTCCCCTTTCATTCCCTTCCCTCGACCTAGAACTGCGACCGCCGCTGGCCGATGCAGCCCGGAGCAGGCGACGGACCCGCGGCGGCGGCGCCCTGCCCCCGCCGACCCGCGCCCCTCCCCGTCCGCGCCGCCCCGCCCCAGCGTCCCCGAGCAGCGCAGAAGACAGTCAAGGTACGTGTGGGGACCCCAGACCGGCAGTCTGAGACCTCCAGTATGCATACATTCACGATCCCATGATCAGTCAGTCGTGAACAACATACTTAAGTTGGCATTGCAGATACATCATCCATTACATAACGAATACACGTTTCCTACAAATGGTCACATGACCCAGACAAAAACAACTGGCACGCAGGGCATAGAAACACATAACACAGCGGAAATCTTCAAACACACAAACGTGGCAAAGCCCAAGTCATGCCTTGACTACCTACAGGCAACTGACTGGGAGACGTTCCTAGTTCGCACAGACGTCGACGAACTCTCGATCTTCCGCATACTCCTCATCTTCGACGTAGTCTTCTCAATGAAAATCTGGACATTGGAATATCCAGGGCACAGCCATGAGTACAATTATGTACTCGCAAGACATCCCGAATGAAGCTTATAAGATGCAATCATGCTTATATGGTGGAATAGGTAGGCTATAATTAGGGTTTACTACCCATGATGGATGAAAGATTCATCATGGTTGATTAACATCTCTATATCTTTATTGGAAAAGATACTTCAAAAATACCATAGTTTCTCTCAGGGCATTGCATACCCGAGAGATTTTGACAAAGGTGGTTTTAAGAGAAGAAAGATTTTCTTTGCAGAACTTCTTGTAAAACAACTTTCGGTTTTCCAACATCCGTACCTCCCAGGTACAAAGTTCAAATTCCAGTACCTCCCAGGTACAAAGTTCAAATTCCAGTACCTCCCAGGTACCAAGTTCCTCTTCCAGTACCTCTCAGGTACAACCCCTTTTTCCAAATACCTCCTTTTGTAAACGTTGACACAATGCTAGACGACATTGACCATTCAGCTGTCCATGACCGCGGACGCGGCTATTCGAATAGTTTTGACTCTGCAGAGTTTGTACACTTTCACCACACCATCCGGTACATCTGCCGTGAACACCACGGACTGCCCGCGACAGTATGCGAACATCAGATAACCGATCATAACTTCCACTATGTCTATGCTAGTATGCGATTACCTCTTCAGTGGGTTTGTTCTCCCCGGCACCGAGTGAGCTAGCCGTATCGATCCGGTTGCCCCTAGACATCACACCGCCATGGCAGGAGACCCACTGTTGCTTGCCGGTGGCACTCGCAGTCCACACTTTGTATGCCCATATCCAGCATTCGGTTCCGGGGACTTTAACCCCTTCTAGCCAATTGAGGTAAAGTCTCACACTAACACAAACAAGCTTCCATTAAGCCCGTGCCCATTTTGAGTGATGTGGTTGTACGGTAGGGCTGTCAGGCACAAGACTAGTCTATGTGTCGTTTTCGAAAAACATTTCCAAAACATCTTCTTCACAATCCTCACGTGGACAAGGTCCCACCTTTCCCGGGTTTTTCTTTTAAAACCTTTGTTTTTCGAAAACACACTTTTAGGGGTGTCCACTTAGGGACTTCAAAATTATTAACTTGTGGTGGTAAATATTCCATATGGTGGCTAAGGGCTTGGTAACACCAAGTTGTAACTAATGGCAATGTAATAATTTATAATAACACTAGTAGTAATGGCCATATCAAAAATAGTTTTGTTTTTCCAAGTTTTTGTAAAACTTCAGAAGTAAATCATGCATGATATAATGATAAGTATAGTAGCAAGCATTTGGGAGCTTGCCTGTTTTTCAGATGTGTCCTTGGAATTCTCTTCATAGACCAATAACAAATAAAATCCCTTCTCTCTTCAGAAATCCCTCCCGGAAGTATCTCCGGAAGCGTCGTTCTCTAGCGTCGCAAAAAGAAAGTAATCACTAATCAGTACCAACTAAAGGTACACACTAACACCAAGCATCACATACAGCAAGCAAACATCAAGCAATGATAACAAACAATAGTCATTAAGTAGAGACAATTAATCAACCATTTTTCCTGAAACAGGAAATACTTCGAACAAAAGTTAAACTACCAGCTAATCTTGGTAAAGCAAAATATCTCACCCAGCTAAGGTGGATACACTAGCAAGGGCTTTGAGCTAGTACTCAACTCAAGTTCAACAAGTTCATCAAGCCATGCAAATATATTATTCCAACCAAAATACCTAACCAATTTTACTAACAGTACTAACATATTAAAATATGGTAAACAACAACAACTAGCAAGGGCAGTACCCTAACAACTATAATCAAGCAAGGCATACATTTTTAGTCACACCCAATAATTTCACATCAAAAAAAAAATAAACTTAACAAATTCCTAAATAGTAATTCTAGCTATTCAAGCTTGGCTAGAGGCTAAGTAATATCCAAACAAGGGTGACATGCAATTCAACCAGTAGCAACATAATAAGCTACTGAGGTTCACACAACATTCTCTAAAATTATTCCACACAAAGGATTTTACCCACTCACAAATTCTAAATAACTAGAAAAATCTAGGAAATTCCATAATAGTGGTATCACTTCCAAATACCCCATGCAACGCCAAACTTTTCTTAACATGCTATTTATATAATCTAACACACTCATACCAGAGAATATCAAACCTACACATGATAGAATTCATAAAAAGAACACTAACACAATTTATAAAATTAAATAAAACTAAAAGCAATTAATTTCAGAAAAGCCTCAAAACTAGTTTTACACACCAAATTTAATCTACAGCTCAATAAATCACACAAAGCTAGGATTAGATACTCCTAAACATATACAAGCCAACACAATTGGATTCACATCAAAAATCATCACCAATAAAATTACAAAAATCCTAGAAGTGCTCTCTGGTCCATTACCAATATGGATGCCATTTTATCTAGGAAAATCATTTGCATGCAAGGCCTCTTGCTAAGGCTAGGTATCACTTAGGGCTTTCCAAAACAGTTGAGTTTGCATCAATAGCTATCATAGAAAAATAGTTATTGAATTTTTGGTGAAAAGCAGCAGTTCTGGCTCACATTTATTTTCTCCAAAACTATTTATCCAAAAGTGGATCTACCACTTGGAGATGGTCACAAACATGCCAGGGTATACCCATGATTTTTGGTTTGGCCAGATTCAAACTAAAACTATTTTAAAACGATTTAAACTAAATGGCCAGAAACAAATCTACAAGGAATAGAATAAACAACCTAAAAAAAAATATCAGTGGGCTGGATCTGCTGGATCTGGGCCGTGGAGCGCAGGATCTGGCCCAGCACGCGGCCCACGCGAGCTAGCGAAGGGGTACGCTGCCTCCTTTCCTTCCCCGGCGACACGCACGGCGCGCTCCGAGAGCGGCGGCGAGCGCGGCGAGGACGGCTACGGCGACTCCGGCGTCCCTAGGAGAAACGGTGATGTCCATTAGCTAGAGCAAAGGAAGGGGAGATCGGGGGTGCAGGAATGGTGGCGAATGATGGACGGTACCGCTCGCATTCTTCCAGGCAAGATGGCGGCCGGAGCAGAAGAGGATCGGGACGGCGACGGCGATACCGGACGAATTCCAGCGATTCCTTGCACGAGGTTGAAGAGGACGACTCGGCGAAGCTACTGCGCTGCTTGGGCTGGCGAGGGAGGCTCAGAACGGTGGCGATGCGTCGGCGACGGCACGGCCGGGTCTCGCGTTCGTGGCTGAGAGAAATGGAGAGGGAGAGGAAGAGTGAGCGAGTGGGAGGAGCAGAGGGGTGGCGTGGAGGTCTATCTCCTCTAGGGCGAGGCGTGGGGCAGGGGGAGGCGCGGGGAGCACGGCGTTGACGCGGTGGGGGCACGGCGGCGTGCGGCGGTGCGGCTACAGGAGGTCAACGACGGTTTTGCACAACGCCCCCTAGAATTCTTTTTCCTCTCACGGATAGGTCCTCGGTTAATTCTTTTATTTTCTTTTAAAACCAGTAGGATTTAGGGATTTTATTTGGGGCACCTAAACATTTTATAAAAAATTGAGAAAATTCATGGAGTCTCCCATATACATGTAGAAACTCCTCAAAAATTGGTTTTGCAAAATAAAATGTTTTGCTCAATTTTTGTTCATAGAGTTTAAATAGGGTATTTTTGGTAAATAAAATTTATTACTCCTTTAATATTTTTAAAACCAAGTAAGAGATATTGTTTTGGACTTTTGGAACTTCCTTGACAATAAATGATATTCAAAATAATTTATATTTTCATAGAGAAAATATTGTTTTGGAGGAAATGGAAAATTTAGGAGGGAAATTATTTATGAAGATCATTTTCAACTCATGAACTTCATTTCCTTTTTGATAAAAGATTGAGGGGTTTGTTTTAAATCAAAAAGTAGGTTTATTTGAAGAGGGAGTGATATGAAGTGGGGATGATTATTAGTTCACCTCACTCCTGGAATTTTGATAAAGAGTATATGATTGTTTTCAGAGAATAGAGGAATAGATAGAGAGGAAATTTTGATGGGTTCCAAAACTCCAAAATTTAAAACAAGTGGATGGATTGGGAGTCCACACACCAAAGAACAAGTTAAAACCCAAAAACCACTAAATTGAATATTTTGGCTTCATAAAATCATAATTTTAAAACATCTACTTGGGTAGGGTTTTAGGAAAAACCCTAATTGAATTTTTTTTGAAAAACTCACTCAAACCACTATGCATTTTTGAAATCTTGGATGCTTCCTTGCTAAATGATGTTGTCAAGTTAAAAATCAAGTTGATGAAATGGTTTTGGACAAAAATCTCTCAAGGCACCATGTTGGAAAATGGATTAAAACAAGAATTTCTTAAATGGACCTCGAGAGAAAACTAGGTTGGTTTTATGAAAAATTTAAATTGGTTTGGAAAGAAATCACTCCTTGCCTTGCAAAACACAAAGTATTGTTTCAACAGGAATATCAGGTGAAAATAAAAGTTTTTGTTGGCTCAAAAATTTGGGGTGCTACTACCACTTATATAGAGGCAAAATTTTGGGCTGTGACAGTACGGCCGCCCGGGACAACCCCAATCTTGATTTGCTTGAGTGTCAGTTCATCCCAAGCCCAATTCCAGCGTGAGTGTCAGTTCATCCCAAGCCGGGAGGTGGACGATGCTGCGGCGACGGGTTCGCGCCGGCCCGATCTGGTTGGATTTGTTGCTTTGCTCCCTAGTAGTAGATCTAATTTCCGATTTGCAAATTTTTAATTCCTAAATTTACTCTTGTTTTCTTGTAATGTAGATTGTAGATGAATAAAAAAAATTCCTCTGGATTTCCCGTACATTTTGGTTCATATATTACATTTAGAGCAAAAAAAAAAATTGGGTGAATACCCAGCGACCAATTTCTGGCGCCGCCACTGCGTTTTGCCACCCGGAAACATGTGCTCCCGGTTTGTAAAAAAATATTTAAACGCATTTCGAAGTGTCAAAAAAATCACGCGTAGATCTTGACATTCAATATGCTCATAAAGTCATCTCACGGAAAACCAGTATTAATGCCGAATTTTCGCAAAAATTGAAGTGCGCACCTAGAATGTCGAGATGTATGCGCCAAATTATTGTTCAGAATTTTTTAACTTCACAATGTTTTTCCGAGTGAAAGGCGTATATACCAAAATGAATTATTGTGGTTTCTGCAATTTTCTCTTGAGGAATGCAATATCAGTTTAGAAACCTGAGCTATTGCGGTAGCGCAGATCGCAAGTCGTGCCTAGGAAAAGCTGGGCAAGGCGAGGCTTTTCTGCCCCTCTGCGCGGGGCGGAGGATACTTCGTCGCCTCGGACTCAGTGCGCTACATTACTAACATTTGTTCGATGCAATTGCAGGCAAAGATTCAACAAACTCCCTTTGCATTCGCCCCCCATAAAGGGAACGATCCATGCTACGACAAGCAAAAAAGAGAGCAAAGGGAACAGTCCACATGGTGATCAAAGTTGACAGTACCCAGCTAGAACTAGTAGCAATGGGTAAACTAAACCGTCTTTCTGATTCAGAAAAGGTGTCTCCTTGAGAACCTAAAACAAAGCAGCCACCATTGTTTCACGGGTCATGCCTACTGAGTAAACTGGCTTAAAGAGTTGCGAGTAGGTCGGTTTGGCATCCTCCTCCTTCCAGCATGTGCACGGGTGCAAGCAGGTCAATGGCGGACTCTCTGTTCCCTCGTCGCAGAGCCACACACCCACATAGACAGGCCAGTTGATCCCGGCTTATATTTCTACATCATCCCGGGACGAAATGCGTGAATTGCGACCCCTCGTGCTCAGCGCCGGCCGGCCGATCAAGTCCAAGCGCAACCGCGTGGCTCACTTGGAACTCCGTGCGCCTCACATGCATGCGGTTAGTTAGAACACAAATGACTAATCCGTGTTACTCTACTAGTAGTAGCTTACTACTCTAGGCCACTTTAGCTCTCGCTTACTCCTCCTTTCAGGCTGAACTCGTACTTAACTAGTTTTGCTTCGAGTCTGAGTACAGTCTCTGACAGTTTTTTCGGTAACATGATAGTGGGTTGAATATGTCTTGTCACCATGCATGTGACTAGCGTAGATTTAATAAACTTATAGGCTAGCCTATGCAAATGTCCAAGCGTGAAAATGACAATTGTAGTGTGGCCTACTGGCCAGGGCCTCCTGGTCTTCTCGCCGCAATTAGGGCAAACTCGCATACCTGATGCATATATATATAACCGTTGTCTTCAGACAAACATGTAGCAGTAGCAGTGGTACAACCTAGTTTTAATTTCTAGGCCACGGGAACTATCAAGCTAGCTCGTTCTCAAGCGCATCGGCATTATATACACCGCGCGCACCCCGCAGCCCTAACCGTAACCCTGTTTGCAACCACCACTCGCCGAGCGAGCTGACTGTCTCGCTCGATCTCCCCCTTGGCTCCAACGACATGAGGTCCATGGCGGCGACCACTCCAGCGTCCATCTCCTTGCTCATCATCGCGGCACTTCTTTGCGCGCCTATCGCCGTCAACGCCGCGAGACAGCTCCCAGATGACGGCGGCCGCCTCCAGAGCCAAGACGCGCGTGCGGCGGCGTACGCGACGCTGCACCACGGGACGGCAACGGCGACGGTCATGGCGTGGACAGCGCAGCTCTCGCGAGGCCCGAGCCCCAGGGGCCCTGGTCACAAGTGACTAGATACATGTCAGCAGAGCAGTAGTACCACACTGCCCTGCCCTGACAAACTAAGGCTAGGATCGGGGCTCCCTTTGCACGACGGCTATTTTTCCTTGATTCGTGCATTTGGAAGAAGCTCGGTCGATCTCCTTTCTCTTCCTGTCCTCATTCTTTGTCTTCTGGTCGCAACTTTGGACCTTTTTTTTGGGTAGTCTTCCCGCTTTTGGTACCAATATATGTTTTGTGGACAGATAGTATGCATATATTGGGACCCTGTGTCGTGATTTTACTAGTACGTCTGTATGTGTGTTCTCGTAATCTGATATACGCTCTACCTGGTTTCCGGTGGCCAGGCAGCTCGATCTGTCTCTGTCCGCTACACATCGGACGGTCCCGCACCGGCACCAGTCATATAGGCGGCGTTTGGTCAGACTCAAAAAAAAACTTTGAGTGGGACATAAACTCTGAGTGGTCACATTTTTCTTTTTTGAGGGGCTGAGTGGTCACATTTGCCGTTTTAGCTAGCTAAAACGGCTTATATTGTGAAACGGAGAGAGTATTTGTTTCCAAGAAGAGGGGTCCGGAAGGACACCAAGCTGCATTCATAACATCGTCGGTGGGTACATTTTACAAACAAGATCCTTAAAGGAAAGAAAAATTACAATGAAGTCCTGAGTAATTGCGCAAAGGACCCTCAAACAAAAATAGGAAAAGCAATCAAGCCCTTGGTCCTCTCCAGTCGGATTGAGCCTCCATCGCAAGCCGCCTAGACACCGCCGGTGACGCACAATTTGGTGGTGAACAGACGTTGCACTCGCCTGAGAAGAAGCTCTCGAAGGGGCCTCCACCATGGAGGTTGAAGAAGCGTCAGATCCGCGCCTGGAGGGGTCGCCACTTCGACCACGGATCACGACACCTAACATAACCACCGTGTGGCCTCCAAGATGCAGCAGAAACCATCCTCCCCACCTTCGAGATGCCCAGATGGACATGTAGTTCCCCTTCATCCCCCGCCTCCACGGCAGGCCAGAAAAAGCGTCCCTGCACAGGTGCTCCGCATCAAGAGATAGTCGCAGACCACGACATTATTGAAGGAGAAGGCGGCTCTCTGTATCGCTCCCAGCTCTGACCTCTAGAGCACAAGAACAACGAGAACGAACCCTAGCCAGCACCAAATCCAGCCCGAAGCTCCGATCTCCAATAGCGGCTTCAAGCCAAACGCCGGCATACATCCAAGGTGAAAGTGCATGTGCCCTCATGTGTGGTTTTGGTAATTAATGACAATCTCTATGAACTAATGTTTGCATTGAGATATCTTTATAGATCTTGTCCATGAAGAAGATTGGAGTTCATGTATATGAAGAATGGCCATCTAGAGTTGAGCTTATTGCAAGCATGGCTTGGGAAGAAGATTGGGTGAACATTCATGTTTATCTCCAAGCCATCATATACATCAAGAGAAGAAGATGAAGTGCAAGTGGATACATAAAGACGGAGCTTAGCAACGCTCTCCCATCATGGAGTATGGGGAGTATTTGGAGAAGTCTTCATCAAGCATGTGCTAGCAAGCACAATCAAGAAAGGTGTTCCAACTTGAGGGAGTCAAGATCGTCATCATCTAGCTCAAGTGGAATGCGCAAGGCAAAGGTATGATCTTGATAGGGTTTATATTTTACCGGTCTCATGGTGTTAGTGGGAGACCGGGTTATAGGATAGACGGCGTACTATCAAGAGGGGCTCCCAAGTGAGTAACTTGATCGCATCTTTGTGGAGAGATCAAAGCTTTGCATACTTGGCATATCATCTTTCTTGGTTCTTATTTGACTTTTATCCATGTGAGAATTTAGAGCTTGTGTTCATCTCCATACCAAGCTCTAGTTCATCAAAAACGGATTTCATATGCATATCTTGTTGCGTTTTTGATATTGGAGGTTTTACCGGCTTATCTTTTCTAGAGAGGTCAAACTCTCTCCTTGTGGTTTCCACCTCACGTGATGGACTATGATGTGTATATGCATGATCTTGTAAGGCTTGTGATTATCTTTGAAATAAGCCCAAGATCATAGAAAACAGAATCTTGATGATTATCTTGTTGAGTTTTGATGTTGGAGGATTTACCGGTTGTTCTTTTATGGAGAAGGTTTACCTTTCTACATTTTGTTTTATCCTCCCATGTTGGACTATGATGTTTCTCTGCATGATCTTGTAAAGCTCCTCGTTGTGATTCCAACGAGCCCAAGAACATCAAAAACGGAGTTCGGATGATCAAGATATGTCCGTTTTCGTTTTGGGTGTTTGCAGTTTTTAAACCAGCCTAGGCCAGGCCGGCCCTAGGCCGGCCCCAGGACGGTTTCGCGAAATCTGGGCATAACGGTTGGATTTCGGGGGACCTATTTAAAGGGACTTCTTCCCCAATGGTTCCCTAACTTCTTGAGCTTGTTTTTCCCCTCTCTCTCCTCCATTGTTGACCTTGGAAAAGCTTGCCCCCTCTCAATCCCTCCCATAATTCTTCCATATCTTTGAAGAAAAAGTGAGAGGAGATCTAGATGTACAATTCCACCAATCCATCTATTCTCTAAGTGAGGGAACCTAGTAGATCTTGATCTTGGAGTTATTGGTGTGTCTCCTTGTTTGTTCTTCCTCTCTTCTCCCCCCATAAGCATTAGTTGCTTGTGGTGGGATTTGAGAGTGAAAGATTTGAGCACTTGTACTCTTGCCATTGCTTTGTGCATCGGTTTGTGCTCTCCACGAGGATTCGTGGAAGTGAAAGTTCGTGAGCTTGTTACTCTTGGGTCTTTGGACCCTAGACGCCTTTTGTGGCGGTTGAGGCCTTTTGTGGTCACTTGGGAGCTCCCAATCCTTTTGTGGGTTGTGCCTCAAGAATGTTATAAGGGACTCGATTTCCGCCCAAAAGGGAAATCAATAGTGGAAGGTGAACCGAGTTTTTGGGCAAGGTTCATCGGAGAATAGGGTGAGGCCATTTGTGGCGTTTGAGTTTGAGACTCACACCCCTCCAACGAGACGTACTCACCTAAAAATGAGGAACTCGGGAATACATCCTCGTCTCCGTGTGCCTCGATTATTTCTATACCCGAGCTCTTTACTTATGCACTTTACATAGTGATAGCCTTCGTGCTTGAAGTATTATATCTTGCTATCACTTTGTTACTTATCTTGCTTAGCATAAGTTGTTGGTACACATAGGTGAGCCTAGTATTTTTAGGTTGTTGGCTTGTTAATTTAAACACCTAGTTTTATTCCGCAATTATTAAGGTTAAACCGGAAAAGTTTTAAATCACCTATTCACCTCCCCTCTAGGCGACACCCTTGTCCTTTCACAAGGCACCTACTACTGCTCTGTACAAGCCGAGCAGTCCATCCATCTCTTCCCCAGGCGACAACGCCGCCGGAGTTGAGTTGGAGGAGAGCTCGGGAGCGAAGAACGACTCTCAAAGGTACTGTAGCGAAGAGATGGGAATGAGCTATCTATGTGTCACGTTATTCTCACTTACTCCCTCTATACCGAATTAGTGCATGTGTATCGTGTCTCGGGTGACGGACAACGGGAGTAGATGGTACCCCCTTTTTAGGTTCGGCATGGGGTGCAAAGGAGGCTGGAAAACGTCTTACCCGGGAGCGAGGTCACCAAGTTCTTCGTCGATGGGAGAAGGCAAGCAACACAGAAAGACACACAGAGTTACCCAGGTTCAGGCCACCCGGAGGCTAAAAGCCCTACTCCTGCATGTCTGGATTGAGAGGTTCATCATGGTGTGGTGTACAAGGGTGTTATGGGGTGAACCCGGCAGAGTTTCGGCTGGAGGTAGACGAAGAGCAGATCCTGCCCTGGGGAGATCACCTCTCTCTCTACCTTCCGAACCCTAGTCTAGTCTTGCCGGAGCTCTAGCTTGCTTCTGTTCTTTTCTTCTCCCTCCTCTCCTCGGTGTCATGGTCCTCCTTTTATAGGCTAAGGGGATCCAACATGGGCACGCGAGAGGCGTGAAGGGTCTTGGCGGGAAAACCCCTCGGCGGTCCTTGGAGGAGACGTGGCGTCCTCTCCTCCAAGCATTCTCCGAAGGGCGGCGTGGTCGTCCGCCCTTGGAAAAGGTGGGACGGACAAAGCCTGTCCGCCCCACCAACTACGCTCGTGGCGACGTCACCATTGCGCGGCCTTCATCCTGGCGCCCAAGTCTTCCACCAGCTTCCGGCGAGCTGGCGATCTTATCCTCTCGGCGGTACGGATGGAGGACCCGGGGGCGCGCCTGGCCTCCTGTCGGGCGCACGGACCCGCGGGTATCCCGCCTTGATCTCCGGGCGAGGGGGTGACCCGGAAGGTCGCCTGGTCCTTAGCCGCAGAGCCTTGCAGTCGAGCTTGTCGGGTATCCTTGAGGCAGATGGGCTAACCCATCTGTTGTACTTGACTCCCTGCCTTGTCCATCTTCTTGGTGGGCCCCAGTGAAGGACCCACTTTCACAGCATCAGGTGAACCCCATGCTCCACTGCTGCGACAGTAGCCCCCGGGCATGGTCCCGGCGGCTCTTGCTTCAGCTGCTGCTGCCGGGGCTATGGCCAAAGAGTTGGCCAAAGTGGGTACCCGGCGCCTTGCCTGCTTTGCTCGAGGCTCGCCAGGGCGAAGTAGAGATGAGCCCCCGAGCTTCTCCTGGACTTGGTCGCGGCGAACGTTGCGGTTCGCACGGACGGCCAACGTCTATCTTGAATCCAACGGGAGGGAGCGCTTGAAGCGGAACGTCCCCTCGATCCCCGCATCAGTCGGAGTAATGGGGCCGCGACGTGACGCGTGGGGTGCCTTATGAGTCACGCCTCGCAGTACTGTGGCCATTGCTTCCCAAATCTCCCGAAATCCCCAAATCGCCGCCACCGGAATCCGACTCTTCTTCTTCGCCGAGCGCCGACCTCCTCCTCCGGCCGCCCGGACCTTACTTCAGAAAGTCCACTCCTCTGCCGCTCATGGCGGCCAGGCGCGAGAGGGGAGGAGTGCGGAAAGTGAAGCAATCCGTAGCAGAGAAAGCGGCGATTGAAGCCTCTCGCGCTGCCGCCGCACCTCCCCCGAAGAGGGTGATGCAGGCTGTGTTTTCTCCAAGCGTGTATGCTGATGAGAAGAAGGTGGATCCTGCTCGCCGCGCAGTAGCCTTGGAATTTCGTGGTGGAGAAGAAGTAGGAATCCGTCCCGGAGAAGGTCTTCAGGGAGAAAATGAAGTGGTCACCTGATAACCCCCAAGAGCAGGGGATCACTGTAGCACCTCTCAATGTGGAAGTAGGGTATCGATCCGCAGGAGCAAGAAAGAAAAGTTATCTATTCCCTACAACTAAAGTGTCACAAGTTTTAGTTGATTATGCACTAAACAAGTTTAAAGAACAAGATGGTTGATTTAATGGATGGAAGTTTAATGTAACAAAACAAGAATGTAAAAGTGTCCCAATCCTCTTCAATGCAAGAGGACAAGACAAAGGTTTTCTCTTATAGGAACAATGGACATGGGTTCATGGGTTCACTCAATCCTCTCTCCCATCTATGGTGATTATCATGTTATAGATAAAAAGTACAAACAATTGTCATGCTTTAATGGTAAACTTTATGACGGCTACATGTCCTAAAACACATAGTTGAAACAAGTACTCATTTGTGTTGCTAGGTCACCCTCGTAAGGCTAGCGTGGTTGCTGTCACTCCCACATCATACTCTTCCTTTTTACCCCCAGATAAAGGATGTTGGGCTGTATTTCACATGTCACTCAATACATATGCCGTTGTCACATCGGCCATCCCGTCCTACATACATCATACTTCATAATGGACAATATTCTAAACACTAGTGCAATGATTCATAATTCGTGTGCATGACCACATCTCTCTCAGTATCCACACTTGGTGGTGTCAATCACCTCATGACAAGGATAAACAAGGCATTATGCATAAATCAAACCATCACATGTATCATAGAATATCTCCAAAGTATGACAAACCATAAAATCCAACATGACGGTAAATGCATAACAAATATCATCTCATACCACAATATCCACCATAGAATTACAAAGATAGTTCCATAATCATGCAAGGCACATCATATGGACTTCAACAATGATCATACATAGAGAGATTGGATCAAGTTACCACCACAAACCCAAGTCCAGGGGTGGACTACTCCCCCTTCATCATGGAGACGGTGGAGAAGTCGTTGGAGAAGATGGAGACCACCCCGGCAGCGCCCCGCCGGAGTTTTCCCCCTCCAATCTGCACTCCAGGTCTCTGTTTCGTGGTTTCTGTGTTTCTGCGGCGCTCCTCCGAAACTCGGGGGACTATTTTTATAGACGTTTTTAGGTCAAGACGAAGCCACGGAGACGAAAACGGACGGCATCGGAGCCACGAGGAATAAAAGAGGTGGTCCCACACGGCCAAGGAATCTGGCCGCGTGGGACCATCTAATTTCTTCCTCGGACTTCCTTTTTCGCGGATCCTTGGCTGGTACGTCTTCTTATTTCCAAATATTGGGCCCCGTAAAATATTAGGTCATTTGGACGTCGTTTGGTCCCTGAAAGTCAAAAACATGGAAAAAGGGGTTTTCTGGTTCTGCAGGGTTAATTCCAAATAAATGGGGAAACTGTGAATTATCCCAAAATCATTATAAAACATAAATATAACCCATATATGATGCAAATAAGTTGGAATATCAAGTAAAAAATGTAAAGTTCATGTATGCATTTTACATGCATCAACATCCCCAAGCTTAACCTATACTCGTCCTCGAGTATGAAGGTGATAAAACTAACATGGACTTTGCAATTTAATACTATCAATGGATATCAAAGATGATTACTATTGCTACATAGAGTCAAATGATTCATTCTTAAAAGGAGTAGCAATATGCAAGATAGATTATGAAGTGATATCAAGTATTCAATGCAAGGATGTTCAATGATAATTCACAAAGTGTAACATAGAAGAAAGTACTATGGACCACATGTATGCATAATGATAAGTAAGAACATCCTACAATGGTCATAGAGTATTGATGAAAATCTGAATATAAAAGGTGGACACTTTGGAAAGATATATATGAGTAGAGGTAAAGCATGAATAAGTTTCATCTAACTTCTGAACTCTCTACTTAAGTTAATGATTGTAAATGGTAATCCTTGGTGTCAAGCTCTCATTCCCCTATCATAGCATCTTGAATGATTAAGTTTAAAGTGAAAGCAAATATGAGTAGTGTGCTTGACAAAGTACAGGTTGAAAGTCTCATGCCCCTTGAATACAAGTACCTACTCCATGTGTTACTCAACTTGGAAACAAAGCAAGTTCAAGTTAAATATCATTGTAAGTAATAATAGTATCATTAAGAGCGTCAACTGGGGTACCTCTTGTCCCAGGATATGGAACAAGCCCATATCAAAATGACAAGACAAACAAACACAATGAACAATCTCAACACCCTTTTTATTTACCATTAGATAGCTTTTTATTGTAAGGTGTATCACAGAAGGTTCACCATAGCATGTAAGTAAATTTCCACCATGAATGATGCATGGCTTAGATTAGCGGCCCAGGCGTCTCTCTAACCATTTATACAAACTCATTTAAACTCACTTCATTTCCACATTTATTTCACCCATGGTAAGCATCCATAAACAAAAGTACATGATATCAACTAAATGAATGAAGTGCAATGTTGAAAGCTTGCCATGTGACAGCACATATGAGCTAACTCTCAACCAAAGACATTTGTCAAGCCCACAACATCATAATTTTAATCACAATGGGTCATGTTTTATTTATGCAATGAAAGTAAAGTGTGCATCAAGTTCGAGAGAGCTCTATAACCAACTTTTCCCATAACAATCAACAACATAAGCATTTTCATTCAGAGGTATAGATAACACAAATATCATGATAAACATACTCGGAATAGCATAAAGCTAATAGGTAGATATGGTGGACTCACTGGAAAAACTTTGGTTGAAGGTGTTGGAAACAAGTTTTTGCTTGTTGGAATTTTTGGGCTAGCAAGAGGGAGAAAGTTGACCATCTAAATGCATGCATGAGTGTCCATAGAACTAACTAATCCATGTTAAACAAGGTAAATAACATTTAGCATCAAAACATGAATAAAAGATAGCTCTTGATAAAATACTTGCAAATTATTACTCATTAACAAGCTCATGAATCATGCAACTATATGTATCTTTTAAAATTAACTCCAACATCCCTTTTCCCAATCTTATAATAGCATCCAACATAATTCAACCCAAATTTCCAGTAGCTCTCTCATATATAAATGATAGTGTGGTGGTCTCACAAAATAAAAATCAAACCAAACAAACAAAAAGACGCTCCAAGTTTATGCGATAAAGTGTTTCGATCGAAAAACAGAAGTTAGACGTGTGCAAACCGAGAGTGTGTAGGTCCAGTGGGGTTGTCTTCACATCCCCAAGCTTATGGTCTTCACCATCCTTGGATAGCTCTTGGTGCATCTCCTCTAATCCCTGTGAAAAAACTTCAAAACACCGTTTCTCCCATTTCTTTTCTGTGGGGTGCATTAGTAGTGATAAACAAATAGATTTCTTGCTGCATATAATCCTTGAACAAAAATTCATATGATGTCCAGAAAGTGTATAATGTTGTATGCCTACTCATAAACTCAATTGGATAAAAAGATTCAAGTTAAAAGTTCTAAGCATGCATCAAACAAAATGGGACAGAATCTGTCCAGAAAAACAGCAGCAGCAAAACGTATTTTTCTACCCTACTTAACTTTGTCGAAAATTCCAAAAAATTCATGCATACAGAGGATGAAAAGTTGCAACTACAGTTCAAATATGAGCTCATTCGGAGTTACAGAATAAGAATTAAAAATCATACCGTGCACAGATTCGTGCAGGAATAAAATCTCCGAACGCTATAAGCAACTTTTCAAACCAAAATGAGTAAAACTTGGCACTTTATTAAAAATTCCAGAAACTAAACTAAAACTAAGTCTCTTGTTACAGCAAGAGGACACAAAGAAAATCACAAATAAAAACAACCGGGTTGCCTCCCGTAAAGCGCTTTCTTTATAGCCATATAGCTAGGCTTCTTACTTGATGTTTATTGTAGATGAAGCTCATGAGGGAGCTTGAACTTTGATGTGCCCCTTTCTTGGAAAGTGTTCATGCATAATACCAGGATCCCATGGTGCTCAAACCAATCAAAATAATAGTCAAGTTGAACCCTAGTTGAGAGAAAAACAAAACACAAAAGTAATAACAACGAAGTCTAACTTTCTTTCTATGCATTGGCATTTTGTATATGAATGAATCACATAAATAGAAGTTTTCCAATGCATATTAACAATAGTTACTTGCAGCATAATTATTAGTAGCATAAGAGGGTTCTTATCACCTCCTTTTCATAATAGTTGCAAGTAGTAGAAAAATTCAACCATATAACCACAAGAATCATTCAACTTAGATAATTTAGGCACATAAAGAGGATTATTAAATTTATTTGGAATTCATTAGCATGCTTCCCTCTTTCAAAATAGTTATAAGATCAATATCAAGTTTAATATCATGGTTGCAACAAAGATTTGGAACTAAAGATAATTGCAAACCACATAAGTATTTCTCAACATAAGCAAATTTCTCCTCTATGGTGTAGTTAGGAGAATTCAAGAACAAGCAGGACTCTCATGAGTAAGAGTACTATCATAAACAGCAAGTATATCATTTTTATCCTCACATAATTTAGTAACAACTAAACATGGAGGATTATCAATAAGCATAGGACCATCATCTAAAGCATTATCATATAGCATATTTAAGCAATACTCCTCATTATCATCAATAAGTTCACTAGTAGTATTATTAAAAAGTAAAGGAGCATTATTAGTTTCATCATAATAGCATGGGTTATCATATAGGACCATAGAATTTTCAGTTTCACACTCATCATAACATGGGTTCTCATAAATAACAAAAGATTTTTGAGTTTGAGTGCTACTATCAAATGTCGATGGTGAAGATGGGAGATCCAACTCTTCCCCAAGCTTAGGTTGGAACACATCCATTTCAATCTCCTCTTCACATACTTCCTCTTCCAAGCTTATGTTTTCATCATCCTCTTGGGGTTGCACGGGCATCCCCAAGCTTAGGTTCTTATCCTCCTCTTCCTGCAAAATGTTAGTGCTTTCCGTGGCAGCAAGAATTCTTTCTTTAACATAAACATTATCACTAAATTCTTTTTTGCAAATTTGGAGAATAATAGAAACTTGCCCTTTCATTTCACGAGCTACATGACTAGTTGCAAGAAATTTATCAAGAAGAGAGTCTATCTCATGGGCTCCAACATAAGCAATATATTTCTCAACTTGTTCTATATCAGGGCATAAACATTCATCTTCACGATAACAAGCAATTATAGGATCACTATTATACTTGCATTGATAGTGGGAATGTTTAACAACTCTTCTATTGCAACAAGTTATACCATGTAACTCACAAAACTGATTAGCTATTTTGTGAAGAGCTTTAAGCAATTTACCCACTCTATTTCCCTCTTTGGTTGATTGATATTCAGAGTAGGCGTCATACTTTTAAAATAATCATTACCCATAGACATTCCAGAAAGTTTCTCCATTTTTTAATTTTTTGTGTTTTGATATATATAACTGAAAATAAAACTAATGAGAAACTCACAACCAAACAAGTTTAAAGGAACCTCCCCAAGCTTAGATGATTGCAAGATATAAAACAAGATAAAATAAATCTAAAGTCTAGTGCACACAAGAATAGAAACTTAAGCGCTACGCTCCCCGGCAACGGCGCCAGAAAAGTACTTGATAACCCCCAAGAGCAGGGGATCACTGTAGCACCTCTCAATGTGGAAGTAGGGTATCGATCCGCAGGAGCAAGAAGGAAAAGTTATCTATTCCCTACAACTAAAGTGTCACAAGTTTTAGTTGATTATGCACTAAACAAGTTTAAAGAACAAGATGGTTGATTTAATGGATGGAAGTTTAATGTAACAAAACAAGAATGTAAAAGTGTCCCAATCCTCTTCAATGCAAGAGGACAAGACAAAGGTTTTCTCTTATAGGAACAATGGACATGGGTTCATGGGTTCACTTAATCCTCTCTCTCATCTATGGTGATTATCATGTTATAGATAAAGTACACACAATTGTCATGTTTTAATGGTAACTTTTATGACGGCTATATGTCCTAAAACACATAGTTGAAAGAAGTACTCATTTGTGTTGCTAGGTCACCCTCGTAAGGCTAGCGTGGTTGCTGTCACTCCCACATCATACTCTTCCTTTTTACCCCCAGATAAAGGATGTTGGGCTGTATTTCACATGTCACTCAATACATATGCCGTGTCACATCGGCCATCCCGTACCTACATACATCATACTTCATAATGGACAATATTCTAAACACTAGTGCAATGATTCATAATTCGTGTGCATGACCACATCTCTCTCATCTATCCACACTTGGTGGTGTCAATCACCTCATGACAAGGATAAACAAGGCATTATGCATAAATCAAACCATCACATGTATCATAGAATATCTCCAAAGTATGACAAACCATAGAAATCCCAACATGACGGTAAATGCATAACAATATCATCTCATACCACAATATCCACCATAGGAATTACAAAGATAGTTCCATAATCATGCAAGGCACATCATATGGACTTCAACAATGATCATACATAGAGAGATTGGATCAAGTTACCACCACAAACCCAAAGTCCAGGGGTGGACTACTCCCCCTTCATCATGGAGACGGTGGAGAAGTCGTTGGAGAAATGGAGACCACCCCGGCAGCGCCCCGCCGGAGTTTCCCCCTCCAATCTGCAACTCCAGGTCTCTGTTTCGTGGTTTCTGTGTTTCTGCGGCGCTCCTCGTGAAACTCCTCGGGGGACTATTTTTATAGACGTTTTTAGGTCAAGACGAAGTCATGGAGACGAAAACAGACGGCATCGGAGCCACGAGGAATAAAAGAGGTGGTCCCACACAGCCAAGGAATCTGGCCGCGTGGGACCATCTAATTTCTTCCTCGGACTTCCTTTTTCGCGGATCCTTGGCTGGTACGTCTTCTTATTTCCAAATATTGGGCCCCGTGAAATATTAGGTCATTTGGACGTCGTTTGGTCCCTGAAAGTCAAAAACATGGAAAAAGGGGTTTTCTGGTTCTGCAGGGTTAATTCCAAATAAATGGGGAAACTGTGAATTATCCCCTAAAATCATTATAAAACATAAATATAACCCATATACGATGCAAATAAGTTGGAATATCAAGTAAGAAAATGTAAAGTTCATGTATGCATTTTACATGCATCATCACCTTCCACAACTTCTCGGTGATGGGACTATTGCCCCCTTTTCATCGTTTTTCCTCGCCATCCTGGAAGTTTTCGGATTGCATATGCTTCATTTGCATCCGAATGCGGTGTTGATTCTTGCCTCCTTTGCCTATGTGTGCGAGGCATTCATCGGGGTGATGCCATCCGTGGCTCTGTTCCGCCACTTCTTCTACCCCCGCATCGAGAAGGATGGCTGGATGGGGGGCGGTGTCACCTTCTGCTTCCGTCAGAAGGTCAAGCTGAACTACCCTCACTTGCCAATTAAGTCCAAGTGGGACGAGTGGAGGCAACGCTGGTTCTTGGTCGAGGTACCAGAAGCTCTGTCGCTCCTGGAGGAACCGACGGAACATCCAGTGAGCCTGGAGACCTGGAGGCGCGTCAGCCTCCAGGATGACGATCTTTCGGCTGCGGTAGCACGCTTCAAGCTCCTTCGTGAGAAAGGAGTTTCCGGAGCTGCCATTGTTTCCAACTTCCTTCGCAATCGCCTGGCGCCTCTACAGAAGCGGCCACACCCAGCTTGGGACTTCCAAGGTCCCCTGGACCCATCTCGTCCGAGGAGTCCTGACATGGACCGCGCCCTCCTCCGGGACAACATGACCGGGATGTTTACCCGGGATGTCAAGTACGAGATGCCGGCAGGATTCCGGCCCCTGTGTGACGACCCGGAGAAGGCAAAGATTCTGAAGTCAATGCCCTCGAATTGTGGCCGCGCTGACCATGGGCCCAAACCTGCTAGGACGTCAACCCGGAAGGCCAAGGCTCCCTCTAGTTCTGACGAGGAAGAAGAACTCCCTGAGTTTGAGGAAGAGAGCGAAGAAGAGGAATCCGGGGAGGAATCCGCTGGCTCTGAAGACGTTGACGGCGGCGACGGCAAAGAGGCCGCCACTGGCGACGACGACGACAGCGACGATGAGTACGATGGTGAAGACGGCGATGGCGACGATGACGATGATGGTGAGGACGCGGGGGAGAAGACTTCTTCCCCACACCGCTCTCCGGAGACCGCCATGGTCCCCGATCCGGGGGCAAGCATTCTTTTCCCACCCGCAGAGGTGGTAGGCGGTGATGGCGACCTCATGGATGCGGAGATTGTCGCGGCCGACTTTGTGTTGGCCCCACGGCCAAGGGTGTCCCCCTACCGTTCGCCTCCTGTGGCGGGACCAGTCACTTCTCTGGGCGAGCATCAGCAGAGCCCCCACGCTTCTTCCGCCGGGTCTGCGGAGGTGCCGGTGCCCTTGGGGAGCAAGCGCGTCCGGGAGTAAGCTTTTCCCAAACTTCTTCCCACTTTTTACATTTTTCTCATTTTTCTCCTCTCCAAGGAAAGTGACCATGTGTCGGTGCAGGGGCTCACTCTCCCTGGAGACCAGCAAAAGGCGGCGCGACGCGGCGGAAGATGACACCGCTACCAGCTTCGGAGCTTGTGGCGGAGGGATGTTCCCTCCCCCATTGGCGGATGTTGACGGTCGTCGCGGGAGCGGGGTGGGGAGCGCGACTGTGGCCTCCCCGGCCCGCCCTAGAGAAGGTCCCGACGCTAGTCCGCCGGAGCAAGCAGGTATACTCAGGTTCACGGGTTACGCCGCTCTTGTTTCACAGTCTCCAATATGCCTGACGTTCTCTTGCTTCCAGACGCTTCTGTGGCGAATGTCTTTTCCCCGGGTGACCTGCTTGGCGTTGCCAGCCAAGAAAAGCCGCCCTCCTTTACTCCCTCGGATGGCCAAGAGGTGTCCAAAGGCCCAGCTCTCATGCGGCTGGGACCCAAACTATGACTCCTGCTCCAGGCCAAAACCGTAGTGACGCGCCGGGTCCCGAGGTCTCCCTTGACTTGCTGGAGAGCTCGCTGATGACCGGGCAGATTCTGAGGACGTTCACCAATTTCTCCACGGATTCTGGAGCCAGTGAAGAGATTGCTGAGTTGACGAGGATCAAGGAGGACCTCGCTGCCAAGCGCTTGAAAGCTGCCAGTGCCCCGGGGAGTTCTTCAGAGGTGGCTCCCCAGATCATTATCAGCGGAGAGAACGCCATGGACACCATTCTCCGCGGGAGGCGTCAATTGGAAGAGGAGTACAGAGGTCACGAGGCGGCCATCATGGAGGCGATTGGGAAAGCCGAAGACCTGATCCAGAGGGGAATGGGTAAGCTCAACCGCCTCGCGGTTCAAGTTTCCAGCCTGCGTGAGTCCCTTGAGCGGAAAGGTGCTGAGCGGAAAGCTGAGTACAACCGACGCGAGCAGGCTGTGGTGGAGAGGGAACTGCAATTGGCGTCCCGGGAGGACGAGCTGGCTGGGAAGATTAAATCCTTGGAAAGCCAGAAGCGGCAGCTGGAGCAGGAAACGGAGCGGCGTCTGAAAGAGGCCGCTGACCTCCACCAGGAGGCGCTCGAGGCCAAGGACAAGGAGATCAAGAGCCGCCAGCATAAGGAGGAGGAAAACAACCAGATCATCGAGGATATCAAGAAAACCCTCCACCAGGAGCAAGAGTCCGTCCGCGCTTTGCAGCAGCAGGCCGAGAAAGATGGCCGGAAGATATCTGAACTCGAAGAGTCTATGAAGACGCGGAGTGACGAGCTTGCGAGGCTGAAAGAGAACAACCAGGAGCTGGCCCAGGCCAACTCCCAAGCGTCAACTGAACTGTCGGAGCTTCGCCGCTCCAATCAAGAAGGTCTTGCCAACATTGCGGAAGCCTGCCAAGAAGCTACGTTCCGGGTGGAACGGCTGAACCTGGGCACTGCACTACCAAAGTTGGAGCCGAACTGCCAGAGCTTGCCCCTTGTCGCAGAGTTCATCATGAAGGTTGCTGTCGACGTTCGATCCTTCAAGAACAAGATGGCCAGCCAACTAGTTCGTGATAAGCATGAGGCGAGCAGGCTGACGGCAACTTCAGTGATGGCGGCGTTCCGGGAGGCCAACCCGGGTGCCGTCATGCCGAATTTCGCGGCATTGTCCCCTTCCGAGGACTCCTGCCAGGCGGTGAACGCTCCCGCTACCGCAATTGCCACGAAGATGTTCCCGCGCCGTTAGGTTTCCTGCAGAACATTCGAGCACCTCGTGCCCCAAATGTAATAAAACTCTGAGTTAGATTTCATGCTTAGACTCCAAAACTTGGATGTAATATGCTAGAACTTGCTTTGCTACTCTACTTTGCGAGTATTTTTACTGAGCTTAGCATGTTTTTACTGTCTCCACGTCTTTTTGAGGGATCCTTCGCGGATGTAAGCTTACCTGTGAGGCCCTGACCGGTCAGGAATGCGCTCACAAGCCCTACTGATTCCCAGAAGGCCGCTCACTCTGCTGGCACGCACGTCCTCGGGAAGTATCAGGTCTCGCACCGCTTTTTACCCCCGGGAGAGTCGCTACCCCATGAGTGCTCGCCCGACGGTCGAGCCACGTTCCCGATTTTTTACACATGTTTTATACCCGCAAAATAGATGGCTTATACACAGAGAGGACTTGCTCAGGGAGCACTTATCTTTTATTGATCACAGGAGCCCTTGGATTGGTAACTTGATACTTCCGGGTACATCTTGCAGTGACATGTTTCAGCGAATCTGGCGGGGAGGAAGGTTGAGAGCTTCCTCTCCCCTGGCACATCGGTCCGCTATGTTCCAAAGGTCCTCCAACGTGTCCACAGCATGGAGGCTTAGTTTCTCGCGCATCTTCAGGTTGCGGACGTTGACGTGGAAGACAGCGATTACGGAGACTTCTTGGAGATCAGCCGGGGGAATGCGGTCGACGACGCCCCGGAACCTCCAGATGTAATGACGCAGTGTTCCCCCGTCTTGTCTAGGCGGTAGAGGTCGAGGACGGTTGCCGGGTACGGTGTGCAGCAGGTTCGGAGGTGCGGGCCCGTCCGATCCTTCGTTTCTTCCCGGGAGCGCCACCGGGGATTGGAGCTCTGGCCATTGCCTTCGTGGAGAGACTCCATGGGCTTCTTGCCATGAGCATCTTCGGGCCGCACATCCTCCGGCGGCGCTGATGCAGGGACGGTGGTGCTGGCATCGATGGTTAGAGCAGAACTCGCGGGAGCGTGGCATTGGTGAGCATAGTTCAACAGACTTTCCAACCTAGCGATCCATGCCTTCGCACGGGGATCGTTCTTGCACTGATCTGGTGGGAAAGAGTGAAGCGCTCGGGCTGCACCCAGAGCTTCCCCTAGCCCCCAGCTGTTCTGACTTGACTGACTTGCTGGCTCACCAAGGACCTCCCGTGCTCCTGACATTTTTCCCGCTTGCTGATGAGGCGACCGTTCGCCTTGGCCGGAAGGTGCTGATGACCTTGTTGGAGAAGAAGAGTTCAGGGCAACTTCCGTCGCGGACGAGAAACAGGCTGTTGAATCTGCCGCGAACGCAGAGCTCGACGAAGGTCCTAGGACGGTTGGAGAGCTCGATTCAGATCTGGTCTCGGACAAAGTGCATGATGTAGAACTTGTCGACGGGCTTGACGCAGAACTTGAGGTTGATGAAGAAGAAGACGAATCCAGCGCTTGCACCCCTTACCTGGCGCGCCAGATGTCGTGTCTCAGGTGACGGACACCGGGAGTAGATGGTACCCCCTTTTTAGGTTCGGCACGGGGCGCGAAGGAGGCTGGAAGACGCCTTACCCGGGAGCGAGGTCGCCAAGTTCTTCGTCGATGGGAGAAGGCAAGCAACACAGAAAGACACACAGAGTTACCCAGGTTCAGGCCGCCCGGAGGCTAAAAGCCCTACTCCTACATGTCTGGATTGAGAGGTTCATCATGGTGTGGTGTACAAGGGTGTTCTGGGGTGAACCTGGCAGAGTTTCGGCCGGAGGTAGACGAAGAGCAGATCCTGCCCTGGGGAGATCACCTCTCTCTCTACCTTCCGAACCCTAGTCTAGTCTTGCCTGAGCTCTAGCTTGCTTCTGTTCTTTTCTTCTCCCTCCTCTCCTCGGTGCCATGGTCCTCCTTTTATAGGCTAAGGGGATCCAAGAGGCGTGAAGGGTCTTGGCGGGAAAACCCCTCGGCGGTCCTTGGAGGAGACGTGGCGTCCTCTCCTCCAAGCATTCTCCGAAGGGCGGCGTGGTCGTCTGCCCTTGGAAAAGGTGGGACGGACAAAGCCTGTCCGCCCCACCAACTACGCTCGTGGCGACGTCACCAGGGCGTGGCCTTCATCTTGGCGCCCAAGTCTTCCACCAGCTTCCGGCGAGCTGGCGATCTTATCCTCTCGGCGGTACGGATGGAGGACCCGGGGGCGCGCCTGGCCTCCTACCGGGCGCACGGACCCGCGGGTATCCCGCCTTGATCTCCGGGCGAGGGGGTGACCCGGAAGGTCGCCTGGTCCTTAGCCGCAGAGCCTTGCAGTCGAGCTTGTCGGGTATCCTTGAGGCAGATGGGCTAACCCATCTGCTGTACTTGACTCCCTGCCTTGTCCATTTTCTTGGTGGGCCCCAGTGGAGGACCCACTTTGGCAGCATCAGGGGAACCCCATGTTCCACTGCTGCGACAATGTGTATTTGTCTAAATATGGATGTATTTAGACGTTTTTTAGTGTGTAGATATATTCATATTTAGATAAATATGTGTCAACTAATTCGGGACGGAGAGAGCAGAAAGAGGTACGCCGCCCCTTCGTTTCGTCGATACTGCTCAATATAATGACTCTATGGTCACTAAGTTTCACAAATCCCAAGTCTACACTTAACCTCACGTGAGAGTGGTAGAATCGAGAATGAATGTTTTCATTCTGTACATGACAGACCATGAATTAGTAAATGCATCCCATTTCCGAAAAGTGCACTCCACGTCCGGCCCATCTTGGTCTTGCTCACTTTGCCCGCCTAGCTTCGTCCGTCAAGCGACAACTTCTGCCTCTGACGACTTCACTATCGCTCCGTACAGGTACTATACTACGTTCGCGCAAAAGTGTAGATCACCCGGCGGAGAGAAGAGAAGAAGTTACCCGGTCCGGATCTTGTCCATGAGGCTAATGAGAAGGTAGAGATTATTCGAAAACGCTAGGAAGGATAGGATGGTTCACTTGAGGAGAATATTTTCTATGATCATACCCCAACCATGTCATCCATGAACAGGTCGAATTCTTTCGTCGTACTCCGCACGAGACAAAAGTTTATTAATATTAATTTATTAAAGAGAATAATGGTATCTTATGAACTCTTAGATTAGATGCATTTCGTATGTACTAGATGGATGTTCCGCATAAAAGAAGGTTGTGCTGCTACGAAATTTAAGCCTGGTCGAATGGTCTCACTTGAATTGGGCGTGTGATTGCCATTGTTCAGCGGACATCCAAGTATTCAACGAGAAAGGAAGA
Organism: Poa pratensis; assembly: GCA_947311845.1. Lineage (NCBI taxonomy): Eukaryota > Viridiplantae > Streptophyta > Magnoliopsida > Poales > Poaceae > Poa > Poa pratensis. The sequence continues at coordinate 35,574,788 of CAMZMU010000087.1, forward strand.
CTCCGGTGTGGGAGGGGCGAGTACAGCGGCGCACCTTCGGCTAGTCCCACTTAAGATTGCAAGTGGGATGGGACTGGGACATCCACCTCCCACCTCGTACAAGACTTCACTTATCCCGTCGCCCCATCTCCACTTATCCCAAAAACTTTAAATTTTATTGGGTTTTAATAGGATGTCCCACTTATCCCGAACAATCCCACCTGCGCGCTTGCTCTCTCTTCCTATCTCGGAAAAGAGTCGTCGTTGGAGCTCCGCCGTGCCGGCTCTCCAGGACGCCACCGGTGAATAGGAGACGACCACGAGCTTCCGCCAGGCCTCCGCTTCCTTCTCCCCAAGTCACGCGAGCCGGACCGCGGGTAGCGCCACGGCGACGAGGTTCTACACCAGTCGGTGGTCAGGCATAAACTCTATCGGGAGCTTGGGGACATCGGCGCCGTTCCAGAGCACGGGCACGAACCCTGCGGGCAACTTGATGGAGGTGGATCTGTCCCCGCCGAACTCCCCGGGGCTGAGCACCCTGAGGTCCATGCCGAAGTTGACGACGACGATGCAAGAGTCGGCACGTAGGCGCGCGGGAGCACACGCGCCAGAGCACGAGGCAGCGGACCATGCCGACGAGGAGCCAACGAGGAGCGGCGGGAGCGGGTCTACGGCGGAGTCCCGGACGATGCCCAGCAGATTGCCGTCCCTGTCGATGAAGGTTCGTCCGAACCCGGCGAGCGGGGCCGCGTCGGCGGGGCGCAGCAGGTAGAGCACGCACCAGGCGGCGAGGGCGAACGGGTGCGCGAGGAGGGAGGCGGCGAGGGAGAGCGCGACGAGGAGGGAGTAGTTGACGCGAAAGTAGGCGAGGTTCCTGCGGGCGCGCACGACGGCGTCGGCGAGAGACTCCCGGCGGGAGAGCGCCGCGCGGTCCAGGAGCTCAGCCCAGGGCCGGGCGCCGGAGAGGGAGCGCTTGGCGGAGTCGAGAAGGCGGATGAGTTAGGCGCGCGGGTCGCCGGCCGTGCCGGCGGCGTGACTCGTGAGCAGAGCAAGGGGATCGAACAGGATAACATTCACGGGACAGTTGGGCTTCCGTTGGGCTTGGGTGGGCTCGTCCCAGTGAACCGTACGGGATAAGTGGATTTATTGAGCGGGATTAGCGGGTAATTTGAGGTGGGATGGGACATGGGATTATTGGCACACCCATCCCACTTGCAACCTGACTACCTGAGTCCCACTGCTCGTAGTCGTAGCTAGGTGGTACAAAGACCTATTTGTAATTTTATTATTTTTGTATCTTTTGTACTGATGTGGATATTATTAATAGATCGGTGAACTTTTCGCAAAAAAAAAAAGGTCGTTGTATGTTCAATGTTGTATGTCGTTCCTATCTTTTATGGGCTGAGAAAATTATACTCCGGAGCCCATACGACTGGATTGGGCTGTCCTGATTTTATCAAACACCGAACGCTCTCAAGATTTTTTTTTCTGCGTAGCGCTCTCAAGAATTTGAAAATCCTATCCTGTGAATGACGGCCAGGAATAAAAACGTTGAATCGAGACAGTCTTCTTTTTAGGAAGAGGACGCATGAATGAAAAGAATACCCAACGGCTAAGAACAGCTAAGGGATTTTGCGCGCCCCAGCCAGTCAATTCACTGTCGACTAAGGATCAGCTTTTGGTTGCTGAAATGTGTCGTGGTGTGGTTGTTTTATAATCCCAAAATTAGCGACGAAAATAGAAACAAAAAGGGCACCCGGCAAAGCTCTCTGTACTCAGCAAAAATCTGTTTTCCTGTAGTGAGTGGACACAAAATAGTTGAACAAAAGGTGCATATAAACCTATAGGACAAGGTCAGCCTAACAATATCAAATCCGAGAGCAATTTTATTTCTAAAAATTATCTGTCCGAATCAGGTGCATACACATATGTCACAACCAAACTTCTATACGATGTCCTGAATGAATAATCAGGCTAGCTAGCAGGTGAGGCTGGTCCCCGGGTCGACGCCGAACTGCTGGCAGAACTGCTTGTAGAAGGCGACGCGGTCACTGACCGCGCTGGGGTTCTTGCCGTCGCACTCGAGCGCGCCGTTGATGGCCCTAATGGTGGCGCCGAAGCCCTGGCCGGAAACGATGGCGTCGTGCACGTTGTTCATCCAGTACCAGAGCGCCGCCTGGAACGCCACCACGGGACTGCGCGCCACCGCGTCCGGGTCGTTGAGCCCGTCGAAGCCGATGCTCTGCCCCGCCGGCCCGTAGTTGTAGTTCCACGAGATCTGCAGCGGCCCGCGGCCGTAGTAGCCCTTCCCGGCGGCGCACGGCCACTCCGTGTTCGACGGGTCGCAGTAGTTCTTGCTCGGCCCGTCGATCTCGTTGATGTAGCAGAACTCTGCAAACTCACCGTCAGAACCTTACGTACCTAAAGCTTGAAATGAAAAAAAAAAACGAAAATTGTGCTGCGGCTTACTTATGGTCTCGTGGTTGACGTGTGCGAAGAAGGCGGCGATCTCGCGCTTGGAGTCGTCGTCGGAGCCGGTGCGGCCGAAGTTGGGGTTCCCGCCGAGCGCGGTGAGGAAGGCGTCCCGCGTGTAGAAGCCCTTGGCCTCGCAGCCGTCGGCGGCCTGGGCGACGAGCGCGCCGAAGAAGGCCGGCGTGACGATGCTGGGGACGGACACGTTGTTGGTGGCCGGCACGATGCAGGGTCCCGAGCGGCAGCCCGTGCCGCAGTAGTCGCTTGTGGTGCCGCAGAACCCAAACCGGCTGCAGCACTCTGTCGCCACGCACCCGCAGTTCTGCGCGGCCGCCATGGTCGACGCCAGGAGGAGGACGAGAGCCAGCAGCCCCAGCTTTGACGCCATGGTGTCTAGGGAAGCTGAGTGATCGAGCTCGTTGGGTTTGTGGCTCAGCTCGCTCGTGATCGATGTCAAGTTTCCGAGTGTTCCGGCAGGTTTATATAGAGTTTGTCTTGGTTCCAGGTGATGCGTGCTAGAGAGAGAGAGAGAGTGGTTGACCTTGACTTGTGTCTGACTGTTTTTCCAACGACGAGAGCTTGGTCAAACTGAATTGGTATGTGGACGGCGTCCACATTTGTGGGCTTCACTTCTGCGTACGAAGCCTCCGTTTCACATTCATTTTCTGGTGCCCCTTTTGCGTGCCGCAGATTGGGAAAGCGAACGCCACGCTCCCGGAGCATCTACAGTAGATATAAGAAGTTTCCGACGTCGAGCTCTAGCCAGAAATAAGCCGCCCCTGCATTTTTACGTGGAGGAAGGGGCGCCAAGATTGCAACAGCGATGCCTTATTTTACAAGCAAAATTGATACAGATCGATCGATCGTCCTTCACAACAAAATCTGGACAGCAACTCGCTGTGAACGGTCGTGGGTTTCTTGACGCGACGGCCACTACGGATCTGTAGAGCATTCAGGGATGTCGCTACATAAGTATGCCTTGAAATTTCAGGTTTCGCCTGCCTGGCACGGTGGTAATGCTTGACTCGGCACGCACGGTTACGGCTTTCGAGTCTACAGCAATCTGCCCAGTCTGACCTTGGCGATAGAAGTCAGCTGCTGTGCTGGCTGCCACTCCGCTCTCCGGCGCACGCCACCGTTGAACTGGAATAGTCAGAGTTGCAGCATACAGTTTCCTTTTTAACTCATGTGAGTGAACTGAACAGTCCAACATATGTGCTTCTAAAAAAATTCATTACGAAAATGTGACCTATATGCTTCATGGCTCTCTTAGAGGTATGGGATACATAGTTTTTCTTGAGCAAATAATCCGATTTTATTGATTAATAAATAAATGACATCATATTGTATTAGGAAATTAGTACACATTTATGATAATCTGAAAATTGTAGTGGACCAAAGGATAATTTTGGCACCACTTGTATATTAACTCAATGATTGTTGCTCATCGCCGCGAAGTCGGAGAGCTGCTGTTAGCGGCATCGTGAAGGTCTTCTTCGACATGAGTCTTCCCATCTCCCCTTCAAAGCTCGTCTTCAAAATAGGAGCCGCTGGTTTTCTCCGTGAATGACCAAATGTTTGGCGTTGGTCGGCGTGGGCTTCACAAGGCCCTTGCGGCGAGGTTTTTTTTTTCGGTTTTCGTTCTTAAGTGAAACCAGGGTCACTAGCTCATGGAATAGTGATGACAATGACACCGTTGGGCAACCTCGACGACGATTTTCTTTCGGCGGTGTGTGTGCATGTTATATTGGTATCCCGGTTGGCCGTGTGTGCGCTCAAGAACGTTGTGTTTCACGACTGTCGTCTAGAGTGTTTGTGTCGGTTTTAACCCTTTTTCGCTAATTAATTGGACAATTCTCTTCTTAATTAATAAGACGAGTCAAAATTGTTACCTTCGTTTTAAAACATATATTGAGTAAATCGCCCAAAATTAGACGAGCCTTAAGCCATACCTAAGAAAACCTAAAATCTTAGGTCATCTAGGCCTTTTTGAATTGCACATTAACAAGTGCCAAACAAAAAAAGAATTGCACATTAACATTAACATATGGTCACCAGATTTCCACAAGAAAAACCACCAAATCAGGTTGGAAACCATGATCCGAATCCAACAAAATATTCTTTCCACTATTATCAAATATAGGATACAACAAGTTCTTCTCTAGGCGACACTAAATATGTCATACATCAAGGTCACATAATCTTGGATAGCAATAGCGGGGCCCGGGATATAGGGATGGAACAATCTCACATATACTAGTGGAATCACAGGCGAATCTGAGTTTCACTTGCTTAGGGAGGAACTCTCTTTGCTTGATGACAAGTTTCTTCTTTTAATATCTTTATCCCTCTATCTCCTCCCAAAACTGGTCATGGAATTTTTTTTGAACACCTTTTTCCGTAAGAAAAAATTACATCAAGATCTTCGCAATCATCGCTCGAGCTCAAATTTTTTGTGTCATGTTTGTGCTTCTCCAAACCTATGGTGAAGAATGATTTGCAATTATGAACTCGTCATTTTCTATTGGGATAGTTAGGTTTAACCTTTTTAGTTCAATGTAGCATTGTCTCTATTTTTCTCAGATGGGGTGTAGCATTGTCTTTTCTTTTTAGCAAATTCGTAATCTTTATTGATTATTCAAATAAGGTTACATCTTCCACAAGCTGTGGAACCAAAAATACGGGCGATTCTTCAAACCAAACATTAGTATCAAGACCGCTAGACCATATGGCATGCGTGATTAATTATTGGGTCTGAATACTCATTAGGCAACCTTGGAGCCTTATCCTCTCCCGTCCACAGTAGAGAGGAGCGAACTTTTGGGCGAACCGCGTCGTTCCACCTCGCCGCCGTCGGGTCGGCGGGTTCCTCACCCTCCGGCGGCTGCTCCGGCAGCGGGAGGATGGGGAAGCCCCGATCTACGGCGTGTATATAGTGTAGGTACGGTGTGGGTGCTTGCCGGCGGCGTTTGGGAGCGGATGGCGCGGCCGGAGTGGCGTTTTGCGGCGGAAGATCTCTGCTCCGGCGGTGGTGGTCCTTGGAGCGCTGTTGCCGATCTTCTGTCTTCTGCGCGCTCGGGGCTCGGCGGAGCTGCTGGGTGCGAATTCCCCTCGCCGGAGTTCGCGGGACGGCGTCTCCGGGTGTTCGTTGGATCGATTCGAGCTGTGTTTGCAGGGCGTTGGCTTCGATGGCGTTGGATGGAGGAGCTTCGGGTCCGAGTTCGTCGACTTCCCGACCGTGGAGGGGCTGTCCCATATCCAAGGAGTGAAGGGAGCAGTGGCGGCGGCGCGCCGGCGTACGTCCTCGTCGTCTTCGTCAATGGGGTGCTGAGGGACTTCGTTGTAATTTTGCCTTTGTCTCAGGACCTTTCTGTAAGAACTCTGTGATAATATCAGCTCGTTTCTCGCAAAAAAAGTATCAAGACCGCTAGTTTGTCCTACCAGGTGAGTGGCCTTGTTTGCTTCTCTTGGACAGCGTGTCGCGCTGAATCCTGCCATGATCAGCCGACACTCATCTAAGAAGGCCGAGCCCACTATCCTGTGTTGATTGGAAATAATCTAGGCGAAGCGGGAGCTCTCCTTTATATGGGCTGGCCTACCAACTCTCACTACGCGGCGATAGGATACAAACCGCCCGAGCGTGATACAGGGCTTTCCGACCCTCGCACGGCGACCCCAATCCAAATCCCTCTCTCCCTTCTTCTTCTTCTTCCCCTTCCCATCTTCTCCTCCGCCCTCCTACGCGGAAACCAACCCCGTCTCGCCCTCGCCTCCACCCACCGCCGAGGACCAACCAGCCTTCCGCCGCCGCGGCGCTTCGAGGTACGCCATCTTGACCGCCCCGCCTTTTCCTCTCGCGTACTCACATGATCTGATACCCTCGCCTTCGGCGCTCGCGTGCTCCCCCGTCCGTTCGGTTCGTCGGTCTCGTGCGGTTGTCCGTGGCTGTGGCGAAGGCGTCGCCGTACACCTTTTTTGTGCTTTTTTATATGGTTCGTTAGGATGATTCACGCTGCGCCGTGGTTTATCCCCTCGGTATCTGACCCGTACAAATTGCCGCGGAGAAGGGGAAAGCCGTGGTGGGCTTCTACCTCTATCTGTCAACCCGCTCACGATATGCGTGGGGGCAGCAGTAGTAGTATAACTGTGTGTCATGTAGCCTTAATTGATCCGCGGCATCATTTCTGTCTTAGAAAATTTGTTCTATTCCATTGTGGTTTTCCATTAGTTGGGTTGAGCATGAGCAAGAAGGAAGTGCATGTTTACTTGTGAATTGGCATTTGGCAATATATATCTAAGACCTGATTGTCAAAATCGCACTGGACGTTTTCCAGTATAGTGTATGGAGTGGCATATGCGATGAAAGAAAGGGATGCCAATGTACTGGTTTTACCTTTAGAAAGTAGAACAGTATATGCATTGTAACTGTCTGGGGTATGCAATTATAGAATTATAGATGGAATATATAATTGGCAGAAATAACAATATGCAATTTAGCGCCATTGTTTCCTTATTAAACCATGGGGGACATCTTCACTTAAGTATGTATGTGAATTGTGAAAATAACAGAGTTGCTTTCATTTACCATCTGGAGAAGAGAAATTGTCTTATTCTAGATTGTCTGATAAATTTGAAGCCTTCAGAGTATATTAAGATTTTCGGTGTATTTCCACGTGTACTTTTTATTTGGGTATGTTTCCACCTGTATAATTGATCTATGGTGAATATCAAAACATGGATTGGTTTATTGCTACTACTTTTTTCTCCAACCGAAAGTTTATTGCTACTACTACTTATATAGTTCCTTACCTGCTTCTTCTTCTGATGGACTTCTGCTGGCTGTAAATCTGCAGACTCATCTCTGGTGAGTTCGGTGATTCAAGTAAAGGGAAAAGCATGAGCTACTTCCAAGCTACAACTTGCAAGCCTCATAGCGGGCTCATTGTGGACAGACCCGTAACGGGCCTTGGGAAGAGTTCCAGATTACTACCTGTTTCTCAGTGTTCCCTACGGTCACGTGCTCTTGGACTTCGCAAGCTTGAAAAGCAAATCTACCCACGGCTTGTTCTTGTTGCTGCTAGCCACAAAAGGCTTACTCCTGTATGCGCCTCAAGTGGAAAAGGGAACCCTGGCATTGACAATGATGTAAGCATATTCCACGTCTCTATGATTGGTTATGCATGATGGGAGTATGTGTGTAAACTGATACAATAGTTGTCATATTTTCATGCATGCTGTTGTTTACTTGAGATTTGAAATTAGCTCAAACTGAATTTTTGCCATATCTGGTATTATTGGTTCCAGCCTTCTAGTATTATGCATGATGGGAGTATGTGTCTGAACCAATACAATAGTCACAATATTTGCATGCATCCCATTGTTCACTTGAGAGTTGAAAATAGCTCAATGTGAGCTAACATATCTGGTATTATTTGCTTCAACATTCCTTATGGTGTTATTTGTTTCAACCTTGCTCCACTTTCTCCCAAAACATGCTTATGACATGTTCCTGAAACTAACTTATTTAGCTCATGTAATCTATTGGGTTGGTCGAAAGGCTATTACCTTGTTTGTGGTACCCTCAATCTCTTGAGAGGCGTAAGTGTAGTGTGCATGCCATGGCTCATATTTCTATTATAATTCGAAAAGATCTGATGATTGTTTAATTGATCACAATATCAGAGCATATGTGTGACCATCCAATCTATTGAAAGGGGCACAGTTTTGTACACATATTCAAACAGTGCTCTGGGATAGAAATTAGGGGCATGGTCTGGCTTGGTCATGGAAGTTAAACTTAGGGGTATGTGGCAAAAATAGGTTTCTACATTCTCAAATATATGCACCAGATGATTTGTGCTGGAAAGGTGCATCTATATACATTTCATTTGGTTTCTATTAGGAGTGTGGTAGAACAGTCTGCTTAACTTGTTTGTGGCCTTGTTACAGCCCTTTATGGATCATTTGAAGAAGGCCATAGATGAAGCAAAAAAGCCACGACCCATACAAGACGTGCTGAAAGAGAAGCTCGCTATGCTGAGAGAACAAGCATCTGGTGGAGGTGGAGGAAATGGAAACAGGCGTGGAGGCAATGGTGGTTCTGGTGGCCCAGAAGATGAATCATTCAAGGAATCTTTGGATGAAATAGTCCAAGTTATCTTAGCAACTGTTGCTTTTATACTTGTGGTAACTATCACTGCTTTCTTGTTGTGTTTATCGATATCCTTTCTTTCCAAATGCTATTTCTTTACATCTATCGCTCCTGATTTGTAAAATTGTAGTGTAGCTCCACTTCCCAATTTTGTTACAATGGCTATTATACGCAAATAACTAGGCTATTTTTTTTACAAAACATCATGTTCTATAGTTATTTTAGTGCAACAACCTTGCAGATGACCAAAAAGGCCAAGTGTCGGACCATTTGTATCAACAGAGTTTTGTCTGAGTGTCGTTCTAGTTATCTAAGTGTTGTATGTCTGACAGATAGTTCGTTGTTGGTCACTTGCTTGGTTTTGGTTGTATTCAAAGACTTTGTGCTAGCTAGTAGTGTATAGCAGGCACTTCTGAAACAATTCTTGCATATGATATGCTGCATCGTCCACGAGTGAATTTTATAGTTGTCTGTAGTCTCTTAGTTGTTTATTTGTGCTTAGCTTGATTCTATACATGAAGCACTCATGATTTTAATCCGAATCACTTGTATTTTGTCCAATGGTGCAGTACATCCATATTATCAGAGGTGAGGAGCTGTACCGTCTTGCCAGGGACTACACCAGATATCTTGTTACCGGCAAGCGAACTGCCCGACTGAAGCGTTCCATGCAACAATGGCGCAATTTCTCAGAGAAATTTACACAAAACGACGGATCCCAAGAAGAGCGGTACGAGAGGCCAGCTACTTCTGAACCCATGTGGTGGCAACAGCCTCAAAAGTTTGTTCATCTTATGGAGGAGCTTTGCAGAGGGAATTGGCGTCCCCATGCCCAGAAGTCTTAATTCTGGGCTTGTGTCATTCCATGCATTGTCCTTGTTGACACTGCAAAGAATATGGGGGCGTAGGTGAGATGGGTACCGGTTGCACGGCTGGGTGCAGAGATTTTACATGAATGGAGTTTCTTGCTGGGGCAGATCTGTTTTTCTTTGTTCTTTAACGCGTACCTTTGTCTCTGGTTTGTTAAGTATTTAAATGTGGGCAAGTTGTTGGCAATTTTGTACGTAGTAGTTGACTAGACCGATTATATATGATGGTTAGCCTGCTAATCAGATGTAGGTGATAACTGGTCACCTGTTTTGTGATGGATTTGAACTGTAAAAGCCATATGAAAAAACTCGTGTGGCTAAATTGGAGATTGATCTAAGCACTTGGTCCGTTCATGTCATTGGCATCCTTTGCATCAGTTAATTTTCAGTGTAAGAGAACATGGAAGAATGGTTCTGCTGAGCGAATGTCTCAAGTCAGTTAAAGTTTCTTCCCGTTGTCATATGTTTTAGCTGCTGTCGCAATGCTTTTCTCCATGTTTGTCATATTCTTGCTTCTGCTGTTGCAATGATGTCAATAATTGCATGAACACAAGTATTTAGAGCCTTGCCGTTCGTACTCTTGGTAATACGACCATCTAAATGGAATAATCTTGAATTTGCTGTGTCTGCGTCGGCCGAACAAAATAAAATAGCTCCATTGTTTTCTGTGATGTACTTATACAAACCAAACTACCAAAGTAATTATACGGTCATTCGTGTGCCGTACTTTGACATGTCCCTACATATCAGTGTATCGGGAAAGCACATTTTCACATCACAAGATAATAGCCTTTTTCCCTCAGGATGAAAGGAACTATTCCTCACTACGAATTTCGCTTTGCGCCAAAACTGCTTAAAACATGCCAGTCGATCAGCTGTCGTCAGCAGAAGAGCCTTCCCCAGCCTTTTTCTCCTTCTGCTTCTCTCTGCGCTTCTTATTTCTTAATGCAGTTTTGCTCATCTCCGGTCTGTTCCATTTTGAAGGTTGGTCAGTCATGTATACAGCTAAAAACAGCATAAAACATAAAGAAGTAAATGCAGGTCATGACGAAGATACTGACCCTGTAGGAGCAAGGCCACCGAAAAGCTGCACAATTGAACAAACAAATGTGAAAAGTTAGCATATGATAAAAGAGCAATGAGAGCTTTTTCGACCACCTGAACTACAAACACAGAGTGACGCAGCTTGAGTGACTTAGAGGTATAAAGTCTAGCCGTGACTTTGTGCTCATCTCAGCCATCTAAACGTGATCCAACGGATAGAAAAGAGTGAACATTTTCAGACTAAAATTTCAAATATTATCTACTCACAAACCGTATGTCCAAATACGACGAAACTTTCTCATAATACATAATAAAGGACATGTGATTTACTGGATTTTTTTTCAAATTTTTTGGGAAATTTGAAATTTAAGTTCAAACTTGTGTAGTGAAATTTAAAATGATGTTTATTCACAAACTATTTTTCCAAATACAACGAAACTTTCAGAGAATGCATAATATAACATACCAGATTTACTAGATTTTTTTCAATTTTTTTAAACATAATACAATGTACATATAGTGCAAAGTCACGGCTAGACTTTTGTAGCTCAAAGTCACTGAAGCTGCATCCGAGTACTGCAGGAGTACTGCAGGTCATCGAACGTAAAAAAAGATAATTAACTAAGTGGAACTGGCTGACGATATCGTTTCAGTGAAATGTAGCAGAATGTGTAACTTAATGCGCCAAAGTCGGTTGCACATGCTGGAAACCTAACCTGTGGCTGTGGGCGTTGCAGGCTATACATAATTACATACTAATGGTATAACTCTTTTCTACTAGTAGTATATTGGAAATACTCTGTGCAGGAATAAACAAAGTAATGCCAAACTTTGAATTGTTTCTCTACGTAATATAGGTGTTGTGGACTTAGATCCACAACGGGATAACTACCGTGCAGAAGATAGCCAGACGGCATGGCTGCGAGGGATTGGGTAGACATAGGTTGAGAAGAGAGAATTACGAGGAAGAGATTAGATTGATTGTTCTTGCTTGTCTAAAACGTGGATACATGTCATCCTTATATAATGGATGTTCAGACCTTGACCTCTCCTAATACGATTAGATCTAGACCTTTCCTAATACAGTTGGACTCTTTCCTAGTCCTATACTTTCCAAAAGGACTCTTATCGTGTCCTAAGACAATACGACCATCCTGATCTTCTTGTCGTCCGTCCGGCCGGCCGCATCCATGTTACTGGCGTCCACAACACTACACCCCTCCCGGACAAGCAGCTTGTCCTCAAGCTGCAGGGTGGCGGCCATGGTTGAAGTCCTCCATATCCCCACACTGATGCGATCATGTGATTCCAGCTCCATGATTTGCTAGTGTACTTGCCCAATTCTCTCATGTAGTTGTCCTCTTGGTCTTCCAGATTTGTTGCATGCTTGAACAGAATAGATAATATTTTATCTCCAATACTTTTTCCTGGCATCATGTGCAAATTTAGCTCCATGCAGACTTCGGTCCGGAAACAAATCACCCTGCCTACGCGGTTGATATTCCTGCAGACTAGTCCTTCTGGTGGACGCCATGAAAACCACCTGATAATATCTGATGGTTCATGAAAAGAGCATCCAACACAAACTCCATCTGATTTCGTCCTCACGCAGGCCACATAATTCTTGCACTCTGTTTTTGAATCTGAAAGGCAGACTCCATATATTGCCTGCACTGAATCATCCGCTCCTGTTTGGACACATGCACAGAGAACGTAGCTCATGTTTGAGCCGCCCGCTGCACAAGCATGGACTACATCCTCAACCCTCAGGCCATGCACAACACACGAGGACTCCTCACTCTGCGTCAATGACGCTGTTGTGTTGGACCCTGCCGTCATTCCTCTTGCTGCTGTTGCCGCCTCTATGCTCGACTGCATCGGCATGGACTCCGATTCTTGTGGCGTCTCTGGTGCTTCTTCATGCTGCATCTGCGCAGCTGCAAGCACTGATGTCGTTACTTTGGCCGCGCCCACTGCCACGGCTGCTGCGGGAATTACGCTTGGCTGTGCTGCCACGGCTGCTGCGGGAATTACGCTTTTTCTTCTTGCTGCAATGCATTGGTCGCTGCTGCTGGTGCCGAATTTGTAGCACCTGATTTGTCAAACGATACAGGCAGTAATTCGATACCAAGTTGACAACAACCATCGTAGATGTTCCGGCCCTGCAAGCTTTGAAGAGCTCGTGCAGCGTCATGATCTTGGCCATATTTGATGAAGGCCACGATCCTTGATCTTCCTGGAAAAATTTCAATGGTCTCCACCACTCCATAAGGATCGAAGACTTGATGAAGCAGATTCTTCGTGACCTGGTAGACAACACGCTGAATCGTGATGCGAAGTATCCTCCGTGACGTCTTCCCAGCAGCGAGAGCCATGGTGGTCGGCTCTGATACCAAATGTTGTGGACTTAGATCCACAACGGGATAACTACCGTGCAGAAGATAGCCAGATGGCATGGCTGCGAGGGATTGGGTAGACATAGGTTGAGAAGAGAGAATTACGAGGAAGAGATTAGATTGATTGTTCTTGCTTGTCTAAAACGTGGATACATGTCATCCTTATATAATGGATGTTCAGACCTTGACCTCTCCTAATACGATTAGATCTAGACCTTTCCTAATACAGTTGGACTCTTTCCTAGTCCTATACTTTCCAAAAGGACTCTTATCGTGTCCTAAGACAATACGACCATCCTGATCTTCTTGTCGTCCGGCCGGCCGCATCCATGTTACTGGCGTCCACAACAATAGGACTTGGGGATGTTTTTTTCAGAAAAATATATGTGTTCGGTGTTCCCACCAGGACTAGAAAACTACTTTTTGACCACTGTGTTATGCACATGCACTGTGCTACACTGCAGGACTTCAGGAGTGACCAACTAGTACATTACACTCATGGCGTTCATTTTGAAGAATGGAGTGGTCTTAGATGCCTGTCATGAAATATTCATACGATTTTTGGAAACAAAGTCCTTTTTTCTTATGGCCTTGCAGTCCACATATCAAACATCCCAATTCTAGAGAGAGAAATCTGCCAAGTGTGCTCAGATAGCATTTTACACCCTTTGGGTATGGATAAAGTGGCAAGTGAGCAACACAGTCAAAATATGACTCCCTAATAAAATATCAATATTTGATTCCCCGAAAAGATATCAATATTTGATCAGCAGTGATGCGCATAACGAATGTGGTTTGTTCTATAGTTTGTGATTGCAACCCCAATACCCAGGATAACTAGAACTTGACGTATCTTTTAGATATACCTTATCTTGAAGAGCTATAGTGTGCTTTGATTGAGGTGGACGGTACGCTCCAGCAGGTTTTGCCCCTATATTTGCAGGAGCCTTGCTTGATGTTTGTGCGATTTAGAACCTTGTCCTGAAATTATATAAGTGAATAGGAGATAAAATTGGTCCTGACTTGCTAACATGGAGCATAAGATAATACTGGAACCTTGTTTCTTCGTTTCTTCAATTTTTATGCCACTTAAAGATGTTGTGAGTTCAGCAATGTCACCAAATCTTTCAGGTGCTTCAGGTTTCCAGTCAGCCTGTGCAATTAAAAAACATAAATCATGAATGTAATGTGAGGGCTTGCGTATTATTTATTCAACATGTTATTAATTGTTTAGGAGCAACAAAGGATACACACAAGACACAAGTGATTATGCAGGGCACATACCTGATACAGCTTGTTTTCAAACAGCTTCTTAAACTGTAGAGATCCATTGTGGTCAAATATTTTTATTCTGCACCAGGAAACAAGAAGATTATCATGTGAGGATCCAAACCCATTTCCACTAGCATGCAAAAGCTGCAGGAAATATACCCATTATCTATTTGAAGTCTGGGAGCTGTAGTAGCAGTCATAAAATGGCGTCCATCAGGGGACCATTCACTTATGACGGACCACTCAGCCTTTGTTTTCCCGACCAACTTCTTTTCTGTATAATCCCAGAAAGCCTGAGCAAAAAGTACCATGTGAGATATTGCAACAACTTAAAAAATATTAAAACATGCCCTTTTTTGCATTTATAATTTGTTATAGGTTCTCTTCAACCAGACAAGATTTCAAAGTTTATTCTCGATGTCAAGGTTGTCGCCTAAACAAATTTGGCAGTAGTGGAGTAACATACCATATCACCAGGCAAATTACCAAATCCAGCTATAACAATAACTGGAAGAGAGAACGAGGTCAAGGATATCACCAAGCTAAACATGATTTTTGTCTTATACGACAGCAAGCAAAGAAAATTACTATTTTGTTAGACGTATATTGCTATGCTAATAAGCAACTGTGCTACGGGTGTGCACACATATCTACACCCACTCAAACAAGAGAATTCAGCACGACTGGCTGATCAAGTCACTGGAAGGATACATCGCCCTTTGGGGTTCCATCTTATCGTATTATGAGGACCTTCACCAAGCTCATGAAGAGGGTTGCACTTTTTGTTGAATATTGTTGCTTTGGCTGGCATAACTGAGATTCAGTCAAGGAACACTTGTGCAGAAAGCAGCAAGACATTAATCTGAAATATTACGGTTCATGTAAGAACTATGTAAGGATACATCCATAGACCACAGCAAATTCAGAACCTGAGGAAGACCACTGAACATCATGCACTGGCCCCTCCTTTTCTGAAAATTATGAATAAAATAAGTTAGAGACCAGATATTAAGAAACAGTCTCAGAGATATTTAAAAGGAACTTACTGAGAGGAACAGCTCCTTCGAAGGCCCTATCAGTTGTCAAGTAGTGCAACTTGGTTTCACCATAGTAGCTCTGGTTCGTTTTATCCACATCAGCTTGAGAAACAATAAGAAGTCCAGTGGACCCCTTGTTCCAGTGAAATTGAACAGTAGAACAGCGGAAAAAGCTCCTGCGTGCAACAACTTGGTTTTGTGCATCCTTGTCACAAGAAAAGATCTGAACACTGGCCGGAACACCCTACTTACAGAAAAAAAAGGAAGGAAGAACGATTATAAGAAAACTCATTGAGTTTTTGAAATCAATTTATTGTGGAAACTCTACCAAAGTCAAAAGAAAGTAAGACAGACCTTTGACTCTGGGACAAATCCAGCAACATGAGATCCTGGAGCACTTGCTAGCTGCATTGCAGCTATGCCTGGCAATCTTACCCTGTATGCAATCCCTTTAGTGAAATCCTTTGTGTCAAAGAACTGCATCTCATTAGTCATCATCCGACAAGCGACTGACTCATCCGCAGAAAACTGAACCATTGGCCTGTGAATTTAATCAACACGTCATGTACCATTAAGCTGAATGCACCTCATTACCCATCCCAAACAGTGGCTACATGAAATTAGCAGATGAAAGTTCTCCAAACCTGTTTCGGCACTTTAGTTATACATTTTTCGATCGTAGGTGCACAGTTTATTCAGATTATGTAGCACCTCAGCAACAAGATTGACAAAAAATTGAAGCATCCAAGGGCAAACTAGTCAAAATCAGTCCTAGGATGTCCATCAACATTTGTGGAACTACACTACGTATGAATGCATAGAAACACCTCACTTCAAACCTCAAATCTAGGATCAGCATACCTATTCAGTAGCCAATTCAAACATTACGAAGGGTGGTGGGAGATATTTCTACATTTATAAAGTTTCATCTTTTGATCCAGCCTTGTGTCAGAAGCATATACATGAGATATGTGTATGAAGCTTTCGAACACTCAATACACGTCTCTTGCATTTTTATCCATAAAATGTTTGCGATGAACAAAAGGATGCAACAACAAATGCAATGGATGGAGTTCACAAACAAACGTCCACCACTTCACCCTATAAAGCGTTCACCCTCCCTAAGACAAGTGATATTAATTAAAAGTTGTAAATTAAGCATCCAGGTTGAAGAATGATAATTTAAGCACCAAAGTTGAGGTAGCACGAACCAAGACGCCTTGGACAGGTTCTTCTGGTAGTGCTGGTAGAGCGCGGTGGCGGTGTCAACGTGCCAGACCGTGACATTCTTCACCTGCGGGGAGGACGACTTTTGGAAGGTCTGCAGGTACGCGCCAGAGGGCGAGAGCGCCGCGGCGGTGAGGCCCGGGAGGTCGAAGGCCCTGATGACGGAGAGCGAGCTGCCGTCGTAGACGGTGGCGGAGGCCGAGGCCACCGTGACGAGGAGGCGGGAGCCGTCGGTCGAGAAGGACGTGGCGCTGCACGCCGTCTTGGGGAGCTTCTGCGGCGGGCTGGAGCCCGGCGGGTAGGGAGGGCCGGGCCACACCGTGAAGCCGTCGGGCTCGCGCACTGCGGTACGTCCGGGTCGCGCATTCCGTCAAACGGGTGTAAGATTAGGGGGAAAGCACCGCAATGGGAGGAGGTAGCGTACCTAGGATGGAGAGGGCTGGCTGCTCCGACGCCATGGCCGAGTGCGCGGCGAGCTCTCGGCGGCCGGTGGAGAGATCGGAAGCAGAGTTGCGGCGGAGGCGGCGGCGCGGTGAGGGGTTTTTACCGGATGCAGATGGTGCCTACGTCATAGCACTTCATCATGTGTCTCTGACATATGGGCGTCGTTAATTTTGTGGGGCTTTGTTGTCAGTGTAACGTGATCGTGCTTCAACTCGGGCGCTGTGGGCTTTGCCTAAAATTGGGCCTTCAACTATGCCAGCCGAATCATGCCATTAGCCCATGAATGAACCATTTTCGCCCATGGAAGAACACCAGCCAACACATTACACACACGCACGCCCACACGCCGTCCTTTTTTTTGCATTTGCATAAAGCGATAATCCATTTTTCGAGCTACAATTGGAGGTGGGAGACCCTAAGATTGTTAAATTGTGAAATCTTGTATTTTTAATGATGCTCCAACATTTCTTGAAGAAGAAATCTCCGGTGAAGCCGTCGAGGCCAGAAGCCTTATCGGAAGGCATTTAGTTGATGGCATTTGGGACTCTTCCTTCAAAAAAGGCACGTCAATACTCTTCATGTCCACAATCCCAAATGGAGGTTATCCCAATTTAAATCTGAGGCTCTCTCTGGGCCGCCTCCCATCACCGAGTCGAAATGATCGTGAACAATCTCGTCCTTTTGCCATGCTCGGTTACCCAACCGGCATTGTGCTTAAGGCGATGGATGTGATTTTTTCATTCTTCTTGAGTTCACCCTCGTATGGAAGTACTTGGTATTGGCATCCACCTCCGTAAGGTTAGAAAGACGAGCACATGGTTTTTTGCTGGCCCTCTCAATCATAGCCAAACTAATCACTCTTTTCTTTTAGGGCTTGTCCTAAGCTCTTGTTCCTCCAAGGAGGGGCTAGGCAATCGTTGGAGTCTGTGAAAAGATGATTCAGAGTAAAGCACGATGTAGTGGTTCCATGAGGACGTTTCTCAACGCAGGTATACTGGTTGGATATTTTGGCATAAGCAATGCCATCTCCCTAGGTTTCAATCAAACTCTTATTCAAAAAAATCCGATCTGCATTCGTATTCGATGACATCCATATTCATTTAAAAATATGGGGCACTATCCGATCCACATCCAATCCATTTCAACCCCTACGAATTTTTCATGTTTGTCTGGGCTTGTGCTTCTAGAGACGGAAATCACTAGAAAAAGGGTTCCCTTCGCAAAGGGAACCCAGCGAACCGTGACGTGATGACAAGTGTCAGTTTTTTCCTTCACGCGGTCCCCCATGGGTACTTGCATATGCGACAAGTGGCAGCACGAGAGAGTTTTGGTTGGATTTCTGCTTCTACGTACGGTGGGTTGCATGTGCATTTATTTCGAGATTCGTTTTTAAAAAATGAAATATCTTGAGAACCGTTTATCCAAATTACGAACCGTTTTCACTTTTGGGCTCCTCGCGTCGAGATATTCAAAACTAGATCCCATGTTGATAGGTTTCGACGAACTTTTTTTTTGTACAACCGGTTATGTATAGTTGTACAACCTGTGTCTGTGTAGGTGTACAGCATGTGTTTGTACGAACTGTGTTTGCGTAGTTGTACAACATGTGTCTGTATAGTTGTACAACATGTGTCTGTACAACCTGTCTGTCTAGTTGTACAACCTGTGTCTGTAAAACATGTGTCTTTTCTAGTTGTACAAGCTGTGTCTCTTTAGTTGTACAAACTGTGTTTACGTAGTTGTACAACATGTGTCTGTATAGTTGTACAACCTGTGTCTGTACAACTTGTGTCTGTCTAGTTGTACAACCTATGTCTGTACAACCTGTGTCTGTCTAGTTGTACAACATGTGTCTGTATAGTTGTACAACTAACAGGTTGTACAACTTCTGTCTGTTATGTACATTTAGTTCTGTGTAGTTTATACAACTTATTTTTTATATGTGTTTGTACTCCCCGTTTTGCGTACTATGTACACCGTGATCTATATTTCTTGTACTTTCTATCATGTGTTCGATGTACGTACTAGGTGCTTTGAAAGTGTACACCGTGTAGGACACACAGCTAGAAACATACACGAAAGGACAATCATTTTGTACACCCGGCCACAGAACATACACGGGGCAGCACATGCATGGTCGCTTCGTACATCCCGGCCGGATGTACAGCCTCAACCAAGCTTCGATTTTGCATGTACGATCAGAAAGCAAACCTACAATTCGTTTTTGGATTTACGCGAGCGGAACGTACACGCGGCCGGGCGGGCGCAGCACGGCACGGGGGTCTTCTGCATGGGACGTACGCGTCTCCGGCTTAGTCGGGGGCAGCCAGCTCGTGTACGCGACGCGCACCGGGACCACGCTCGTAACCAAATTCGATTTTGCCACCACGGAGATCAACCAATCCACCACGTGGCACACTGTAACGCTCTGATTTTTTCCTTTGCAAAGGGAACCCTTTTGCTAGTGGCACCCTCTAGAGACCTAAAAGCTGTAAAAGCCAAAACTCCAGCCCAAACAAACAGGGCCTAAAGCTGAGTAATGTGTTAGTTGGAGGTGCATCCAAGGACCAGGAACAATTGGGATATCAAATCTAATTCAAATGACTGCTATTGAGATAAAAAACATGTATCAATCTCTCTGTGTCTACCGGCTGCATAGGCAGGAGTACGAAATATGTTCTCTAGGCCTTAGGCAACCAGGTCAAACAAAATGTGAAAAGTAATAGAAAATTCCATTCTACTTCGAAAAAGATAAAGGAGACTGGACTAAAGCAGCGGTTTGGCAACAAAGGCAATAAATGTTAATCAAATACAGTCGCAATGCGTTAACTTAAGCACCCTTCCACGGACGGGATAGAATGACTACAGTATCAGTAATTAAAACAAAGCATAGTTGATACAGTTCATCACAGGTCTAACATAACAGGATTTACGGCGGCCCGACAACAGCAGTGAAAACAAAGCATAGTTGATACACAGGTCTAATGTAATAGGATTTACGGCAGCCCGACAACAGCAGGACCAGCCCTAATAACCCAGAACATCATCACCAAGCAAGATCAACAGTTTGTCGCTTCCTTCATTACTGCATACAAATAAGCATGGGAGTATCTCAGCAATAAAGAAAAGTCAAGTAATCCTGACCTCTAATCACTTAAAATTATGACAAAGAACTCAAAGAAATGTTGGTGTCGAAAATTAATTGAATGCTAATGATATGTACACAAAAACAAACAGCATTCCATAGCTTTGAGTTCTTGCAATATGTTCATTTCAAAAAACATCAAGGTAGTTCAGTATCTGACAAACCTCCTCATGCACATTTGCAGTGACCACACTTGCGTCTGCCTGTGAACTGGGTACTTCACTGCCTGAGCCAACAAACAATATTACACTTAGGAACACACCAGAAATGTAAAAAAATCACACATACAGAAGTTGGTTCATTCTTATTTCAAGTTTCTACCTTGGGTATCCTGAACAAATTCGTCAGCATATGAATCCATCGGAATTCTCAAGTTTTTTCCTTGGTTCGAACCATATGAATCTGTAGGACTGGCCCTTTATGCAGACAAAGCAATAGTAAATTATACTTAAAACAACATTAATATAACAAGAGAAACAAGATATGTAATATTCATTATTGAGATCATACCATGATGATGGAGTAGCAAAAGTGGCCGACTTAATTGTTGTGGGAGTGATAGAAGCTGCAACGCCATCAACGCTACTTTGTGAACCAAATTCTTCTTCAACTCTACCATGCTTCCTTGTCCCCGATGCCAGCAAACTATACGCCTCACTCTCTAAACCGACCAATGATGCTTGTTAGTGAGAACTTGTGAACAAAATAAAGGAACTTAAGCCATAAAAAGCTGGAGCCCATGCATTCTTCTTTCTAGTTCTCATACCTTGGAGCTCTTCTATGTTTCTTTTTTTTTGCATTATTACTGCACTGATCTGATACATGATCATTCGCAAACCTAGCAGAGCTTTTTCAGAGCATACAATGATAAATTGCACGTCAGACCAACATCAGAAGTGTAACAGGAAAAACAAGTTAATGTTTCCTGCTGACTTCATACCATGGCAATGAACAAGATAATGCATTATTGACATCATACCTTGACACTGGAGTAGCTGGAGCGGAGTTCTTCATAGGAGTACTAGAAATAGAAGAAATACCATCACTAATATCAAAATCCTGATATCCAGTTGGCAATTCCTTTCTTTCATCTGATATCTGCAAACTGCTGACAACAAAGCATGAAATTACACCACTGGCCCAGCAATATAATGCAACCAGAATAACAAAAAATATTATTAAGATCATACTATGTAACACAGCATGAAATTACCACTGACCCAACAATATAATGCAACAAGAAAAACAAAAATATTATTAAGATCATACTACCTAAGATTTTTTGTTTCGTCAACTGGATGATGATTCTGATCAACATCAATAGCAGAATCGTGAGGACACCATTCTTGCAGAAAGACCAAAAGATCCAGCAAATCACAACGGAGTTCTTCACAGAGGTTAACCTTCTCAGCGCGCTCCACGTAGTTCATCTTCAGCAAACGACATGCAGTAGCAGCCTCATTTCGCATGCCCTTCAAAACATCATTTTGCAATTGGTGAAAAGAAGATCATAGCCATCAAATTAAGCATGAATACTGAAGATCAAGAAAACCACACTGTGTTGGGGTAGAAGCAGACATACCAACATGGAAGCAATGAAGTAGTCTTTATTGTTTTCTTTGTAGGTGGTGAAGATATGCAAGGCAAGCTTCTGGACTTTATAACAAAAGTCTGATTTCCATTTCCATGATTTAGCCATAGACTCGTCATCCTTCAGAGTGCAACTTGTCAACCACTTAGACATCAACTTAGCCTCCTCCGCGATACACTTGAAACAAGACAATCATTTGTCAATTGGTGCAAAGCATTTAATGAAAAACTAAATCACAGTTTGATTGATTTTTATTTTTAGGTAATTACCATAAAGCAAGCAGCTGCAAGAGGGCAATCAAGTGCTGAACCGATGATACCAGTTGCTTCCTTGTTGATCTCGAGCATCAGTCTATCATCACTGTGGATGGACTTGAACTTACTAATGGCATCGCTCAATTTCTTCTCTTTCATGAGACACTTGATAACAGTGTTTTACACAGGGATAACAAGTTAATTAGCAACGCAATCAACCACATAACACAGTTTTATTTGGTAGAGATGTAGGTACTTACCCTCTTGGCTGCAGCGCATGCAGAAGTAGAGTCAGGATTGACTGTATCCAGGCTGCATACTTGGATACATGAATCAGGTATCAAATTCATATAGTAGGTCGCAAGCCGCAATCTTAACCCGAAGAATATAGAACATATAAATCCACTTACCGTCATTATAGAGGATGATATCCAACGGCGGCAATTCCTTGACGCCGTCGGATTCCCTCATGGATTCCCTGGACTCAACCAACTCCATCATACTTTCACGACTGCGACGCTGGTAAATTGGTACAGTGCCGACCAATTGGAATTCGACATCTTTGATATCTACAACCTCCTGGCGATGTCGGGTTATCATCGCCTTCTGGGGATCTAGGGATTTCTTAATTGGAAGGGTAGCGGCGAGGGTTATTAGAGGAGAGGCGCCGATGAGGTTTGGGTAGATCGGGGTCCGGAGACGGCGGAGAAGGAGATGCGGCAGATTTTAGGGCTTCTGCTTCTCAAAGAGACATCTCTACTATATAATACTAGTAGCTTTGCATGTGCAACGCACGATCTTACAGTTGATTAATATATTTAAAATTCATGAAGCACAAAATACATTATATGTTGTTAAAATAAGTCAGCTTTTGACGAAGTCATATCATGTAAAACTTTACATGTTGCTTGCAATGATCAGATGCTGCTTAGTGAGAGAAAGAATATGCCTGCCCAGATCATTCATTAACGTTGTAACCAGTGAGCAAATGTTCATCAATGGCATTTATCCACACTGTGTAATCTTTCTTTAAAATAAACATCTACATCGTGTATCCATTTTATGTGACTAAATGAAATGGTGTCCATATTCATTTGTTCAATGTAATAATGCTCTGTAGAGCCCATGCCCATTGTTTGGCACCCGTGGTACTCCTCCAAATAAGAGGGCACTGCTGATAATCAACTATTACTGAAACGTTATGCCTATTTTATATCCTTTGTGCCAAAAAGATACATTGTGAAAGTGAAACAATATTGCCGTTGACAAGCATCTAATTACATAGTGATTTCCATAATGGGAACGTGTATCTGGAGGAGGGCATAATAATGGCACAGTAGTCATAGTGTAAGTTCACACTTTTGAAAATCATGTCAAACACCATCATAATTCCACAGCAAGAGCAGTTGGTATCAACGTCTTAGCTCCAATTAAAAATATTACTCGGTATGACAAAAAATAAAGAAGATTGCGTTGCACATAAGCCTGAAATGCAAAACTTTCAAGGCACTATAATAAAGCTCAACGCCCCCTGCCATGACCACGGACGCGACCACACCGCATAGGTTTCCCTGCATGCGCATGAAACATTATTCAGAAAACAGCACAGGTGATAATAACTAAATTTAAAAAAAAGGAAGAAAGACCACGGACGCGACCACACCGCATAGGTTTCCCTGCATGCGCATGAAACATTATTCAGAAAACAGCACAGGTGATAATAACTAAATTTAAAAAAAAGGAAGAAACATATGTCAAACCTGCGGTAGGCTTTCTTAGGCTTCACCCTTTGCTGTTTTCTCAACAAGTAGTCTTCAGGTTCAAGCCGTAAGGAAGGGTGCAATAGAGAATGTCATTTCTCAACAAGGATTCACATGTCACCCATATTCATGTTCATCCGTATAACTTACACTTATGAACAGGTTCATCATAGCAGTCTCCCCTATATTCCAACTCGCTATCGTCTGTTCAACCACCTCAGGGATCATTTCTCCCCAAGATTGATCATCCGTACTGTCATACACAAACGGAAAGAAGTAAGCGATACCTGATAGTAGTAGTTGGCAGTAACCAGTAAACTTTTGAGTCACGTGCAAAGCCTGAAAATCTAACATAATTTTATGTATAAGATAAGAATATTTTGAGGCTCAATAATACCGCAAGAAATAATACAGAAAATCATCATATGGAAGGGATGACTGATGTGTTTTTTTGCATAAGTATTCATGGTGAATGTAGTATTAGTAGAGAATGGCATACTTAATCGCAAGAAATAACACCGCCGCTTAAAACAGAAGTAATGCAACTTTGAAAGAAAAGACTTCCATGGACCTTAGAATCTGCCATGAGAACAGAGAACTCTTACAATAAATTCTTTAGCTCTCAAAATAAAAATTATTTATTCTGTAGCCCGACTACTTGACAGAAACCATCATCACAATAGCAAAGCGATGCACCAAG
Organism: Poa pratensis; assembly: GCA_947311845.1. NCBI lineage: Eukaryota > Viridiplantae > Streptophyta > Magnoliopsida > Poales > Poaceae > Poa > Poa pratensis. Next base: position 35,599,129 of record CAMZMU010000087.1, read on the forward strand.
AATGACATATCTGTTTCTGTTCAGTGCGTGGTGTTTTACCTGAAATGGTATTGCATGCAAGGAAAAATACAATACATGCCACCACACAAGTATTTTGGTGCATGAATAATCTCTCCTTTTTGCAACCCAGGTAGCAAAAAAAAACACGTCACCGGATCAAGCAACCAAATAAATCAAGTGACGAAAAATCTCGGGAGAAGAAATGATATTTTGTAGGATATTTGCACATCAGAATACACTTACTTGAAATTTTAGAAGTTCAAATCACATTATTATACCATAGCTCATTATTGTCTAGGCTTGCTTTTGACTGTAGAAACAATAGTTTTTATTTATTACACCTTAGGTATAGTTTAGTTTCACAATAATTTTGGAAATATTGTAACCACAATATTGACAGTTTTGTGGGATGACATTAGATCAAAATTTTGATAAAAGCAATTGAGATGTTCGTCAACCAATGAAAATTTTGAAATCTACACAATCCATATATTCATAAGCGTTTGATAGGAATAATCATTTAGATTTCAACTACAGAAAAAAACACAGATCGAAAAATGGCTAAGAAAATGAAACATACCTGAAGTTTGATACACTACCAGTCTCAAAGTAAAAAAGTTCCTGCACCAATTATCCGTAGGATATAAGATGGTCAGGCTATATTCTCGGCTCAACCTGAAGTGTGAAGATGTCAACCATATATAATATGTTCCGATCAATCTAGAAAGACCTATAACCTGAATTAGAAAAAGATCAGGATGAATAGAGCTATATCAATACTTTGATAAATTCTTTGTAACAATCTAGCCATATGTCATTTTAATTACCTGATGCTTTTCCATTTTTAGACGTGTACAGATTTATCAAAGCGCCTTGATTAAAAATGTTGGTTATAACTTTTAGGTTGACATACAAGGTTTTGGTTTGTCCAAATATCTAGACTTAATAAGTCTCTTCTTGCTATCAAATTATATTCCATGCCTCAACCTGCATCAGAAACATGGCACGTCCAAGACATATTTCTTTTTGGTTTTACTTAGGCTAGCAGTAACAGCAACTTAGAGGAACGAAGACTTACCTTTTTCATATACGTTGGATCTACAAACCCGTGATGACATAAGTGCGGTGAAGCTGCGATCTTGCTGTTTGCCTAAAATCAGGCATTTAGAATGGTTGACACATCCCACGAAATAGTCAATGACCTGACGGTCAGAGCCGAGCCAGCCGTTTTCGTGGACCTGCCTTTTCTCGCCTGCAATATGCAGTATGTTATATGTTGGCTAGTGGCTATCGAGTATAGAAATACGTATGCTGCAGGTTCCTATCTATTCCTATGTTTACTCTGCGTATGTTGATTATGTTATCGTATGAAGTTGCAACAGGCAGTCTCATAAGAAATCGGTGTATCTCATCTGACAACAAGGCTATATAAGAATTTCATATATAATAAACGAAATTAAAACGGGTAATCAGCGAAGCGGCATCTTGTGCTCACCTGCTCCCATACTCTCTAGTTTCAGCATCTAGAACGGACCCCTGAAACGCATCCGGCCGGCGGACAATGGAGATGGCTGCACGACGATGCGGGCGCTGATCATTACCCGTAAGCGGTAGACTGCTACGCCCGCGTCACGTTGCGGGCACCCTAGTCAATTCGCCGACCCTCGACCCGAGCACGGACGGCAATCCATGGCTATGAACGCCCCCACGAGCGAGGCGTGGTGCTTGTCGTCGGCGGTGCCTCGAGGCTTGGGCTATTCCGCGGCGGCCTCCAGGCGTGCGAGGTGGTGGTTGCTGTTCCGGCGGCGGCGTCCACGCGTGCGAAGTGGGGATGGCTGCGGCGTCTAGGCGAGTGGGGTGTTGGGCGGTCCCGGTGTCGATGGCCAATGGGAGCAATGGAGACGGCGTCGTTGGAGTTGGTCAAGGGCTCAAGGCGGGGATCTGAGTGCGGCGTGTGAGGTGGAGGGCAGGAGCGCAAATGAGGAAAGATAGAGAGGGATTAGCGGGGATCTGATGATTAGATTAGACAACAAATTTATGATAGGCTGGAGGCGCCGCGCGGAACATTTCCTCTAGCAGAGTTTTCGTCCGTCCCCTCAAATTGCTAAACGCACACATGGTAAGGGATAGTTCTTATCTTAGACGGTTGGATCCCAATTAGTGGGCCTGATCTTATGGATGTAATTGCTCCTGTTGCCGTGTGTACGTTAGGCGGGGTGGCCGTATGGATGAATATGTTTGCTTGTTTAATAGTAGTAGAGATAGCTAAGCGACTTTGGTGGTACGTTTTTTAAACTTCCAATTTTACCCTTGCTCCCTTCCAATTTTTACACAATATGCCACCGCCAAGTGATTCCACCGGCAAAATCAACCAATCACGGCCGCTCGGCCGCCGGCCTCCTGCTGCTCGCGGCCGATTTGCAGAGGTAGCCGCGCTCTGCTCCTCAACAATCGCCGGCGTCGGCCCCATATGGTGAAGTGAGGACTTCTAGGGTGGCCCGATCTTCACGGATTGACGGCGGATGTGGACGAACACACGCAAGAACACGGAGAAACACGAAGAACACACGAAGAACGCCCCGAACACAAGAACACACACGATACAAGAACCGTTTCCCTTACCAGTCGGTCCAACCGGCCCAATAGAATCCACACGAAGGTGGAAGATCGGCAAGTAGATACAAGAAGGGATCTTGGTCGGTTGTTTCTCCAACGGTCAACCAAACCGCTCCAATAAAGTCACCCGAGGATGAAAGATTGGCAAGTAGTCAAACTACAAATAGAGGTCTTGAATCCACGAGAGGGATCTTCTCCACTAGGGGAGGAACCATCCCCACAAGGGGAGGAAGGAGACCGTCTTGAGGTGGGGAGCACAACTCTACTCTAATCTCAAAACATAGTCTAACCCTAACCCTAGAGGGGAGGCAGCTATTTATAGTCTAGATGCGAAATATGGATGAGTGGTTAGGATTACATGGCTCAAGGCCCATCTCAGCACACAGGCTCTGGCCGGTAGTACCGGTCGGGGCGGTAGTACCGGAATTAATTCCGGTAGTACCGATTAAGGTGGCATCGGATCCAGTAGCGTCTGGCGACTCGGCGGTAGTACCGGACGAGATGGTCCGGTAGTACCGGCCGGCACTTTTTCAGGATTTCCAGCTTCTTTTCCCCGCACTTCTTCTTCTTCTTCTTGGCCATCTTCTTGGGTCTTCTCTTCGTCATTTCTCCACTCCATTGTGGGTCGTCATCAAGGTGGTTCCTGAGTATGCACAAAGTATCCGAATGAAGTAGCAAACCATTCAAAGGAGTGTCGAGATAACACATAGATAGGAGTGAGGTCACCTTATCATGGAGAGACTTTACTCTTGATCTTGTCATTGGGCCATTTGGTGATGTTGGTGTTGTGTGCCTAGGTTGCACTACATCATCTCCCCCTTGGGAAAGAGTCGTCCTCGACTCTTCGTTCTCATCATCACTTGGATTCCCAAGGTAAAGCGAGATGTCGGCGACGTTGAAGGTGTCATGTACGCCGTACTTGGACTTGGGTATGTCGATCTTGTACGCATTGTCGTTGATGCGCTTGAGAACCTTGAAAGGACCATCTCCTCTTGGCGCGAGCTTAGACTTTCTCTCGTCGGGGAAGCGGTCTTTGCGTAGATGTAGCCAAACAAGGTCTCCTTCTTCAAAGATCATGGGGCGCTTGTTCTTGTTCATCTTGGTGGCATGGTTGTCATTGTGCTTCTCTAGCGTGGCTCTTGTGTCTTCATGTAGTTTCTTCATGTAAGCGGCGCGCTTGCCGAAATCCATGTTGACATGCTCTCTGAGTGGAAGTGGTAGCATGTCGAGCGCGGTGTAGGGGTTGGAGCCATAGACGACCTCGAAGGGTGTTCTCTTTGTTGCGCGATGTAGTGCTCGATTGTAGGCAAACTCGGCGTGTGGGATGCACTTTTCCCAATTCTTCAAGTTAGGCTTGATCAACACATGAAGGAGTGTGGATAGGATTCGGTTCACCACTTCGGTTTGACCATCGGTTTGAGGGTGGTATGCGGTGGAGAAAAGTTGCTTGATTCCCATCTTGGCCATCAAAGTCTTCCAAAAGTAGCTCACGAACTTGACGTCACGATCCGACACAATGGTCTTGGGCACTCCATGAAGACGGACGATTTCCCTAAAAAACAAAGTAGCAATATGTGAAGCATCGTCGGTCTTGTTGCATGGTATAAAGTGTGCCATTTTAGAGAATCGATCAATGACGACAAAGATGGAATCCTTGTTTGTTTTAGTGCGTGGAAGTCCTAAGACAAAATCCATAGCAATGTCGGACCATGGGTGATGTGGAATTGGCAAAGGTGTGTATAAGACATGAGAGTTTAGAGTAGACTTAGCTTTGAGACATGTTGAACATCGTCGCACCAAGCGGTCCACATCCCGGTACATCCTTGGCCAATAGTAGTTTGTGGAGAGCATTGCAAAGGTCTTGTCACGTCCAAAGTGTCCCATTAAGACGCCTCCATGCGATTCCTTCAAAAGGACTAAACGAAGCGAAGATTCGGGTATGCATAGTTTGTTAGACTTAAACAAGAAACCTTGGTGCAAGTAGAAATCACCAATTCCTTGTGCTCCGAACATTGAGCGAAAATTTCTCCAAAGAAAGCATCGGTAGCATACAACTCCTTTATTTCATCCAAACCAAGACACTAATGTCAAGACGTGTAAGTAGGTTGGCCTTGCGGGATAGAGCATCCGCGACCACATTGTCTTTACCTTTCTTGTATTTGATTACAAACGTAAAAGACTCAATGAACTCAACCCACTTAGCATGTCTTTTGTTCAAATTTGTTTGACTTTTCAAATATTTCAAGGATTCATGGTCGGAGTGAATGACAAATTCCTTAGGACGAAGGTAATGTTGCCACACATCCAAAACACGAACCAAAGCAAATAACTCTTTGTCATAAATGGGGTAATTCAAGCGAGCTCCATCTAGTTTCTCACTATGGTATGCAATGGGTCTACCATTTTGCATAAGCACTCCACCAATGCCCAATCCACTTGCATCACATTCAATCTCAAATGTCTTAGAGAAATCTGGAAGGGCAAGGAGTGGTGCTTCGGTTAATAACCGTTTGTGCTCATTGAAAGCAAAATCATGTGCATTGCCCCAAATGAAAGGTACTTTTTTCTTTGTAAGTTCATGGAGGGGCAAGCAATTGTGGAAAAATCCTTGATGAAACGGCGGTAAAATCCGGCAAAACCGAGAAAACGTCTCAACTCCTCAAGTGACATCGGAAAAGGCCAAGTCCGAATTGCTTGTATCTTTGCTTCATCAACTTCGACTCCATCCGAAGAAACAACAAAACCAAGAAAACAAGCTTGTTGGTGGCAAACGTGCACTTTGAAAGATTGGCATAAAGCTTTTCATTGCGAAGAACCAACAACACTTGAGCAACATGAGAAGTGTGCTCTTCCAAAGATTTGCTATAAATAAGGATGTCGTCAAAGTATACCACAACAAATTTGCCAATAAAAGGACGCAAAACATGATTCATGAGACGCATAAAAGTAGAAGGTGCATTGAAAAGACCAAATGGCATGACGAGCCATTCATAAAGACCAAGCTTTGTTTTAAATGCGGTCTTCCATTCATCACCATCACACATCCTTATTTGATGGTATCCACTTTTAAGATCAATTTTGGAAAATATAGCGGAACCACAAAGCTCATCAAGCATATCATCAAGTCGAGGGATAGGATGGCGATACCTAACGGTGATGGCGTTGATGGGATGACAATCCATGCAAAGGCGAAGAGTGTTGTCGTGCTTGGGTACGAAGATGACGGACACGGCGCACGGACTCAAGCTCTCGTGGATATGTCCCATGCCAAGAAGTTCTTGTATTTGCCGCTCAATCTCCTTTGTCTCCTCGGGGTTGGTGCAGTAAGGAGCGCGGTTTGGTAGCGGTGCGCCAGGAACAAGGTCGATGCGATGCTCGATTCCGCGTAGAGGAGGTAGTCCCGGTGGCACTAGCTCACCAGAACCATGGAGGCGCCATGCCAACTGCTAACTCCACCGAGCAGGAGGACAGGGCACGCCTCCACCGCGAGCTCCTGCATCCGGCGCAGATTCTGCATAGTGGCCCGCTTATTCTCACGTATGTTCCTAGCCTAGCCTTCGTCCGGTCCTGCGTGGAGGACTTGAAGATGACGTCCAGAAGAAAGAGGAGGATCAAGATGATCACGTTGCGCTTTGAGATCACGAGGCGGCGGCGTTGTCGGAACTGTCACATGATTGAGAACGGCGTCCCGCTACGCCCCTGCAACGATCGGTGGATCCACCCGTCGCTTGCCCTGAAAGAACTGATCAATGTTGGAATCTGAAGAAGAGGAGAATTCTTATAGGGAGGCCGCTGAGGCGGCGCTGGAGCAGCTCGAGAACGTCGACAAAAAGTTCTCTGTCTTCAGGAACGAGCAGACAGTCAAGTACTTCGTTCCCGTTAAGAAAAGAAGTACTTTGTTCTGTTGCATATGCTTTGCTCCATGTAATAGTTTTTGTTTATACGATTGGTAGCGAGTTCACAACTGAACTTAATTAAACTGACGTTGTGTGTACTGAACTGATGCAATGTACTCTGAACTAAACTGTATATACAGGGGAGGTGAACATCTTGTACAAAAGAAAGGAGGGAGTGTTCGGGCTCATCATCCCGTACGCGGCCGAGATTCAACCAGAAGAGCAGGACACCCACGTCGGCAAGGAGACCAGCGTCAGGGAAAGCTAGATTGGTTAAATACTTTTGCTTTCGATTTCTTATACAAAAATAAAGGAACAACCTTTCAGATTTGAATCATTCAGATAAAATAACCAAAACTTTCATGACGATTCAGAGATGGGGTTCTCAAGTTAAGTAATCAGGTATTTTTCGAGCTTCATTTTCGAAGCTATACACCTTATTTATTTATTTTGCGTTTAGAAATATGTTATCTTTGTTACAATCGTAAAATATGGAGACACCAAATTGTCATACAATTTTCCAATTTTTTTGTTGTCATATCACTATGTGCATCTTAAATTATTTGTCATCAAGAAACCTAATAGTCTTCTCGTGCATTTCACTGTTTCACTTGCAAATCAGACATACACCGCCTCTTCATCTGTCATGGTACACAAGGGCAACTTCATAGAGCCGCTAAAGTTTAAACAAGATGCTCAATCAATGGTAACACCAGATAAGACTTTTCAAACAATGACAATGCTAGAACATCAACGGATAAAGAAAATGGAATTGGAAGTAAGGAAGGGTGAGAAGAAATATAACTCTCCGTCTTCTTAGAAGGTGAGGTAGGTTAAGGAGACACGAGTACAGAGAATGCGGTAGATAGAAACGATATTTTTCAAGGTTGTCGATAAGCCCGTAGCAACGTACGGACATTTTGCTAGTCTTTACTATAATACGAGTAGTGTTTCTTCCTTCGTCCGTTTGGTGGTACGTGGTACGTCTTGTTTCTGGTGGTACGTCGTACGTAGTGTGGGTCTCCGATCGATCGTTTGGCATGGGCCGGCCCAGTTGTAGATCAACACTTACCGGTTCGCGTACATCGCCAAACAAACAAGACACCGGAAAAAAAACCAACGCCTTAACTATCGTCTCCAACCTCTCGTCCCCGACCTCCCCCATGGAACCTAGCACAGGGTACACGCCGCCGCCACGGCGCCGCCCCTACCCCCCTTCTCCTTTGAGCGGCGGCGACCGACGGGGACGCAGACGCCGCCGCCACAGCGCCGCCCCTACCCCCCCCCCCCCCCCCCCTTCTCCTTTGAGCGGCGGCGACCGACGGGGACGCAGCGGCCTCCGTGCTGGTGCTGGTTCGCCACCTCAACGGCCCACCCGTCGAGACCAGCCTGGTATCCCCACCTCCCGCATGCCTTCTCCCTACTCGCTGGTGCTGGTTCGCCGCCTCGACGGCCCACCCGCCGAGACCACCCTGGTATCCCCACCTCCCGCATGCCTTCTCCCTACTCCTCCGTGTCGGCATGGTCTTCCCGCCACCGCGAGCTCGAGGGCGAACTGACGGGGAGGTAGGGGCTCCCCTTGCTGAGCTGCCACCGCGGGATCGAAGGCACCTGGACGGCGAGGTATCGGATCCATTCGTCGACGCACGCGCGAGGGACGAAAAGTTGGGCGGCCTGACTTCTGCAACATCGGTTGTCACTCCGTTCTGCATACAAAATTACAAGCGGCCGTGGTGGTGTATCTAAGCGGGAGGCCGGGTATGTCCCAGGCTCTTAGCAGCGACGTCGAGGTTTCACTGAGGTCTGGCTCGCGAGCGTGCTGCTGCCCCAGTCACTCGTGACATTGAAGCAACCACCAATCTGGCCGTGGAGCTTGCATCAGCAAAGGCAGCGGAAGCAAACAATCTTTTTTTTTCAGCAGTTCAATTTTTCTACCTATGATTCTTAGAATCCTATGATGGCTAAAGTGTTGGCCATATAGAAGTTTGTCCGTGCTGACTCCACACCTTGAACTATGGAGCAGTGAATCAAACAATCTCATGTATCCACAGCAGAAACATGAAGTATTTTTTTAAGTTGCTCCGTATTCAGAGATAACCCTATCAACATCTCTACCAGCTAGACCTGAATCTAGCTTCTCTACTGAATTTTCCATCACGCTGCCTTGTTTATTCACGTCAAATTAGGACAGTACACACGTCCCAAATTCAGAGCACAATAGTTCCCTACAAAGAGGAAATTAGCAGAGAAGAGCTGATGAATACTTCTTAGTTCTTCGGTTTCTAATGCTATGAAGGAAAAGCCTTTTATTTATTCTATCATTTGATTTGTAATTGGAAATCGTGTTATGTTCACTTAATGTGGGTGCTAACGCTGGTATCCGTTGTAAGACCTATGAACTTGAAAAAACTGGGAGCACGAATCCAGAGAGATGGCTATGTCGCCCACGAACGAAAAAGTGTTGAGACAACCACCGGGATACAACTCTGGTTCAATTGGGTGATCCGACAAATAAACGATGGTGACATGATCAAAGTCGTAACGGGCCGATTCCTAGGCCCGTTGCAACGCAGGAGCATTTTGCTAGTCTCTGCTATATAATATGCCTAGAGGTGGTGATGGTACATTTTTAAATTTCCTAATTTACCCCTGTGTCGCTAGGTATAGTTACAGAATATTACACCTTTTGCCACCGCCAAGTGAACTTACCGGTTCACGACTTCACGTCGCGCACTTTGCGCTTCAGCCCCTCTGAAAAAGATGAATCAACCCGCAGTCCAAGTTAAGTTGCCCACTTTTGCAGTTTAGCCCCCGGTCCCCTCCCTCTCTATTCTGAGCGGCGGGGCGGCGAACTTGTGGAGACGCAACCCACCTATCCCTATCCTCTCGCACGCGATTTCCCCGGGTCGACCGCTGTGGCGACGGCGTGGGTGACTTCCTTCCGAACGGCGGCGAGCAGTTATGGTGGACGCCGTCCTCGCGACTGCTGCCGTGTGCGGCGCGATGAGTTCGCGATACTACAGCTCGCCTTGATCTGGTCGGTAAAGATGGAGGATGTCGCCGTACTCCGGGGCCTACCCTTGCTTGACCCGCCTATGTGCGCATCACGGGGATGTGGAGGCGCTCGAGGCCGTCCGCTCCATGCTCTAGGTCTCTCTATGTTCGATCGATTGACCAGGGCAGCGGATTGGATCATGACCTCAGGAGCGACCTTACGAGCGCGTCGCCGCAGTCGCTCGCTGTCGGCTGTAATAGCCTAGCTGCCGTGTGCAGTCGACCTCTCCACCCACCTGGAGATGCCTCGGCCAATGCCATCAGTCCCTGCATCACTGCTTGCTCTACTCCGGTCCTCCTCCTGCTGCCAGTGGTGAGTTCTGATGTTTTCTGCGCTGTCCGTGCTTTGCTTGCTTCTTTTTTTTTTTAGAGTTCTGATGTTTTCTGCGCTGTCCGTGCTTTGCTTGCTTTTGGTGCTGGGCGCTGGCTAGAGCTGTTGTTGATTTGATATTTTCGGCAGCGAAATATTAGCTGCGAATCTGTAACTGTAAGTTAAGTTGTAGATGTCAATTCTATGCTGAGTCAAGAAGAATTTCGGATGCGACGGACATAATATATTTGCAGATATGGCTCACAGACACGACCATTTACTTGTAAGGATGGCACTCATATTCTGCACCTCATTCTATAATTGCTAGGTTTTAATCTTTGAAATGCATTTATGGTGTAAGTGATGCGTTTTATTTCTTCCACTATTTTGGTAAAACTATATTTATTCAGCTCTTATAGCCTGGTACAGATGAAGCAAGCTAGGATATGACTACTCTGTCGGTCAGTTTGAATAGTTCATTTGCTTACATGCCAATATATTTTCCACCTTTCAGGCAGCTAGGAAGCTAAAAAATTACGAAGGGGGAAGACCGACCCCCTTTCCCCATCTACAGTAGAGGAAGGGCGATTTCTTGGGCGACCTCGCGCGCAACAGCTCGCCGCCGGCGATTCGCTGGATTCCTCGCCCTCCGGCGGCCGCTTCGGCGGCGGGAGGACGGGGAATCCACGGATCCCGGTGTGTAAATAGCCTAGGTGTGCGTGGGGGTGTGGTTGCCGGCGGCGCTGGGGTGGTAGCGGCGGTGTCGGTGTGCCTTTTGGTGGCGGTGGTCTACTCCTCCGTCGGTGCGGCTCCGATGGAGCTCCGCCGCGGATCTGCTGCCCCGTCCTCGTCTGCGGCTCCTCGGAGTGCTCGGGAGGACATCCCCTTCGCCGGAGTCCGAGAGGTGGCGGATCCGGCGATTGACGACCTTGAAGATGCGGTTGCGGGTGGCCAGGTTGGTGTCGCCGTTCGTCGCGGTGGGTGGAGGTGCTTTGGCACCGAGGGGCGTCGACTCCCTTGTCGCGAAGGGGAGCCTCCCAGTCCAAGGTCATGGAGGTCATGCGGCGGGCTTCGCCGGCGCAGCGTCCAGCGCGAAGACGACGACGCCAGAGCTCAGGAGGGCTTCTTTGTAATTTCTCTTGTTTCCTGGGTTTTTCTGTAAGAGTCCTGGCTACTGTAACTGTATTTTCCTCGCAAATAAAAAACTCAGGTGCGGCAACAGATCTTACTCAGCACCACGACGCTCTTGCAGGAATAGAGAAGGAACGTGCTGCAAATGATGATGCAAATAGATTATCAATTGGCTAGAAAGTATGTTTTTAAAGGAAACTATTGTAATAAATAAATTGATGTTTTCGCTCAGGATAAGATGGATCCATTTGATTTGATTCTTACGTTTTCAAAATGATAGAAGGACATAACTTGTATCTCTTTTCAGATTTTATAATGAAATTCGACGATACGGATTAACAAATTTATTCATACGATTAGTAGCATGTCGTGCAGTCATTTTGATGGCCTCAATGAAATTGTTTGTCGGTTATTATTATTGTTGTTGTTGTTTTCTGACTGGTTGACTTGTTTTCTGCGTATTTAGGTCCCAATTTGTTCGCCCGTGGCAACTTACGGGCATTTTTGCTAGTAGTAGTAGAAATAGCTAAGCGATTTTGGTGGTACGTTTTTTAAACTTCCAGTTTTACCCTTGCTCCCTTCCAATTTTTACACAATATGCCACCACCAAGTAATTCCACCGGCAAAATCAACCAATCACAGCCGCTCGGCCGCCGGCCTCCTGCTGCTCGCGGCCGATTTGCAGAGGTAGCCGCGCTCTGCTCCTCAACAATCGCCGGCGTCGGCAGATATAGCGGATGCTATGGTCAAGTTCGGCATCGCCCCCGTCGTCAACCTCCGCCCTGCGTAGCTGAACGGCGGGCCACTCACAATACGGCAAAGGTCCAAATCGAAAAACAAATCGAGAGAGGAGGGACAAACGCGGCCGTTACCAACGCTCGCGACGAGGCCAGCCGCATGCCGTGCCTAGCATCCCCGACGCTAGCAGTCGCAGGCCCGGCTACGGCCAGGTTGGCCCCTGCAGCCATGGTGCAAGGAGGGGAAGGGGAATAAGCAGGGGCCACCGTTGCAGGTCTCCCTCTGGAGCCACGCTGGATGAGGTTTATCCAGCAGCGACGAGCTACATTAAACACAAAAATGAAATCCCCTCAATGAGCAGAACACGTTGATGCCAAGAGTATATTGGAGAAGGGCAAGGGGATCGGCTGTCAGGGCCATGGAAGAATATATATAAGAGAGAGAAATAAGAACAAAAAGGAAAAAAAGTACAGAGTACCTATCCTTGTTGCTTGGCTAGATACACACCTAACTGTACCAGAGAAAAATATTTGACAAAAACAAATGTCATATGTGTTTAGAACTTGGACTCAGTAACTTGCAGCAAAACAAGGATAAGAACTTTGGGACTGCATAGCATGATTAGTAAGCAAATACCAGGGCTACGAAGATATTAAACTCGCTACCTCCTGGGGAAAAAAAACTCTGTACGAGACCAATGCTTAAATGTGAATGCAATGTGTGCACGACCCCGGACATAGGGGTAGAGTTTGCATGTGTGTGTTCATAGGGATGAATGTGTGCACGTGTATGTGAGCGTCCGCGATAGCGGTTGCTACATCACTGGATCATCATCCATGAGATAATGATGTTTTCGCATTAAAAAAACAAAAATCCACCTTTGACCTGTCTGCAGCCAAGTCTTCACCAACATTGTAGACGTCTTAACGAGAGAAATCATGAGATTTTGTGACTTTCTTTAGCACCTTCACGAGGGAACTTGTGGGATTTGAGGTTTCCTCTTATGCGAATAGTGGTCGTTTTGGTAAGAATGAAAAAAAAATGTAGGGGGACTCCAGCTTGGATCCTATATTCCTATATGCTCCAATGGGATTGTATTATTCAGTTTACTGAAATTTAATAAGCCGGATAATGCAAATTGCTTTTCTTTAGCAACTATCACTCCAAACTCTCGTGCACCATTAGAAGTATAGGACCCATAAAAAGGTACAATGACAGTTTCTATATATATATGCATGTTCACATGACCATATTTAAATTTCATATTGATATATAATTTTCGGTGGCTATCTTTTCTAGGATACATAGTGCGACACATGCAATTTCAAAATGCCCGTGGCAACGCACGGGCATTCAACTAGTATCGCTATATATATCGAACAACGGGGAGTTCATGGGCTGGGCTGTCGCTTCCGGAGCCTGCTACTCAAGGAGTTTTTTTTTCAAACCTTGATTAATAAGTCAAAAAGAGTTGGACAGTTTATAAGGAAAACCGTACAATACAACACACCGCTCGCCGCCAAACCGGCGAAAACCAATACAAACCGCTAAGCGACACTAAAAAACACACGCCTCTCAAGGTAGGGTCTCGTCGGGACAGCACGAAAGCGTCATCGTCATCACATCTCCCCTAGGGGCCACGCCGCCAACCCGAAACTCCGAGCATGCGGCTCCGACTTTGCCGCAGATAGTCACCGAGCCAACCCACACCGTCGTGGCCGTGAGGAGCCAAATGAAGATCCGTACCAGAAACTCAGCCCCTGCGACAAGACAGCGCAGCTTCGATTATGACGAAAAGCTAAGAAGAGAGAACCAGGCAGGTTGGCGCCGTGTAAGCTCGCCGAACGGAACACCTACCACCAGTTATCGTACACCACCAGGAACCCACCACAACAGACTCGACTTCTCAGCAGCAAAACACGCCGAGTCGAACCCACAGACACGCTGGAGAAGAGCCGACTACCGCAGCCACAGCCATGTCTCCGACATCGCTCATCCTCGTCATCGTCGCCACAGAAGCCCAACGCGAACACCTTGGCCTTTCACTGGTCCCTCTTGCCGATGTTCAGCTCCAAAGACGAAGCCCCCAAGAGGGAAACGACACCAAGGCGTCGTCATCGTCCGATCACAAGATCAAGGGTTTCCCCCCGGAGATGCACCACCGATCGGATCAGTGCATGAGGGGTGCTGCAGCAGAGTAGAGATGCCTCCAAGGAGGTCAACGACGGCCACGGCCGCTGCCATCACTTGTTCACGGCACAGAACCGAGATAGTGTTTTCACCCGAGCTCCCAGCACACCCTCGGCAGCACACCACCAGTACCGGCGCCGGCAAGCCCACCAACCACCGCCACCCCCGAACGAGCCTGGCGACGAGGAGGCGCAACGTAGATCGCCGCAGTCACCCGCACCTTGCGGAGACTAGTGACGGTGATACTTGTGTGTTCTTACCTTTGTGAAGGCGTTGTTTTTTGGAGAATCTTTTCGTATCCCGTGTGTTGTCATGTTAGAAGTTGATGTTGGTTACTGCGTGATTTAAATCTTGGTTTTTCTTTTATTCTTTTTCTTTCTTAATAATTGTCTACGTGCATCCTCGATGTTTCGAGTTGTTCGTAGTAATTACTTGTTTTAGAGTCTGGGGTAATTGATATCTTGTTTATATTAATATATTATCTTTTATCTAAAAAGGTGAAAATAAAAGGTTGACCCGTAGTCAAGTCGAACGGCATGCAAAATTGGTTCAGAATTTTAAAACGGCTCTCTATTGGTTCAGAATTCAAAAATCATTTCTTCGGGAGATGCGTTTTAAACTTCTACATTGCACTGAGAGTCATGATGCCGTGAAACACGTACTTGCACATCTGGAGCGATCATAATCAAACACAAAATGGAAGAAACATCATGTAACTAAAAGAGAGGAGAATCAAGTAACTAAGAGATTCGAGACGAAAGAGATACAAGAAACACGATCACGCAAGCAAAGCAAGTTACCAAATTCACTCTAGCTGCTGTAAAAAAATATCACTCTAGCTACCTCCGCCGAGCAACAAATATTCATTTGCATTGGTACAGCGTACAATCGAACTACGTGAGGATGAAGACAGGCGACTCCACCTCCGCCGACCAACAAATAAATCACAGGCCATGCCAAATTCACTCTAGCTACCTCGAGGAACAAAACGGGAACCGAGAAGTGAACGGGGGAACTCCATGGAAGAGCGACCTCTCCTACAGCTCGAGGAAGAAAGAAGCTAGAATGGTCCTCGGTGCATCCTGGATTCCAAGGAATGATAGTTCTCCAAAGCTACTTATACCAGCGAGGCAGCGATTGCATACGTTGCACCTAGACGCCCTTGTTGGCTCGTTGCATTTTTTCCTCGATGTACATGGTCAGAGAACCGAGCGACGACAGAGATCTGCTCGGGATAAGGAGCTGATCGCCTGATGCTTTACCTTTCCCTCCGTGTTCTTTTAAGGATTCGGAGCTAGGAGTAGCTCTCAAATCCAGCTGACAAGTGCAGCACAGAGACGAGAAACCACATCACATGAGACTCCCTGCGTGGTAGCTTAATTCTAACCTAGGCTTCATCGCGGCTAGGTGCATTGCCAAGTTCATCCGGTCCCAGGATCCCAAGACCATGCATGCGTGCACGGTGCGCCACGGATCTTTACTCTTTAGTCAAGACTTATAAATAGCAGGCAGGCAGCAGCAAGCAGATTAAACAAGTGAAGTCGTCCACTAGAAATGCATAGTACCTGAGTCCTAGATTGGTTGGTTGACACCTGAAGTTCCGCTCAAAGCACTTCAGTAGCAACCTATGCCTCACATTGCATTGGCAATGTTGTATGCATGTGTCCATACAGTTAGACAGTTGTATATGTGAAGTGTTTAGGAATTCTGGGTGGCAGCAGGCAGTTTAGTTTCGTAGTGTGTGGTTTGTGCGTACTTTGAAAATAGAGACCGTGGAAATTGCTTGTAATTGGCATCTCCTACGGCTTCCTTGGAGCACATATGAAGAACTTCTTTGTAGAACTCTTGACACTTAGTATTAGAAGTTGCAAGTCACAAATATCACGAGACGTCCACGGTTGGTATTACTATGAGTTCCTTACAAACACTTCGCAAGACACTGTTTGACAATTATTGTGAAGTGTTTGGAGGAACTCTTGGTTTCACCAACCTTTTAACCTAGGCCTCCCAAAAATCCTACGAACGACGTTTGGCTTTATCGGGAGTTCACTACAAGCACTTCGCAAGATCAATGTTTCTTGGTTGTTGTGAAGTGTTTGGGTGAACTCTTGGTGTCACCAAACTTTCAATCAAATGCTAGCCAAATTTCTCAACATATGGTGGTTTACACAAACCACATTCGTTTTCCTATGTGTTTCGTGCTAGCATTTCACGAGGTACTCTTTCAGGGTTATTGTGAAGCTATGAAGTGTTTGGGAAACTCTTGTGTTCACGAGACTTTAATAGATGTTATAAGAACTTCAAGAGTTGATTAGTACAAACAAAGTTCTGCTATACCGTAAGTTCCATTCAGGCGCTTGACGAGGAACTGTTTTGATGCCTATAGCGAAGTGTTTGGGGGGTATGACCAGACATTTAGTAGGGGTGTGTTTGGTAGCCCGTATCACCTGGGCATGGGTTTCTCAACAGAGACAAGCTGACCTTATACAGGCTCAAATGAGATATTGTTGTGTGTTTGGTAGGTTGTATGTGTTGACACAGGCTGAGATGAGATGTTGTTTGGTGACTTGTATGTAATGGGACATGCCGAGACTAGAGTAGTCATTTCAACTGTGTCTAAATAACATTCCAAAATGATTGTACTATGCGGTTTGATTAGCTTAATTTATAACCAAAACCGGTCCTAGGATAAAACTATTTTTTCACAGTTTATACTAATAGGTCCTCCAAGTCCAGTATATAAAATTACAAACAGGTCCAACTTTTACACAGAGGTCCTCGAACAAAATACAAAAACGCAATCAGGTCCCCCAACAGTGGCTTGGCGTCATGGCGTGCTCGCCGGCGGCGCTCGTCGGCCGTCGCTTGAGGAGAAGGATGGACCACATGGCCCATGCGCTGGCCAAAAGGATGGACCGGGTTAGGTATTTATATGAGTTTCCTTCAAATATCAGAGTGACACCATTAAAAGTAAAAACTTGAGTTTTAGGTGCCATGCAAAAGTACTATTTGGAGGAACCCATAGCCAACATCTTTTAAAGTGTCAAAATAACACCAGCAAGCTTGACAGTTGCATGGTGTACATTGGATGCGCTCAAGCTTCTAGTTTATGGGGAGCTAGGAATTCAATTCCAACATCTTTTAAAGTGTGCTTGAGATGTTTCTCAAGGGTTCTTCTGGGTCGACACTCACATCATGGTTGTTTTTTTTGTTTCCGGGTTCATTTGCTTGACAGAGTAATATGACATATATACAATATAAACTACCAATTAAGTTAGAAATAAAGTTTTAAACTAACTCAATGGTCTCACGAAACGACCTTTTTTTATCTTCTTGTAGACCGTCAGAATAATTTTTCAGTTGCACCCATCGCTAGCCTTCGATATAGTAGTAAAATACTCAAGCGCTGCTACTGATAAAAAGAACATCTAACCGGTTGGCTCAAAGCTCAATAGCCATACATATTCTGCTCTATAGGAAAATTGTTAAGTAAGTTTTTTTGTGGATGTGCTTTGTTCTGTTCAAGTTAAGGTGTTTGTTCATTTTGTTAGAGATATTTTTAGGTGAAAAGCAATGTGGCAGGTGTGGATGAATCTCCAACTCACAGTTACAAGATAGTATAAATAACTTACCCAAAACAAGAAGCGGCAAAAGTGACCACATTTTATTATTACATTTTTTGCGTGGGAGAAATATTACATTATCAACATGTTTTTTAGATTATCATTACCTGTTCGAGAAGTTGTTATATCTTTATGTTACCACACAAGCAGTATTTCCTATGAATCACGTTGAAGACGTATTTTGAACTGTGTCCACCTATTCATCCGAATGCATCAAAACAAGACCAATATCAGACAGTTTTCTTTCTTAAGAAAATAAAGAAGAGAAAGAAATATTATCATGCACTAAACCGTGGGAGCATCCCATGTGAGAGTTGGAACATTTCTAAGGCGCCAAAATAGCACCAAACATGACACCCGGGTTAATAAATGGAGAAGAGCGTAGACAGTTCCTCCCCGAGCTACTCCCTCTGATCCATATTAATTATTGCTGATTTAGTGAACCGACACTAAAACATGTCTAAATACATGCGATACAGCGAAAATTAATATGGATCCGAGCTACTAGCAAACATGATCACGTATTTTGCGATCTGATCACGATAATGTTAGCGGTCAAAGCAGCTGTTCTCTCGCTGTGCACTTTTTCCTTCATATACTAGTACGACCGTTGTTTCGTTTGCCCGGCAGACCATCAGGCAGGCAAGAAAATATCAAAAGAGAGCCGAGATTTCGTTTCCTTGCACGTCAAGAACACCGAATTCGGCCGCACACAATACCAAAGGACAAAAGCACTTTACATGGCTCCCGTTATCCATCCAGAAACCCAAATCCAAGTGTGCTGGATAGATAGGCATTTGCAAGTTGCAAATAGTCCTTTTTCGAAAAGAAAAACTCGCAACTACTAGTGATTTCTCCATGTCACTCTCTGTTTCATTAATGCACTGCAGAGACCTGCCATTCAGCGGCAGCCACAAGAACGAGCTGCTGGAACGATCCATGTGAGCTAGCTACACTGCAAAGGGTGGATGGAGCAGAGAGCTTCAGCAGTCGGCAGATCCGGCCGTAAATGCAGAGGCTGCTTACTCAGTGGCGTACTTGTGGCCGGTGTTGCTTCTCAGAGCTACACAAGTTTTACCCCCATGGCGATCGGTGATCGGTGCTTGTGGCTGATGTTGTTTGCCTGTAAATTTTACAATCTCAAGTTCAGCACTGCGTAGGAGTTTTACGAGGGCGAAGCACATCACAAGGATAGAAATAAGCACGGCGATCGCGTGGAATCATAGCAGCCGCGACAATTACCGGATTAACTAATCGGGGAGAAGATCCGCCCACAGCCCAAAGCAGTCTGTCTGATTACGTGCTTACGATAGAACTTGTTTCCAAGAAAAGAGGGACCTTTTCTTATTGGCGTGATAACCGTACTTAGTCTGCCCAATTGCGGCATAAAGTTGTGGCGTAAGACTTTTCGGCAGCAGCCCACAATCATCGACAGTGTCGACTGTTTGAGTGTCTAGTAGACATTGTTGCGTACACACCCTTGAAACTTAGAAATACTAGTCTGGACAAGGGCGCAACTGGACCTGTCTTCAAAATTAGGCAAAATTCACCTTTTAAGTTTCACTTATGTATAAAATTCAGGAACATGGATATTGGACCCAAATTGACCTCTACACGTTTTCGCAAAAAAATACGACATGAAAATCACTAAATAATGCCGGTACATGTTCTTTATCCTCGGGGTTGACATTCTTCCGCTCATGTTTGAGAGAGCAATAGAGACGGAAATGCTATCCAAACTGGCGACTAGAGGGTTGGCTTACCGCACCTCCGTCTTTGCGGATGACATAGTCACTATTATATGGCCTACATGGCAGGATATCCATGCGTTTGAGGCCATCCTTGAGGGCTTTGACGAAGTTTCGGATCTTCAGACGAACCTTGGCAAGTGCTCCGTGCACCTGATCAAGTGCTCCCTCGAGAAGGAGGAGCTAGTACAAACTAACTGGTTCTACCCATCCCATGCACTTATTAATGAGCTCTCAACATCTCCATCTCTCTTTTAAAGATTGCGGGATGACCCGGCTTCTCCGGTCATCCCCGCACGCGCGTGAACAACCTATGTTTGATTGGCTAGCTGCAGTGCATTTTGGCCGCGTGTTAAATTCCCTTTTCACTTCTTGTTTGGGTGCATAGGTATATGATAGTTGGAACCGTTTCGCTTTGATACATTTTTGCCGTGTGAACAGCGGTGTCGTGGTGGCGTCAATGGTAGGCATGACAAGGTCAATGCTTTGATACATGTCCTGAAAATGGGTTGGCGGAAAACGGTGGTGGCTACTTCTGGAGCGTGCGCATGCGGTGCACGTTGAGAGTCTGCTAAACCGGTTGTGCTCCAAGCTCGCTGTTGGGCGACTTGGCGAGGCCTTCGTTTGAGATGATGTGCGTAGGTGTGAGATCAGGGCACATGGTCCCGATTATGACCACCCCCTTCATCAATCTTGTAGGTGTAGCGACATCTGTTGCGAGAATGGTGGTTTCGGATTGATCTTGTATTCGTCTTGTATGGTTTTGTTGAATAATATAATAAAAAAAGCTGGGACTGGGGGTTCAACCTCCATTTCGGAAAAAAAATGTGTCCACCTCCACGTGCTAGGACATCTCAACAGCATCTACTTCATCAACATGTGGTGTGTCATAAGGTAATGAAATGGTGAGTGGACAAATCTTATAATGTTGATCTTATATTACATGATGATTCACGATCCATTGCTAAAAGTATATTCTCAGCAAGTTTTTCGCCTATTCTTGTGTTAAAGGTCCATGCATATCACCTAAGATTTGATTTCTTAACTTTTTCTATGACATGCTTTTTCCTCGATGGTTCCATGATCAGTATGCTACTATTTACTCTAGTTGTTGAATCGCTAAACATGTAGAGAAGATTAAAGAAAAGTTTTCTCGCATCATTTAGGAGGCAAATTTTTATTTAGATAGGGAAGAGTCCCATCAAAGGGAGGGTGTGCTTTGAATGTCACGAGTATAGACATTTCACGAGAAATTGTTGTAATCTTTATAGTTAAGAATCCTGCTCTCCAAATGTAGCATCATCAACCCTCGAACACTTGTGCCTTATGGAAAAAGGTTCAAAGGTAACTCCTACCTTAAATCACAACACACCCCATGCTAAGGATGTGGATGAATACGATCATCGTGCCTTCTTGCATGAGATGGGTACGTAGTATATATCACTCTCTTCGTGGTAATGATAATTACCATGTGAAATTTGTGTAGCTCATTGGCACTGTTGCTTCTCGCAATGCAGCCACTAATGAATTAGAATCCCTCGTCGATGAGGGTAATCAGAGAATCAATCTCCTTGAGCAAGAGCTCTGTGATGAGAGATATTCTAATGCTTATGCTACTAACTCTATTTTTTTAAGTATCCATCCAATAGGGAATTGTTGAACTTAAGGCTCAACTTGAATTGCTAATTATAAATTTGTAATTTTATCGAAATAATGATAAGGTATTGTGTTCTCATGAGAATGTTCTAATCTCACATGATCAGCTAAATTTACCTAACGAGACAAATATCTCTAAGGTAACATTTTGTGAGGCTCAAGTGGACATTTGCACAACTACTCAAACTGCTATCTTGCTGATACATAGGAAATGTATTTTTGAACTATGTAGTTTGTGATGTCATTATCTCATATATTTGCATAATATAATGAGTTGCCACCATGTTTTTAATGTTTTTATGCGATTTTCCACAAAATATCTTTATTTGGGTAATAAATCTGGAAATCAAAAAACCATGTTTTTGTATTTTTAAACTTTTAAGAACCTTATAAAAAGGACACGAATGCCACCTATAGGGGGTGAAAGGGCGATTTAAAACTATTAAGTTTTGCGCATGAATAAATGCGGAATGAAACAACTCCCTTTGTCCCAAAATATAATGCACGCTATTTTTTTGTTGGTCTTTAATGCACGACTGTGACCACTAATATATACACAATTATATGGATTGAGAATGCGACTCATCTAGAAAACGTTTTTCATTTCATATATCTTTATACTAATTTAGTGTACAAATTATAGTAAAAATTCTACGTCGTTGACCACCAAAAATCAAGGCCGCCTTATATTTTGCGACGGAGAGAGTTGTATTTAATTTATCAAGCATAAACATAAATATGTGGGTCAACTATATGCAGCTTCCCCTCACTTAGAGAAAAGATAGATTTGTGAAAAAAGTAGACCTAAATCTGCTCTCTTTTTCCCTAAAAAAGAGCACAAATCATTGGATGGGCAGAGAGAAAGTAAATCTTTGGAGGTTAACAATGGAGAAGAAAACCATGCTAAAACACCAGAAACAATTGGGGAAGAAGACCACCTTAAATAGGTCCACATGAAATTCAAACGTTCGGCTGTTTCGTGGGCCAGAAGTTCCAGCGTTAAGTCCGGAATTTTTGGCCTATTTCGGTACTCATTATAGAGAGTTGTACCACAAGGCGCAACTCAAAAAGTTATCGGCCGAAAGTTGGGGGAAAAGTTTGGCCGGTAGTTCCGATGCTCACACCGGAAAATTCCATCCTATTTCTGGTCTCTGGAAAACTGGCAGGTACATCAATACGAAAACAAACATTTTCCGGCTCACCGGAAATTTCTAGCCTATTTCCCCTCTCCGGAAAACTGACAGGAACATCAATACGAAAACAAACAAATCCGAATTCTGATTTTTGATAAACTTTGATTTGCTCTTAAACTAATAACAATATATAATTTACCATATAGAGAAACACCAAATATGGAGAAAGGGGGATAAATCCAAAGGGTAAAAGGTTAGACCTCTCTATATAAAAAAAGGCGGCTCAATCTTGATGATGGTCACCTGATGATACGTCTCAAACATATCTATAATTTTTTATTGTTCCATGCTTGTTAAATAACATTGCCACATGTTTTTATATCATTTTGGCATATTTTATGGAACTAACCTATTGACAAGATGCCCAGTGACAGTTCGTGTTTTCTGCTGTCTTTTTTGTTTAAGAAAAGCTAGTCAGGGAATTTTCCCGGAATTGGCTGAAAATTTAATATAATTATTTTTACGAAAAAACGAAGACGGAGCCAGGAGAGGAGCTGCAGGGGGCCCACAGCCCCTAGACGCCACCCAGGCGCGGCCAAAGGGTTGACCGCGCCTGGGGCCCACCTGGCGCTCTCGGGCGTCTCCCCGAGTTGCCCTTTCGCCTATAAATTGTCTTCGTCCCGAAAACCCTCGATACCCAATCATATTTTCCAGAAAAGTTCCGAGGCCGCCGCCGTCGCCAACCCTAGACCGGGAGGGTTCTGAAACTATTCCTGGCACCCTGCCGGAGGGGGAGATCGTCACCGGAGGCATCTACACCACCATGCCTGCCTCCGGAGTGATGCGTGAGTAGTCCACCACGGGACTACGGGTACATGCCAGTAGCTAGATGGTTGTCTCTTCTCCTTTGTGCTCCATTGTTTAGATCTTATGAGCTGCGAACGTGTTGTTCCACGCCATCACTGACGATCATCCTCCATGGCTATATGAAATATCCCTTTTCATACAATCCCATGGAAATATATCTAACCCAACATAAAAACATCACACAAATATCATGGGTTAGTTCATAAAACTATATGGACAATTGCTTCCCATAACACGAGATCACTCGATCCCATTTGGCATCTAGCTTTGTGTGTTGATCTATTTGACCCTAATTTTTTCACCATGTCTTGATCAAGTTTTGTTTATATTTTCTTTTCACTTCATTATGATGATGTGTTAAAGATAAATACGAATGTTCACACAATTTTCTTTTTCAAGACATATTCGCTATATGTTCAACACTCACATGACTATTTATCGGATAACCTCTTTAATAACAGTTTGGTGATCGTATAATCTTCTTCTTGACATATCAAATATGTTTATAGGAATCAATGATGTTAATGTTAAAGCCTTGGTCCATATCATTATCTTTATGGCATCCAACTTTAATTAAACATATGAAGTTTAAACATTACCTATGGACAAACCTTTCAAATATAACTCAATGCAAATATTAGCCCATAACCAATGGAGAAGATAAATGAGAATTGACAGATACATCTATATATGTGTGAGTATGACATGTAAGGACACTATGTCAGTGAAACAGAAAAAAGGAAAAGAAAATGGAGATTGCCATCAGGTGGGAGATCAAATGGGACGATTTAGAGATGCGCTGCCCCATCCTGCCTAGAAAAGCAGAAGAGGCCGCTACGACGGTACGACCTACTCCGACCACAAGTTCCTCCCAGATTTTTATAAGCAACTAGAACTCCTCGTCAGCAGAGCGGATCAAAATATCAAAGCAAATCAAATTCTTGGCCCGTACGTGCAAGCAGCCGCTGTTGCTTTATGCGGTGGGAATGCAACGCCCATGTTCCCCCATGCCCCCCGAGGTGCGCCCGCGTCCACAAGTTTCCGGCGGCTTCATCTCCACCACAAGCTTCCTCCCTCTTGCTCGGCGCGGCGCTCACTGATTGCTCGGCGCGGTTGCGTGCTCGTCCCGGGGTTTATATGCACCACTCGCGCCTCCCTGCTTCTGGATCCCTCTCCTTCCCTCCTTCCTAGTAGCTTTCTTCCTCAGCAGCCACCAAGAACCAAGCCTTATCTCTTCTTTCACCGGCTTTCATCGGACCAGCGGTATGAAGATCCAGTGCGACTCGTGCGGGGTGGCGGCGGCGACAGTGGTGTGCTGCGCGGACGAGGCGGCGCTGTGCGCGCGCTGCGACGTGGAGATCCACGCCGCCAACAAGCTGGCCAGCAAGCACCAGCGGCTCCCGCTCGACGCCCTCGGCGCCAAGCTCCCGCGCTGCGACGTCTGCCAGGAGAAGGCCGCCTTCATCTTCTGCGTCGAGGACAGGGCGCTCTTCTGCCGCGACTGCGACGAGCCCATCCACGTACCCGGCACGCTCTCCGGGAACCACCAGCGCTACCTCGCCACCGGCATCCGCGTCGGCCTCGGCACCGTCTCCACCTGCGCCGACAGCAGCAGCAACCACGACGCCGACCACCACGCACCCGCGCCCAAGCTCACTACATGTGACCACCAACAGCCGCCGGCCCAGGCCCAGCCAGCCGCGTCGCAGCAGGCTCCCTCGCCGCCCCAGTTCATGCCGCAGAGCTGGGCCGTCGACGAGCTGCTGCAGTTCTCCGACTACGAGTCCAGCGAAAAGGTACCAACTTTTACCTATGTCTGCTTGGGGTTTCAATTCATATCGATCCTATTCTGATGGTATCTTGTTAATTTGCAGCTGCAGAAGGATTCACCTCTCGGGTTCAAGGAGCTGGAGTGGTTCACCGCCGACATGGAGATGTTCCACGACCACGCACCCAAGGGCAGCAGGGCCACCATGGAGGTCCCCGAGTTCTTCGCCTCGCAGGCGGCGGACGATGCGGCCTACTACAGGACGACGAGCAGAGTCGCCGCCAACGCCGGCGTGCGCCAGAGCAAGAAGGCCCGGGTCGAGATCACCGACGACGAGGACTTCTTTATCGTACCTGATCTTGGCTAAACACTGCTCCTGGCTTCTAGTACCTCCTAGAAAGACTAGCTTCCTCGTGTGATTTTGCAGTGCTGTTGTTATATAAGCTATACGGAGAGGAGGTGTGTACCTGAGTCCTGAGATAATCTCAGCTGTGTACAAAGAAAAGAAAAAACTAGTGTTCTGTCGAACTGTGCTGTGTGCATCTGGCTTGACGTAGCATTGCTGAATTGTAAGAGATGGGCTTTGCTATGATGCATAAGTACTCCTGCAATATTGTTCATTCGTGCATCTACTTTTGCAGTAGTTAAGATCACAACTAAAACAGTATAAGACACCACCAATATCCAACAAGACAAAACGAAATTAACAGCTTGTAGAACTAGTGCTTTAACATTGGGACAGATGGACTGTGAAGCAAACAAAGCACATGACAGTTTCTATACTTGAACAACAGCATAATAGCGCAAGTACACAGTTCTGGTACTAAAAACAGAGAACAATTTCATAGCAAACGGCATAACTGCACAAGTACATCATTTTGATACTTTCTATCTTTTCGAGGTTCATTACTACAGCACTAAACATTATGTACAGGCAAGAAACAGAACTCGTAAACTGAATCCTATTAAGCTTTGGACGCCACAACACCAAAAGGAGATAACCTGACCTTGCAGAACAACCCTGCTCCAACTCCAGTAAACCAACGGCTCCATACATTCTGAGTGTACCAGTGGACTAGACTACACAAGACACATCTAAAAGTCATAAAAATTTCAGGAGAAAATCATGATAATACACTTCCATGGTGCCACGGCATTTTAACTCCAATTCGGATCCACAACTTGGTAAACAAAAATGGCATTTTAGTATATATCGATGGATCCTCCCAGCTAACTCTGATGTATATTTTTCATATAATAGATCATCTCAGAATGACAGCATCCCCTCTAGTGTCCCACACCAAGGTACATATGAAGTATTCATCTCCGGCTCACTTGGCGTTGGTGACGGTGCTTCCGGAGCAAGGCTTGGACCCTTCGGTGGTGATCTCGGCGGAGACCATCCGTTCCGAGCTTGAGGGCTTGGACAGTGGGTGGACTTGGCTGGTGAGGGAGCGCTCACCGACGGAGTTCTCGGTGGCGTTCCCCACTGCTGAGCTGCTCGCCCACGTGTCCTGGAGTGCTACCATCACGCTTCCGCACCGCAACATTCGCGTCTCCATCACGCCGTCCGCCATCGACCCGGATGCGCTGCCGCCCCTTGCGGAGGCGTGGATCCGGATCCACGGGATCCCTGCTGAGCTGCGGAAGGAGGTGGACTACGTGGCCCTGATCTCCCAGGCCGTGGGCCGCTTTGAGGAGGTGGACATGAGCTCCCTGCCTGGTGATGGCCCTGCTCGGATCCGGGTCAAGGCCCCGGACCCGAGCAAGCTCAACATCACCCTGCCCACCTTCTACTTCGACGGGGTAGGCAGGACGCTGGTGGTCGAGCTGGAGTCTGAGGTGGATCGCCCGCGGTCCACCTCCCCTCGGGCCAGCGGTCCACCTCCCCTCGGGCCAGTCACTCGCCGTCTCCTCACACCAGCCCCTCCGACGACGGGGAGGGGGGCTCCTCGGAGGACGGCCCGTCTGACGGTGACGTCCCTCACGCCACGGACGCCCGTCCTCCTCCTGCGGCTTCAGCTCCGCCTTCTTCAGCGCCTCCGCCCGCAGGGTCGACAGCTCCTGAGAGCTCCCGGGTTCAAGCATCTTCGCCTGGACTGTCCGACGCTCCCCCGGCTCCGCCACTGTCCTTTGGGTTCCCGCTCTCACAGTACGGTTCCAACCTTTGTGAGGGGCCGGGTTCCAAGGACATCTCCGGCCTCGTCTCGTCTGCCCTGGGGCGCCAGGCCTCTCCTCAGGTGGAGATGGAGGACTCTGACGACGCGCCGAGTGTGGGGATGGAGGTCATGGCCCCTGACACCCCGCCCTCCCCGGGCGCGGTCTGGTACACCCGCTCCCCGGGCACCCCGGCAGCTCCTGTCCTAGAGCCGGTCACGGTCTTCCCCGACACTCCCGTGACTGGCACCAGGGGGCCCCTAGGCGCCATCGGTCCTCCCCTCCCACCCCGGACACTCGCCGCCACAGCGCGCGCTTGGCGAGGGCTAGGACTGGAGGCGAGGCGGTGGAGCCTACTGTCGCGATGGTGGCGTCTCGCCGTCGCGAGGCGCTTGACTGTGGGATTGGTGCGTCTCGACCTACGCCTACCCCTACTCCTCCCCCTCCCTCTCCTTCTGGTTCCCGTTTTTCGGTTCTCGATTCTGTTCCGCTAGGCCATCTTGCTCAGGTTGCAGGGGACTGTGACATTATTTTCCGTGGAGAGCGTGGGCCTCGCCTTGAGCAGATTGCGGCCATCAAGGCTAAGGAGGTCTATGAGGGGGCCCTAGCGGCAGCTCGTGCTCAGGCAGAGCATGAGCGGCAGGGGCCCCCGGCTCCCGCTGACCTGTGCAGGAGGCACAAGGGTCTGGCAGTGGAGCCCCTCCTAGGCCTGATGATACCACAGTTGTTGTGCCTGCTTCCCAGACCGGGAAGAGGCGCGGGAGGCCCCCGAAGTCAGCGTCCCGGCCCTCGACCTCTAATAGGGCCCAATCGGTCCCCCTTAAGGGGACCAACCCCGACATGGTTCCTCAATGAATGTCCTCACATTTATTTGGAACATGAGGGGGTTTGGGCAGGAGGCCCGACGCCGCCAGTTGATCAACTATCTTAGAGACGAAGATGTGGACATTGTGGGTTTGCAGGAGACGATTCGCCAGGATTTCTCGATCTCAGAGCTAGAGAGCCTAAGCCGTCACAAGTTCTCGTGGCATTGGCTCCCGGCGACGGGACACTCAGGGGGCATCCTCCTTGGTGCCAAGGAGGATACCTTTGAGATTGAGGATATGGACCGCGGGGAGTTCTTTGTGAGCATGTTGCTCACCCATAGACGATCGAACCTCCGCTGGGAGGTGATTATTGTCTATGGCCCCGCGGATCACCGGAGGTCCGCTGAATTCTTAGCTGAGCTCAAGGCAAAGGTGGAGCGATGCCTTACCCCTGTGTGGTGGCAGGCGATTTTAATCTCATTCGCTCCCCTGATGACAAGAGCTCGGATAATGTGGACCTCCCTAGGATGCGTATGTTCAACGACTGGATTGCTGACTGGCTCTGAGGGAGATCACTCGAGTTGGGGCACGTTATACGTGGTCCAACAACCAGGCCGTCCCGATCCGGAGTGTGCTTGACCGGGTATTAGTGTCGGTGGAATGGGAAGTTGCCTTTCCTCTGTGCTCGCTTCGTGCGGTTACTAGGATTGGCTCAGACCATTCCCCCCTCCTCCTCTCGTCTGGAGGGGGGGCCCGCCGAGGTCGAACCGCTTCCACTTTGAGGAGTTCTGGCTTGGTCAGCCGGGATTTGTGGAAGCGGTTCGCCAAAAGTGGGACTTGGCGGTCGCGACTCCCCCCCGCGCCTATAATGCGGTTGACATTTGGCACCACTGTGCTAAGGTCGTGCGCCAATTTATGCGGGGGTGGGGCGCGAATTTAGGCGCGGAGGTGCGTAAGAATAAGGCGGACATCCTCGCCCAGATTCAGACGCTTGATATGGCGGCTGACTCGACAGGCTTGTCCGCGGATGGATGGTTGGAGCGGTATGCTTTGGAGAACTCCTTGATGGAGATCTACAAAGGCGAGGAGATATTCTGGCGACAGCGTAGTCGCCAGAATTGGATTCTTCGTGGAGATGCTAATACAGCATACTTCCATGCCATTGCTAATGGTCGCCGTCGTAGGTGCTCTATCCCTTGCTTATGGGCGGATGGCCTCCTATTAGAGGAGGCCCAGGACCTTTCCGACCATATATACTCCTTCTATAAGGAGTTATTTACGGAGGGTCCCCGCACGGGAGTGGCTTTGGCCGCGCACTTCTGGCCCTTAGGGGCCTTAGTCTCGGATGACGAGAATAGGGAGCTTACTCTCCCATTCAGTCCCGAGGAGGTGCGCCGGGCCATTATGGGGATGAAAACCAATTCGGCCCCAGGGCCGGATGGTCTCCCTGTATCCTTCTTCCAGAAGTTCTGGGAGTATATTGAGGCGGTGATTATGCCGATGTTCCAGGAGTTCTATACTGGGACACTGGTTATGTCCCGCCTTAATTTTGGGGTGATTACCCTAATTCCTAAAGTTGTAGGGGCCACGGATGTTCGTCAGTTTAGGCCGATCACGGTGATCAATGTCATCATGCGTCTGCTCGCCAAAGTGTGTGCAACACGCTTGGCGCCAGTTGTGGAGCGCCTGGCTCACCCACATCAGTTCGCCTTTCTCAAGGGACGATTTATCCATGATGGGATTCTGGCTCTTCATGAGGTTGTTCATGAAGTCAAGACGAGACACCTTAAAGGTGTCTTTCTTAAGCTAGATTTCCAGAAGGCATATGATCGTTTGGACTGGGCTTTTCTACGCCAGGTCCTCGAGCGTCGTGGGTTTGACGAGCGCTTCATATCGTGGATTATGCAGATCGTCATGTCCGGGAACACGGCCATAAACATTAATGGAGACATTGGCCCTTACTTTAGGTCTTCGCGTGGGGTGAGGCAAGGGGACCCAATTTCCCCCCTTCTTTTTGACCTCGCTGGTGACGCCCTGGCGGCCATCTTGGACAAAGCCAAGACGGCCGGTCACATCTCTGGTGTGGTAGGGCACCTTATTCCTGGAGGTGGGATCACCCACCTCCAGTATGCGGACGATACCATGATCATGGTGGAGGGTTCGGAGCTTGACATTATTAATCTCAAGTTCCTTCTCCTCTGCTTTGAGGCCATGTCGGGCCTCAAGATTAACTTCGACAAGAGCGAAGTCATGATCATGGGATACTCCCCTGATGAGCGACAGCGGATAGCGGACAAACTAAATTGCAAGTTGTCTACCTTCCCTGTTACTTACCTGGGGACGCCCATTAGTGATTCTAGGATCCTTATTAAGGACCTAGAACCGGTCACCCAGCGTGTCAAAGCCAAGGCGGAGCCTTGGCAAGGGCGGTTCACCTCTAAGGCGAGCAAACTGTCCTGATTGACGCCTGTCTCTCTAGTCTACCTATGTTCCTGATGGGAGTTTATATACTCCCAGAAGGCACACGTCTCATTTGACAGGGATCTCTCACGCTTCTTCTGGCAGGCGGCCAATGGGCGTCAGAAGTACCACATGGTCAAATGGGCGGATGTGTGCACCCCCAAAGACATGGGGGGCATTGGTATCATTTCCTCCCGTAAGATGAACGTTGCGCTCATGCTACGATGGGTATGGCGGATACTTAGAGAGGAGGGGGGACTATGGCTGCAGTTAATCAAAGCGAAATATCTGCAGGGTCGCCCCCTCTTTTCTGTGACCGCCAGGATGGATCCCAATTTTGGCGATCTATCCAATCCATCAAGCATGAGATTAGGAAGGGTGTCCGCTTCTCCATTGGTAATGGAGAGGACACCCTCTTTTGGCTGGACCCGTGGCTCGATGGGAGCCCGCTACAGCATAGGTTCCCTGCTCTTTTTGCTATCTGCGCGGACCCGATGCAGCTTGTGGCTTCGGCAATACCCAATGGGACTTGGAACATCTCGTTCCGACGAACATTCGGTATTGCCGAGGCTGCAGCTTGGACGGAGTTACGGAGTTTGCTTCCTGAGTCGCTGCCAGGCGGTCGTGACCTCGTGTCATGGCACCTGACACCGTCTGGGACGTTCTCTGTAAAGTCGGCTATCGGAGTCTCTTTAGTACCCCAGTTAGAGCTTGGACCTCTCCACTCTGGAAGGCCCCCATACCGTTAAAAATCAAAATCTTCGTGTGGCAGCTTCTTAGGGACCGCCTCCCCTCAGGGGTGGAGGTTCGCAAGCGACAGGGGCCGGGTGATGGGCTGCCCCATGTGTGGGATCCCCGAGACGGGAACCCATATCCTTTTCACCTGCCCCGCTGCCAGGTTTCTATGGAACTTCGTCCACGAGGCGCTGGGGCCTGCTTGGCAGGCCTCAGACCTTGGCGAGTTCCTAGAAATCCAGGCGAACCGTACCGGGGAGAGGCGACGCCTCTTCTGGTTGGTGTTTGCCGCGTTGATGTGGACCCTGTGGACAATTCGCAATAAGATGGTGATCGAGCGGATTTTTCTCCGACGTGCTTCTGACTCGATGTTTAAACTTCTGGCTTTCTTGCAGCAGTGGCACCCGTTGTCTAGGCAGCGGGACAGGGGGCAGCTGGACGACATGATCACTAGACTTGTGGAGACCGCTCGGCGCATCTCCTCGTCTTCTTCCAGCTAGCGCCGGAGGGGCTTAGTTTTTTGTTCGCTCTCTTCTGTCTATCTTGATGTATCTCTCACACCGCCCCCCCCCCCCCCCCCCCCCATCCCCCCCCCCCCCCCCATTTCTTTCTTGCTTATTTCGTGTGGGCTTACTTGTGCTGCGCCCCAGCAAGCGGCCTTTCCGCTCTTATGTTTGTAACTGTGTATGGACTTGCTTGGCATGTTGCTTTATTTATAAAGCGGGACGAAAGCCTGTTTCGAGAGAGTAATTTGATTTTAGGTGTTCCCAATTTTGCAGATACATGTGTATGTGTAGTGGTCTAGTTGATGGATTAAACAGAGAGATGAGTTTTTTGTAGCTCACCTGTACCTACACCCAACTCATTCTAGGTATTTCCACTGAATGAACTTCTGTTTCAAATACACATAGTGTTCTAAAGATGCGTTGACTTGTAAAGTTTCACACTGATATGCTTTACGTTTGGGAGAACAAAAAATATAACTTTCTAGTATTTTGCATTCATATAGGTTTGATATCACTTGTTATTTTTGTGTAAGTCACATACTATCTGTTTCCTCATGTTCTTAAGATTGCATAATTTTGTAGTACACACTTTTTTTTGGCAATTAAATACGACAAAAAAATCATGTGCAAAATTAGTGGGTGTGTCTACCTGGAGGCTCATTCAAAAAAAAATTCCTTAGGTGTAAATTAGAGAAAATTTCACAAACCACAACCATTGGGACTAGGGTTTCCCTTTACCAAACCTGTAACCGAAGGATTTTTTTTTTCAAAAAAACACAACTTTGGGGGTAAATTGTTTTAAAGAAACCAAATGATGTGGTTCAGTCAATTTGAAGGTGTTTCCAACAGGCCAATCCCACTAGGTAGGTTTACATGGCATAGGAAGCAGTTCTCTAGGTTTTTCCTGCAGACCGGACCATACTTGAACCGAACCTTTTGGAAGCTAGTTTTCACATTTTTAACTTTCAGCCGAAATTAGTTCGAAATTCAACTCTCTACAAAAGATCTGAAAACTTAATAAATCAAACTACATGTAGTGAAACTAGAAAATGTTAAGCTTATTTCGCCGACCCATTTTGAAGTTTGGCGTTTTTCATAATTTTCGGCCAAAATACCCTCAAGATTGAATCTTCTGTAAAATTCTGAAAAATTTCTAGTAATTCAAACTACATGTAGTTGTGGTCCTATGAAATTTACTCTATAAAATTGCTCTACATGTAGGCACCTAGATTACCAGGCTCCATCACATTGCCATAGTTTGCGTGGTCCATGAGTATCCGTGTAAGGCTCAATGGGCGGAGTTGATGTTGATGTTGACGGTTGACGGTCAAAAAAATATGTTGACGCCCTTCCATTTCCATGATGTCAATGGCCTCGAATAGTTTCTCATGGCCGCCGTCCTCAAGACGAAACATGTAAATGCCGACCTGCTTCGATCCGAACAAACCGCTCATGTAGTAGATGCAGTTGGCTTCAATGGTAGGAAGGTTATCGGCGTCGACGGACAGAGGCCGGCCGCCAAGGAAGATAGCCCGACTTCCGATGCTCCTGATCCTCCGAAGAACCTTATTCTCGAGATCGACCCTGAAGACCTGCACGACGTCCTGGAGCACCGGAGCACGCACAACCAGCAGCTCCCCTGCGTTGTCCACGAGAAACGTGGGGCAGCGGGCTGCCTGCCAGTCGCCGGCGACGGTGGTGATGATCCAGGTGTGGTCTTGGAACAAGACGAGCGTCCCCTTCCTGTCCACGGCGTACGCCCTGCCTTGGAAGGATACCACGGAGGCGAACGACTCGAGGGCTGGCTTGGCCGTGAAGATCCACCTGGACGCGAATTCGGAAGTCGGATCGACCTTGACTACGTGTTCCCGATCCTCGTGGGTGTACAGCACCATCATCGGCGACGAGCCAGCCGCGAGCACGCGTCTGGTGGGGGCGTAGACGGCATGCGCGGGGAAGCGGATCCAGGCGCCCGTGAAAGGGTTTAAGGCGGCGATCTTCTTGGAGTGGGCCGGCCCCTGCAGCACGAGGAGGCCGTCGTTGTCGGCGGCCAGGCAGGCGTAGTCGAGGAGCACGGGCAGATCCTTCCGCACGAAGCGGCCGGTGTCGACGTTGAGGAAGAGGCGGCCGGAGTCGTGCTCGTTCCAGGCGCGCGAGTCGAGCATGACCCATCGGCGGGGACGGAAGCGGTGGTCCGGGCCGCCCGGGTCGGCGGTGGCCTCGCGCCAATGGTGGCACACGACGCGGAGGTTCACGTAGCAGTCGACGTCGTGTGTGGCGAGCAAGGCGTCCGCGACGAGGCCGAGGAGCTCGGAGGGGAGCGATGACCAGTCCGCCGCCATCGCCATGGTCAGGTACCCGCGCGCGCCGCTGGTTACGATCGGGCTTAATTATTTGACTTCGGCATGGGTTGGTTGTCTCGAGCCGAACATATATGCAGGTCACGTACTCACGTGTGTAAGACGGATGGATTTGGTAATAAGTGAAACATTTTTTCCGTTGATGCCGGTGAATGCCGTAGTATCGGCCGCGGTACACGCTTGTCTCAAAGACGACGTACTATCAAGGCAGTACAAAGCAAAACTAGAAGTAACGAAAATTGCATCCATCTCCGTAGACAACCTAGCGATGACTACTGATGGTGAGCCGTTGTCATCGCCTCCATCAGCAAAGGCGGGCAGTTGGTAGACAATCGGGAATTTGTAGCGCTAAGTCTTCACAGGAATAGCGCACCCGAACAGCAACCATCAGTCCATCACAGATGAGAGAAGAGTAGACCAGAATGATCCAACCTGTAGACACACTAACGAAGATGAACGAAGACCGGATCCGCCAAAAACAAACACCAACCGAATCCTAAGAGATCCATCGGAGAAACACTTCCACACGCCCTCTGACGACGCTAGATGCACCGCCAAAATGGAACCTAGGTGGGGAAAACCTTATTCCATCTCCAGGGAGCCGTCGCCGCCTCATCTCCCTGACTACGACACAAACTCTAACCAAACCCAAAACCCTCCGGTCGACAAGGACCGGGATCCACCGTGCCAACATTGCCCTAAGGGCACAAAGGCGGCAAGGAAATCCTAGTCGCATGTTTCCTGTGACTTGCGTACGAATGATCGACTTCTCAAGTCAGCAAGTTGTGGTAACACAGACTCTGCCCAGTCGCGCTATCTGTCATGTTCAATAAGTCGGTGAGCCATGGTGCTCAGATGGAACCAGATTTTTAACTGTGCCAAGTGGTGGTCAATGGAATGAGTAATTTCAATGCTAATATAAAGAATATAATGCTGATGCTCCACGTCACAAGGTGGGGCACGCCGTTTGAAAAATTGTGGTTTCATAAAGTATGATTAGCGTGACTAACAATGAAGATTTGAAATGTATCATTTTTAGACAGCTGCTAATCTTTTGGATTTTAACTATTCTATTACATGGTTAAAAAAAAGTACTCAAGAACTGGAATCTGATCTCTCTCTATATATTCCAGATGAATAGTACATATCTGAAGACTTGCATCCATAAAAAAAATCTGAAGACTTGCAAAACCACCCAACTGTTTGTTAATGCAAGCCAACAATGGCAGCAGAATTTCAAATCAGATGCTCCTACCGGGTGCTAATTCAGCCTCAACAAGCACGCTTAAGCCCGAAAAGCATCCTAGTAATTCCCCTTCAAAACGGAATGGTGATTCAGCTCAAACTGCTGTGGATAGCTTGAGATTTACTAGGAAGATTGGCATTTCTTTAGCAAACTTCCAAAAGTACCAGGAAACAGCCGTAGCAGCAACATTGTATGGAAGAAGGTTAACCATCAACTGATTGAATGTGATCCTCAATTTCTTCCTTGAGACATTCCGTGGGTAACCTAAAACTTAAGCAATACATAGCCTGCAACAAACATCAAACGTCACAAGAACTCTAAGCAGTAAAATGAATCAAGAATTGCTTTGCTGCTTTTCATGATTTGGCTGGAGATGGGGAATGGTTTAGTTGTGGACAGGCAAGGTTTATCCTGTGACCATAATCAACGCAAATTAGTAAAACAGTTATTGTTGGCCAAATGGATAGTCTACCTTGTTAGGTGCAACATCACGAACCCTATGGAATATCGGTTCAGTTATCTTGGCATTCAGTTTATTTTGTGCTTCCTGCAAAGAGGCAATAAAGAGCTGTTAAACGAAAATCCAAATGTATTGCAACATAAATATGAGCATATAGAAACTGTCAATACTGTTGCATGCTATGGAACTACGGTATGATAAAAAAAAATATCATTTACTGAGAAATAACCCAAGAGGGATAGACTTACAAATAATATCAATTCTTCAGTTTCACTTGAACGGATGAAACAATAACAGTGAATCCAAGGTAATGACCCTTTCCAGTAGCTCTTTTGAACAAGGCCACTAAAACAATCTGTAGGATAGATATACAGATAAGAACACAGAGCAGTTGCATCCAAAACTTTTCAATAATATGAGAGCAGTTGCACCGGATATTTACAGGAGATTTACATGTTTGGTGCTTATAAAGACAGCAACTCAAAAATAATTTATACAGAAGGGAAACCCGCTTGTAAGGGAGAAAAACGTTCGTTCCTACTGGGTTGAGCTGAAATGTGCACCCAGGACCAGGATCTAAGAGGTGAAAGTGACTGACAGATTGACCAGAAGCAAATATGTTACAGAGCTCTCTGGGAAGAGTTGCCTGTTCTCTGCAATAATCAAATAGTTTATGTAGGCTGTCAATTTATCGCAACCACATAGACGAGTTACGGTTATGGTGTTGGATTTCAAAAAAGCAGAAAAACATCATATAAAGATAGGTGATATATTTCAAGTTTTTATCTATACTACTATTAAAAAAGCAAACATGTGTTGAGCTGTGTTGATACATTAAATCTAGGCCATTCAATTTGATTAACGATCCAGATCGCTCCAAACCTTTTCAGTTTTGTGATAATTACAAAATTGACACCGAAAATAAATAAATTGTTTGGTTCGACGGCGATGGCCGACGGCCAAGAGCTGGCTGGATGCCCGGCCTCGGAGACGGTGACGGGGACTGGCGGGGCCGGCCGAGGAGGCGAGCAGGCACAGGGAAGGCGCGCGGCCGGCGCGCGGCCGGCGCGGGGCGCGGGCGAGAGGCAGGGCGGCCGGCCGGCGTGGTGCTGGGCTAGCTGCGTTGGGCTGTGCGTTCTCCGTCAGCGAACTAGCTAGCTGAATCCATGCGATCGATACATTGGATTGTACTAACTAGCTCAAGGTGCATCGATCCATCGATTGTGCGTGTAATCGTTTATAGCTAGCTCAATCTATTGTACTAGCTGGCGGCTAGCTCAACTTGCGGAACAACTTCATCACGGGACTCTGCGCATTGGTCATGGTGTAGCGGATGGGCGCGAGATGCGGGTGAGAAAAAATCCAGGGAATATTCGGTTTTACGGTATGATGTTTATGTTTTTTCTGTCCGGGCGGTATTCGGCTCTTAAAAACGTTTTACAGTTTCCCTTAAACGCGTTTTAAGGGTCTTATTTTTTACGCAATCTGCTAGAGATGCTCTCATGTTCCTCCCAGATCCAATCCTGTAAAGATCTCTCCATTTAATTTATAGTCCTGCTCCTCTTCTCGTGATTCTCCTAGAAATCCTAAAATTCCAACCAAATTGATTCCACGAGTTCGCCGGAGATCGGTAACCTGGGTACAGGCGCACATGCACTGCTACCGAGTAAAGCAGCTCGAGTCGCTGCTAGCCGGAGTTGTCGCCTCGCCGTTGTGGCCGCCTGCCAAAGTCTCGGTGACCTCCGAGTAGAGTACCCGTCTCCCACGAGCTCGCCGGAGTTCGGTCGCCACCGAAGCTCCAAATCAAAATTTCATCGTCAACTGAGGTCTGGTTTAAATATCAGTTGATCTGATATCTTGCTTGCAAGACAATGGCCTATCTCGCATTTAGAATTTATTTTTAATTTCGTGAAATTTCACTAACCATTCTGCTTGACTTTTATGCTCCAGAATAATGGTTCTAAATATTGCGACACTCACGCATGTTATCAGCTTCGAGCGGCCGGCATTGGTGATGCAATATCAGGAACAAGGTATACACGAAGGTTTTTTCTGTCCCGCTACAACATATGGGCATGTTTGCTATTATGAGACGTGCAATGCACGTACACGTGTACTAGTAGCAAATAAATGAGAAAAAAATACAAAAACCCTACTGTGCAGGAAAGTTAACTACTCCCTCCATATCAAAATATAAGATGTTTTAGGTATTTTTCTATGGACCACATACGGATTGAAATGAGTGTATCCACAAACTAATATGCGTCTAGGTACATCAGTATGAGAAAAATGCTCAATATCTAAAACATCTTATATTTTGATACGGAGGAAGTACAATAAAGTAAAATCTCTACTATATAATATGAGTAGTGTTTCTTCCTCCAAAATTTGGTCCGTTTTCGGTACGTCGCTTGGTACGTTTTCATCCGTCGCATATTACGTCTTGTGTTGAACCATTGTAGGTCGGTCGATCCGGACTCTAACTCCGGATGCAAGCAGAACACAAAGCCGCCGTCCCTAAACGATGCGGATAGATGCGGGGAGAGGCGGGGAGAGCCTGAACTCGAGGAACCAGTCCGGGCGACGGACGCCAGCCCCATCACCTCTTCACATCGGCGGCAGAGGCTCTAGGGCGGCAGCCTCGGCCGTAGCAGGCCATACGCGGTGGGTCACCACCACTTCTGACTGCCTGCCACGGTGACCGGAAGGAGAGGCAGCGTGAGCGGCGGCTATGGCGCTGCAGTCCCGTCCATAGGAGAGGATACAAGCGGCTGCAGCCTCCGGCCACCATCGCTGGCAGCGAATCGCTGCCAATCAGGTGGAGAAAAGGAGAGTCGACAGCGCGGGCACTGTTGCTAGGGATTGGTGTTGGGTGGTGAATCGGGTAAGGATTGAAGGCAGAAGCTTAGGCGTTGCCGTTGCGGGCTGACTACCGGAGAAGAAGGATGCTACGTGGGAGATACTGGGCTGAATTACCCGATCGGAAGACTGGTGATGATCAACCATGACGCAGATTTCCAAACGGAGTAAAGAAAAGGGGGCTGGTGATGTATTACTAGACCTCAATTGTGCCAGCCAATCTTGGCTTCAGCTGAAGAGATTACAATTTACAAATGCCGGTGAGGCGCTCCGCACTGAAACTCAGGCACTCCTTTATTCAAGGAGCTGACATCGCTGAGCAACTAGGGATTGGACAAGTTACAACGACCAGCAACTACGATGATGCACCTATGGTGTCCTGTTAGAAATAAACTACAGAATAAGCCTTTCTTTTGCTGAGTACTGCATCGATAGACTAGCAAGTACAAGTCTACCCATGATGCACGGCGTGCATCTGAATCGCCAGGTTACCGCAACGTGTGGTAATATAACTACATGCATGCAGCAACCAGTAAACCAGGACATATGCAGGCATTATGCGGAGCAAGTTTAATAAAATGATTGTGTTACATGTAAAAACAATTACGCCGACAAAGATAGTGGGAGTGGAT
The DNA here is from genome assembly GCA_947311845.1 of Poa pratensis. Classification (NCBI taxonomy): domain Eukaryota; kingdom Viridiplantae; phylum Streptophyta; class Magnoliopsida; order Poales; family Poaceae; genus Poa; species Poa pratensis. The sequence continues at coordinate 35,638,080 of CAMZMU010000087.1, forward strand.
GGAGATCTTTCAAAAAAATTAGCCCTTTTTAGAGACTATAATTAATTAATTAATTATGTACCCACCAAAAAAGGCTACATTATTTCATCAGATGATTGATATTAATTTAGGTTCCGTTATATATATGTTGAAAATTAGTTTCGCCTTCGCGGGGTGGAGTGAGGTGGCGAATGTGACACATGGCTCTATTGGTATTGGCGCGTGGCCCGGCTAATGTGTTGGACTGAGGAGGTAGTGGCGGCGGGTCGAACTGCAGAGTTGACTGGTTTCTGCGGCACGCCACACCTGTACCCAAAGAGAAATTAGCTTGTGCACATCCACAATTTAGATTTTTCTCTCCCGTTGCAACGCTACCTTACAAGAAATTATCTTGTACACCCCACGATTTAGATTTTCTTTCCCGTTGCAACGCACGGGCATTTTCCTAGTAGTACTAATATGCTGAAAAGAGCCCCACCCACCCCACCCCCAACACAGAGAGGATATGATCGCTGGAATATAAGAGAGCAGCTTAAGAGAGTTCAGAACATTACCGAGAAACTGCAGAGCAGAAGCAGGGAGGTTCATTACCACATGGTCAATGTGTTCCCATGGCTTGACAGGTAGTGGCCCTGAGCTTTTTACTTTCTTGTTGTTCCTCTTTTTTGCTTGACTGGCATCCACTTCTTGGCGGGCGACATCACCTATAGGAAGCATAACAGTTAAACTCTACCACAAGAAACATTATAGCTAAACTAATCATGCTTATCAAGTCTGTTATCAATTGGATTGATTATGCTGGCCTCACTCATAAGCAGTTTCAGTTAACATAAACTACTAGGCTATGTATACTTTGAAACGTTGAGAAGACAAATAGCAGGGTTCTTACATACATTACATACAATGTAGTTACCTTCATCAGAGGTTTCTTGACGCCTTTTGGCAGTAGTGCTTGCCATGGAGGAGACATCCAAATTCTCCTGGTGGATCTCTTGCGCATCTATTATAAAGCAGCCTTAGAGTGATTTGAGCAGAAGTTCACACAAAACAGTACGCAGAGGGGGAAGGGGTGCAGAATGTACCATTATGGTTTCCATTTGACGTAGAATGTTCATTAGCACACACAATTTCTTCAGAAGAACAATTAGCAGCAGTAAACTGGGACTTGGCTTCTGGGTCAGGTGCTATCATTAAATTTTGCATGAATACTCTAGCATCCATGTTATATGTAAAGATATAATCATCCGCCTTGTTAATCTTTGCATTGGTCTTAAGATAATGAACACTGTCTGGATTTAAATCATTTGCATATACAATACATCCTTTCTATCCAGCTGGGATTGAAAATGGGCCAATACCAGCAAACATGTCACAGATCACATCTCCTTTTTTGAAAAGTGAAACCAATCGGATGTGCTCATGCTCAAGTCTCGAATTCCAGTAAACCAAACTGTAGTCAAGTTTAAATGTAGCACCATACTGTTTGACTTCAGTCACCATATCATTCTTCCCTGCTAGAATCTCAAACTTCGGAACTCTAAATTCATTTGAAATTGCCCCAACTTTATTCGCCACTGTTTGGATCCTTGGATAATTTTTCTACATATAAGCACGACATAAAACGTTAGCTGAATAATGGACGTAGGCAAACTATTCTAGAATGTTATGAATTATTTCCATGTTTCTGCGGTGCCTACAGCTTACAAATCTGGTGACAATTTATTTAGTCTATTTTCATGTGAAAATTGCAGAGTAATCAGCTCCTATGAACAAAACGAAATGAGTAAACATTTAGAAGCAGTATGAATGTAAAAGTAAAGTATGGACAAGACCTTGAACTGATATAATATATGATGCGTTTGAAGTAAGTGTAAAGGTAAAAGTAAAGTATGTGGAGGACCTTGCACCTTTTGGGGGAGGACCTTGCACTTATATGAATATATGAAGTATGCAAATGCAACATAAAGCCAAGTGAAATATTTTTGCACATTATGAGTAGTGCTACTCAAGATGCAGTGTCCTTATACATGCAGAAATAAATTAAAGTTGTAGTTCGTGTTAATGAGCAAACACTTCGCTCCAAATAAAGTATCCTTGATTATGCAAAAAATTGGATATGATCATATGAGCGAGTTAATCGGGGGAAAGGACAAGCAAGCGCTTACATCATAAATAACCTTTGCTATGACATCTTTGTATGCTAGCATGTCATCAGGTATGTTTAAGTGAGCAACATGGCCTGCAAAATTCATACAAAGCACTATCAGTAACAAGATCAAACAAAAAAAGGAAATGACAAAATCAATGCATCATGAAGTACAGTTTAGTATTACTTAACAATTGTTTCAAAAGAAGAGGGCACCTCTACTCCTGCAGGCAATATTCGCTTCAGAATATGGTCTGCACGAAATAAAAGAGATTAGCAGCCAACCAACGACATGAAGCACATTAGCTCAGTAAAATAGCTCTATCAGAATGAAATCCTAAAAATATCAAGAGTGGGGATTATTAGCGGCACTGTAGTATTCCCGATGAGCAAGTCAGAATGTTCAAAAGGTGCTTGACATCAGTTAAGAAAAAATAATTTATCATCAATTCATTTGTAGAATACAGAAATACAATTGATCACGGCTAAGAAGCAAACCATAACAACATTATAGGAACCAGATCACATAGCACAGAAGAGAAACTGACCAGCACTCCAGTAAGAATAACCAAGAGTCAACGTATAAGGTACAACATCAACACTGCACAGTTGCTTCAATGAATTGTGGACCTGCTCCGGAATGTCAGACAAATCTACAAACCAAATATAATGAATGTAAGACTCTTTTGATAGAAGCATATGAGAAGAGAAACGTTGAAAACTTTAACAAAAGAGGCCAATAAGAACATCAAAGTTCAGCAGCATAGCAATATAGACATAAACAGCAAAATGGGTGCAAATAAGCAAATAAGTACTTTGAATCTCGAATTGACATCATAGTAGGAGTGAACTAGCCTGATCAATAGTAGAGAAAGCTTAAGGCCCAGTATGGATTGTTTGCTAACTTCACAGATCCGAAGTCTAGTGTTACAAGAGATAGTAGCCCGGAAGACGGATTGCTAGAAAGAACTACATGTTAGAGGCGCAGGATAACCGTTTTTACTAGACGGGTTTGACTCTAAACCCTTCTTTCATTCAGGAAGATACGGAGTGGAATGATCGTTTCAGCCAATTCATGAAGACAGATTTCACTTGATTTTGGGAAGAGAGATTGGCATTCCCGACTTAAGGAATCTTTACAGCTTTTGTTCAATCCATAACATGCTTAGAAGGTGCTTTTTTGTTTTGTACAAGCAACCCACTCACTATGTATGATATTTTTTACAGTGCCTTTACTGTGACATGGCCTTGGAATAAGTTAAGGCACAATAGAAATATACTGGAACTGTTGTTCAGGCATCAAGAAACATGAAGCTTTGAATTTTGTTATTGCTTTCTCCCTTTTTCTGTTGCCAAATGTAACAAGGATTCTTATTTCTATTTTTCTGTTAACGTGGTGTGATTAGTTCACTCGAGCTTTAGCTTTATTTTTTCAATATTTCATTGATTTCGTGTGTTACATAGTTACATTCACACATGTTGTAAGAATTCACCACCCATAACTCTCAGTCGTCATGCTACATGCATCTGAGATTGGATAACTGAAAGTGATATCATCTGCTTCCTGCGAATTCTTCGAGATCAGAACGATCCAAAGGAGGCTGAATTAACAATTCTTAATTCCTAGTTGTGGTATTCAAGTTTTTAAAGTGACTAGAAATATTTGGTTAATTCTTAGAAGCAGGTTCGGTGTCATTTTTACAGTTCTCGGGAACAACAAAATGGGTTTAAAATTCTTAATTCCTAGTTGTGGTATTCAATCTTTTAAAAATTGACTAGAAATATTTGGTTAATTCTTAGAAGCAGAGGTTCGGTGTCATTTTTTACAGTTCTCAAGAACAACAGACAAGCAACTCAGAAGTAAAAGAAAATCTGCTTGATTCCAGGGAGAGGTCAAGGCATACCGGGGTTCTGGATCTTCTCCGACAGCACGACGAGTCTGTTCTTCTCACTCTCAGGATCCTCGACTACAGGCTTGACCCGCGGCATGTCCAGTAGGCACCTATGGGGCGACAAATTTCAGCTCCGCGTTATCATTACAGCTACTAAACACTACGGATAATTGGAGCGCGCAAAATTATGTGTTATCCTCCATCTGGAATCATTAGATCATAGAGTAAGCGGCAGGTGTTACCCCGAGCGGAGAAGGCGGGTGACGGCGGAGGCGAGCTCGCGGGGGATGCGGAGCGCCCAGAGCTGCAGCCGCTGCTCGAACTTGCTCTCGTCGAGCTTCTCCATGGCCGCACACACACACTCTCTATCTTCCTCCTTCCCCTGAGGTTAGGGTTTGGGACGCCGCGGGAGCTGAAGACTAGAGAGACGGCGGTCGGTGTTGGACCAGACGAAGAACTCTCGCTCAGCCGGAGTCGTGGGTCAGGACTCAGGAATCAGATGCATAATGGACTGGATGAAGCACGGCCCGGCCCAAAAATTGCAGTTCACTTTGGGTAGAATTTTGACTTTTGTGTAAAAAAACTGCACTCAAAGAAATAACACGCTGCCTTCCTCATAAAAAAAAATCTAGCACAATGCCCATAATAAATCTACACCTTACATCCGTTTTAATCCAACGACACAGCTCATCCCAATGTTGAATAATGTGATCACCAGCAAATCTCCACTTCTTAGATCTTGATCGTCCATCCTTCTACATCTATGTTCCCAATTCATTTGTTCTCATCTCAAATCCATGTTCCCTTTCCATCGCTTGACTTTCGCCGAAATATCACCATGTTTTGTTTAAAATGATACTACAAGATCACATCGTCACGTGTTGTAAGTATCATCATACAATAAGTATCATCATAGAAATGTTCATGTATACTCACGTCCATAAACCATGAAAATATTAAGTTTCTACATAGCGGATGTTTTATTTTGGGTTGTCAAACTTTACCCGTAACAGTGCGATCATAACGGATGATTTCAGTTAAGTTGAAAAAGTATGTTTATCACTTGATAGTTCAAGATTGGAATTTGCTCCTCTACCGATGGAAAAATACTCTCCGACCCCTCTCGATATGAAGGTATCCATCGTCGTCTGGCTAGACATAGCGTGATGTGATCACGAGAATATCGGAATACGAAAACGAGAAAATAGAACAAACGAGAACAAGAATAACTAGATATTGTGATCAAGTTGTTGCTTCAGAGAGATACCAATATTATCTCACCTCGGATTTTGTTATCGAAGCAAAGGGAATCTTGTACGAAAACACATGATTCACTCAATTTCATTCGCGTAATTGCAGGAATCAATATGGGTGTCCAGATCCCGCTATTGATTATTAATAGTAAAGAGTTCGGGTCATGTCTATACATTACCGAACTTGTGGGGCCACGCGTTTAAGTATCACGGGTATGTTTAGTACTAGTAAGTGTTAGGAGCATGAGAGAATGTCACCGAATAGTTCTGGTAAGATCGAAACAGTTTTGGAGAGAAACCAGAAGAGTTCCGGAGTAACGAAGAAGTACTAGGAAATTTTAAAAGCACCAGAAATGTCAAGAAGGGTTCCAAAGGAGTCTAGAACCTTCTAAAATATTCCTGGGAGTCTCATGGGTTGCTCACATGATTCAGCCCAAGTGGGGCCAACCACATGGTCTGAGGTGAGGGGCCCAAGTAGGGATGTCCCACCAAACTTGGGGAGGGGGTGGCAATAAATGGGAGGAGGACGGCCAAGATATGGGGCGCCCACCCCTCCCTGGCGTGACCCAAGTGGTGTTGCCTTGTTTCCCTCCTCTAAAGCAGCCATCACCCATTCCCCGATACAAGGAGAGAAGGGGCAGCCCCCTCCCCACGCCATATGTGCTAAAGGGATGATCCCTCCTCCTCCTCCTCTTCGCATGATTAGCAAGCCTGTGATAGAGTATCGTTTTTTTGTCAACTTGGGAGCATCCAAAGCCAAATTATATGAAGTGGATTAATGGCGTGGTTGTCACCCACCGAGCGAAGTCCGCGTTTTCATGGATGGATATATTAATAAATTGGAGCGCGAAATTCTACCGTTACATGTTTGACATTTTTATTGGGGCGTCCATGGAAACACAATATCAGTACCCTTCACCATGGACACACGAACAGGTACAGGGTACACGAGTTTAAGATGATTATATTAGGGTTTTCAGTTACATGTCTTAGGCGAGAACCTGCCTGTGGTAGGATGGTTTGGAGAGTGGTTGTACCCCCAACTCACCAGAGTTCAAACTCCAGGTTTAACATTGGTGTTTCTCATTTAGACGGAATATTCTTCAGTGGGAGGCGACGTTCCCGTCGACAGCGAGGCGCCCATGGTGACTTCGTCAATCTCAGATTCTCAAGACCCGACCGCCAGCTCAGTCTCTCGGAGGTGTTCACAGGGTTAGGGTGTGTGTGTACGTTCATAGGGGTGAGTCTGTGCACGTGTATGTGAGCGTCTGTGTTTGTAATGTGTTTCGCAAAAAAAAGTTTACATGTCTCGGGCTGGCCGAGTGGGTGTACCTGGAATGTAACCGGGCCCAGCCAAAACAGCACGCTCTTTCGTCATGGGCCCGCCCCAACGGCACTTTCCCGAACCCGCCGCCGACCCAGCGAAATACGACCGTTGCCGCTCCCCGCTTTTGCCTTTCCTTCTTCCCACCGCAAACACAGGTTTTCCCCCAATCCATTTTCCTTCCTCTCCCCAAGAACACAACTCCCGCACCAAGAAACCTAGAAAAATCCTCTCGTTCCGCCTCCGACGAATCGACCCTTCGCCGTCCCCGAGGACCACGCCCTCGCCTTCCTCCGCCGGATCACGCCGCCGCGTCCTCGTCCCCCCTCTCTCGTCCCCGCCGGAACGTAGATCGATCCGGATTCAGGACCGATTTCTTGCGCTGGTAAGCCCTAGATTTCCTGGATTGGGTTCCGCGTCTCCCTTCCGATCTTCTTTCGTCCCTAGGAAACTTGGCCCTAGCGTGGCGTGCTTCTCTCCTCTTTAGTTGTGAGGGGTTGAGCAGCGAGTTCCAAACCCTAAATTTTCTGCCGTATCCCGCCCGATTCGTGTGAGTGCTTCTGTTATTGCCTGACGCATGTGCATCGGTTGCGAATTGGTTTGCTGCTAGCATCTCAATCGGATCACTCATCCGTATGGTTCGCCTCTTTCCTCTTTTCTTCTTGGGCAGGCTTATGCGTATCTTCTGATAGTTTATTTGTAGACGCGAATCATAGTCTTTGTGAATATGCGTTGCATATTTTTTACAGGAATGGCTGCCAACGTAAAATCTAGCTGAGATCTGGGTAGCAATGTGGTCTGATGTTAAATCCTGTGCAAATAGCAATTTTGCTCTGTCTTCCCTTCTGATTGGTATTTGTTACTCAGAATGATGTTAAAGTAAAAATCTAACTGAGATATTGGGTTGCCTTCACAAAACAATGTGGCCTGATGTTAAAACTTATGCTGGTTGCAATTTCTTTACAGCATAATAGCGTAGCGAAATTGTTGTATATATTACTTCTATTGTCTGATTAGTTTCTCTTTGTAGAACATTTAGCTCCATCCAGGCTTTCGAGGTACAAGAATAAAGGCTTCTGTTCTGCCATGGCTTTCGCGGCTCCAGCAGCTATTTTTCTTGAAGAGAACCTGCCAATCCATAGAGGTGAGGCTGCTTTTGCTCAAACTAATTCATTATAGGGAAGTTTCAGGTCGTAGATGCCCGACATACTTGTTCTTGGTGTGCAGGCAAGAGGGCTGATGGGTTGAATGCCAAGCCAGTGAAACCATCAGCTAGGAAGGCCCTGAGGGATTTGTCCAACACTAGCAAGCCCCCAATCCCTAGCAGCAAAGGTACCGCCTTGAAGGACAGGTCTGTCCTGAAAGAGGACAGGTCCGTCCTGAAAGAGAAGTCTGCTCTGCGTAGCCAAGAAACCATTAAGAAGAACCCAGTGAACAAGACTACAATCTTTGCTGATCAGGTGACCAAAAACTGTCATGAATGGGCTAAGGGTGGGGTGGAGGGCACCCACTTCACTGGGAATGATGCTCAGAAGTTGGACAAAGACAAGCTAGACAAACGTGAGAATTGCGTCTTATAGTTGCTTCATTTGCCGGTTCATTTGAGGATGGAACTTTTCAATATGTATTTGTGACTGATTATATCAACTATGCAGGTGTCAAGAAAAAAGTGGAGAAAGTAAATTCAGCATTGCATGACTGGACAGATGTGATATTTGATCGTCTCTTGTTTCCAGCTAAGGTAATCTACCCACATGGAGCGATTTTTCTTAGAAGTCCTACAAATTATTTTGAATTGCTATATACTTCTCTAGGCATTTTGCAAGTATTGGCCTCTTGGTTCTTAAGCTGCGAAAGTTATAATCAGAAAAACTAATCGTGGTAATGTTATCAAACAGGAAGTATATTGATTTTTTTAGAAGTCCTACAAATTATTTTGAATTGCTATATATACTTATCTAGGCATTTTGCAAGTATTGGCCTCTTGGTTCTTAAGCTGCCAAAGTTATAATCAGAAAAACTAATCGTGGTAATGTTATCAAACAGGAAGTATATTGATCTCAGTATGACCTTAGTATCTACATTACTCTTTCTTTCATAACCCAATTCATTATCTAACCTATTGGAGCTATGCCTTTTTCTACGACATAAGCATAAAAGACAGAATCTTACATGATTATTTGTTCCACTGTTACGTGATTATCTGTTCCACTGTTGCATGATTATATGTTCCACTGTTACATGATAAGTCAATCAGGAGAGTTTTATGTTTAATGTGATCCTTTCACGCCTATTGTGTGGAAGAACTATATCATGTCTTCTACAACAAAAGCATATCTAACCTTGTTTTTGTTATCTGTAGAAGCAATTAAGACATACAAACAATATGGACTAGACAACAAGATTCATGTACTAATACTTATGGATGTTGCTTCTGAATTTGTATAATTATCTGTTGGATGCTTACTCGGCATCACTTGACAACTAAGCAAATAATAGCTATACTTGTGGATGTTACCCCTGAAAATTCCCAATCAGGGTTTTCCTTTCAACATTTACTTTAAGCTCTGCGTATGAAGATTGGAATGTTACTTTTCCTAATTGCGAGTTGAACTGGAGGAATTTACATTCCATTATATGCATGTCGCCTTCCTATCTATGGGTGTCTTATCCCATTGTAATTTCTTTATTTTGCATTTACGCCTGATAATTATATGGATACTGTATTAGCCAATGGTTTGTATATATTCTCCATATGATGTGTGCCAATAACATGTGACGTCTATAAACAACAGCCATTTCAGGTTTCTGTTACTCTTTTGCCTCTTTTAATGCATTGTGTTGATACCAGAAATGCAATATCTGTTTGTTGATGATTCAGGCAGTTGCGCCGTTTTATGAAGAAGTAAACGTGCTGGAACTGGAGCCTGAGATTCTTCCAGAGATCACCAGTAGGCGTCTCTCAACATCAGGTCTCTTTCTCCCTTGCAAGGATGCTATTTCTCTGAACGTTTACGTGGCAATCCACAATGTTGTTTAAGTTTTTCTCACATGTAACTCCTGTATATTTGCCATTCCAGGTGATCTTGCAAAGCTGGTTGAAGATTCTTTTGGTGAAGCCGAGCATGGCGATTATCCAGTCCTGGAGAACAAGCATGTTGAGTTTCAGCTGAGGGATGACCTGGAATGGATGAACTGAAGACATATCTGTCCACCTGAAAACTCCAAACTTTGCTGCTGTCACTGTCTTTGCAACACTGCTTGCTCAGGAGCAGTATTAGAATGTTAGATGTTGTTCCCCTTCCCCCGTCTGTACTGATTGATGGGTGTGGTGGTCGTGCTTTGGGACTTCAGCGTCTATGTAGCGGGAAGCAGCTCAGCTTCCTGTATGTTTTGGCCTGGGACTCCTTCCAGGTTTTAAAATGCTGCAGAAAATTTAGATGTTTTTGTGTCCTCTGCTCTGAATTTCTTGATATCTGATTCTCATCTCAGTCTAAACGGAATTTAACAGTATGTCTTTGCAATTTACTGGCACGATTAAACTCTATGGAAATGTTTTGAATCGGAAGGCAGGTAAAATAGTTTCTACAAAGAAAAATAACTTTTCTTAGCAGATAGATGAATCAGCCAGTCTGCTTTACACCAGGGCAAAATCACATTAACCGGCAAGGAATTTGTTACATGCATGTCTATCCCGTGCCGTATTTCACATTTCTCCCACGATAATCTAGTGGCATGACTGCCCCAAAAAGTTGCTAGTAGTTGGGAGGAGCCAAAGGTGTTGGGCATGTTGTTCCCAGATGGAGAGCTTCGCCAAACATGCAGACCTCGCTATCTAGACTGCTGGGGATGGATAGATGGAACGCACCCCCATACATCCGACGTGATAATCTGGTTAGGAAAATAGTGTAAAACCCTTAGCTTAGCGTATCAATCACGATCGCCGTGTAAATCAGGCCAGCCGGGTGCCTTTTCCTTTTTTTTTCGAATCAAGGAGCTTTACGTACGATTTTTTTTTTCGAATTAAGGAGCATCGCTCCCGATTTCATTTCATAGAAAGAAACCGATAATACAGATTCATAGTTTTACCAAACTCCAGCTCACCCAGCCCACATGCAAAAACTCTACCACAAGTAACACTTATTACAAAACCTAACTCAACTTCTGACATTACAACCAAAACTCAAACTGAAAAACTTAATCAGAAAGACAACATCATCAGATCAAACTACACAGCTAGACTACCAGCAACTTTTTCCTGCAGCACCACCTGACTTTCCTGATTTCTTCCTCTACTCTTATATTCTCATCACCATGGGTGCCCAACCCCTTCGCTTGCTGAAGATTTCAGCCACAACTCGTAGCAGATCTCTTGCCCCGCTGCACTGCAATTCTTGTAAGCCTCGACTCATTGTAATAGCCCAAGTATTTAACCAATAAGCAACTTGTACAATTATTCCACTAGGGTCGTAAGGAAAAACTTTACTGAAACATGCGACATTCCTCGACTTCCACAATGCCCAGATTCCACAATGCCCAGCTTTACTTACGATTCAGCAGGATTACAATCTTCTCTCTGAAGGATATCAGCTAAGAAAGGTGGGGTGTAGTGGGCAGGGCTAGCTTGCGCGCGCGACAGAATCGTTTCCGTCGATCGGTTTCCGACCATGCGCTTTTGCTAATTAAGGTAAGTTTTGTTCGCGCCCGTGACAGATTCTCGTGCGCTGACTTTTCCGGCCTGGTTCGTTATTCCCTTTCTTCGCACCAGCAGGCTGCCAGGTTGGATTTCGGGTGTGATCTATTCCCTTTTTTCGTGCCAGTTGTTTTTTGGGCCAAAAATTCTGGCGCTAATTTTTTGAACATTGTGAATCAGATCAGCTAAAAAAACCTATTCCCTTTATTCGTCCGTTGTGTTTCGTGCCAAAATTTTGAACTTTCTCGATCAAAACTATTCCCTTTATTAGTGAAAAATTAAAAAATACTGTTTTTTTAGTTTCAATTAAAACTCAGTGAGAAACAATTCCCTTTTTGGGCTAGTGATATTTTAGGGTAAACAAATGGGTGGGAGATTAGAAAATCCCACTTCCAACTAGTACAAATTTTTTGAATAAATAATAGCTGCACTTCCAACTAGTACAATTTTTTTTGAACGAAATAATAGCTGCACTAGCCCATTTGAACAAAAAATAAGAATATCCCATTTTCTTGCAAAGGGAAACATGAAGATCGAGATGCTGCTGGCATCGGGACCGCCGCGCTATGGAGATGTTGTCGGCGTCGATCCTTCTGGGCCGCCGCGCGATGGAGATGTTGCCGCCGTCAGTGCTGGCGTCGGCGCCCAGCGTTGGAGATTCTGCCAGCGGCGGCACCGGGCAATGAAGTTGGGTTGACCTCGGATGGCTGCGCTTGCGTCTGGGCGTACGCTTGCGCGGCGGAGCCGAGCTTGCAGGATGGATGGTTGGAGCGAGGAAGTAAATTGAAAGGGAAATTTGGGTGTTGAGCAGTTAGGGTTTCACCAATTGTGCATGTAAAACAACTAGTAATAGTTATCAAAGTGGGGTATACTAATCATTTATATTACCAATACTATATCATACAAGTTACCGATGTGTAAAATAACAAGTACTAGCTACCAATCGCATAGCAAACGAGTTATCAGGTGAGGGAATACTTGCGCATTATTACCACACTATGACCTACAAGTTACCGATGAGGGACAACTAGTAAGATGTTGCCATAGCATACAAACTAATTATAGACCGGGTTATACTAATAATTTATTACCAAGACTATAACATACAAGTTATCAATGAGACTGTAGCATACAAGTTACCGATGAGGGGACCTCTTAAGATATTATCAATCGCGTATCAAACACGTTATCGATGTGGGAGGGATTAAAAAATTATTACCAGATACACTAGCATATAAGGTACCTATTAGGAACCTATTAAGATATTACCAGAAATATATCAAACAAGTTATCGAGGTGGGATACTAAAAATTTATTATCAATACACTAACATACAAGTTACCAATGAGAGAGAACTAGTAAGATATTACCAATCACATTGCAAACAAGTTATCAGGTAGGGGTACTAAAATTTAGTACCAAGACTCAATCATACAAGTTATCGATGATAAAAGAACTAATAAGATGTTACCAGTTGCATAGCAAACAAGTAATCATGTGCGGGATAGTAAAAATTTATTACCAAGAGTCCAAGACTATCTTACAAATTATCGATGAGAAAAAGAACTAGTAATATATTACCAACCACCTAGCAAATAACTTATCGAGTGGGGTAATACTAAAAACATTATTCTCAATACTCTAGCATACAAGTTACCGATAAGAAAATAACTAGTAAAATGTTACTAGCCACATAGCAAACAAATAATCAGGTCAGGGATACTAAACATTATTTTCAATACTCTAGCATGCAAGCTACTGAAGAGAAAAGTAATAGTAAGATGTTACCAGTCGCATAGCAAACAAGTTATCAGGCGAAGGATACTAAAAAGTTACTATTAAGACTCTACCATAGAAGTTACGGCTAAGACAAAGAACTAGTAAAATGTTACCAATCGCCTTGTCAAAAAAAAAATGTTACCAATCACATAGCAAACAAGTTATCAGGTGGGGGATACTAAAAAATATTGCCAAAACTCTATCATACAAGTACTGACGAGAAAAAAATTAGTAAGATGTTATCAGCCGCATAGCAATCAACTTATCAAAGTGGAGATACTAAAGCATTATTATCAAGACTGACATACAAGTTACCGATGAAGAGATCTATCAAGATATTACCAGTCGCGTATCAAACAAGTTATCAAAGTCGGAGATACTAAAAATTATTACCAAATACACTAGCATATAAGTTATCGGTAAGGGGACCTATTAAGATATTATCAGTCACATATCAAAAAAGTTATCAAGGTGGGGAGACTAAAAATTTATTACCAACGCTAGCATACAAGTTAACGATAAGAATATAACTAGTAAGATGTTACCGGTCGCATAGTAAACAAGTTATCAAGGTGGGGGATACTATATATTAAATACACTAGCATACAAGTTACCGATGAGAATAGAACTAGTAATATGTTATCGATCGCGTAGCAAAAACGTTATCAGATGCGGGTTGACAAGTTTAACACCGCCAGTAGGGCCGACGGGTATGTTTGCTCCTTTTATGTCTGTGCTAAGAAATTACGGATTAAGCTTCGTATTAAATTAAATACAAAATAAACAAATTACTAAAGTTTACATTACAGTACCTGCACACAGTACTCCTACCATGCAAATAGGCAAGTTCGGAAAAAGATTCTGCCGAGTATAGCCACAGATCACAGATTCTCTGGAAGGACCACACTCTCTTAGTAATTTATGAACTGAACTGACAGAAACATACTCAAGATAGATGGAGAGAGCTTCATCAATCTGCCCAGAATAATACATAACTAGGTAAGTGATAATCACTACTCCAAAGGGCTATGCATTCAAAATGGCAATTAATTAACATGTACGGAGGTAGTGAAAAAAATCCAAGGGAAAAACTGAGGTGAAGCTTTCAGCTATACTATACCAGCGTAACAGTTTACCTATCACATTGAAGGAGAGTGATGTAGCCCAACCTCGAACACCTACACCAACTACGCCAAATGGTCCAATGACAAGATCAAGAGTCAAGGCACTTCATGAAAAGGTGACCTCGCTCCTCTGTATGTGTGATTTCGACACCCCTTTGAATGGTTTGCTACTTCATTCGGATACCTTGTGTGTGCTAAGGTACAACCCTCATGAAGCAACCCCACCAGGTGATGAAGATGGACAAGGGTTGAGCAAAGAAGATGAGGATGAAGAGCAAGAAAACCCAGCGGCCGGTACTACCTCCGTCGACCATCCAGTACTACCGGAGCCGCTCGGTACTACCGGCGCTACTACCGGAGCAACTACCGCCGGCTCCCCGAAGCTACGGGTGTCCCGACCGCACTTAAGCGGTACTACCGGAAATCATTCCGGTACTACCGCTCCCGCCGGTATTACCGGACCGTCCCCGCCGTTACTACCGGGGCTGCGCGAGCCTGTGTGCTGAGATGACCCTTGAGCCATGTAATCCTACCTTTTCATATCTAGACTATAAATAGGTGCCTCCCACCTCAGGTTTAGGGTTAGACTGAGATTAGACTTGAGTTGAGCTTTGCTCCTTTCCACCCCTTGTTGGTGTTGCCTCCTATGGAGATGAATCAAGGCCACCCCTTGTGGAGATGAATCAAGGCCTCCCCTTGTGTAGAAGATCCCTCTAGTGGATTCAAGGCTTCTTCTTGTAGTTGCGATTACTTGCCAATCCTTCCTCTTTGAGTGACTAGATTGGACCGGTGGGATTGACCGGTGAGAGAAACAATCCTAAGAGTAAGGTTGCTTGGAGATTGAGAATCGGGGGCTGCCCTTGGGGACTTGTTACCGGTTGATTTCGTCCGTGTTGCTTTGCTAGTTATCTTGTGTTTGACTTTTCCCCTCTTGTGTTCTTCGTGTTCATCGTGTTCTTCGTTCATCCGCCCTCAATCCGTGAAAATCGGGACCCAACCCGCATCATATGGCATCAGAGCAAAGTTTGCCACGGATTGATTTGTGTTTCCACCCCCAAATCCACCAAATTTTTCTTTGATTTTGAGAAATTCGAAAATTTCCACCAAAAATAGCCATTTTGGATTCGAGCGATTCGGTCGATTTGTTGCGTTTTTGGTAGTTTTAGTCCATGGATCTGTTGCTTTAGGATCACCTCCACCTTTGTTTGCGTTCCCTAACCTCAATTTTGCCAATTTCCCACGAAATCGAGAATTTTTCGAGCCCATTTTCTGCCAAATTCGCGACCAAGAACACCAGATCTCTGGCCGCCGGTACTACCGGCAGTAACCATCGGTACTACCGGAGCTTCGCGAACAGCCGATACTACCGGAGCGAGAACAGCGGTACTACCACCGGGGCTGAATTTTTCAAAAAAAAACTTTTCCTCGCTTCGTTTTGGCATTTCCTTTTTTTGTTTGAGTCCTTGTTGGTGTGTTCAACGTCTACGACATCGACAAGCTTCCGTAGCAACGCGTCATCATCAACAAGCGACGACGACACCACGGACTCGACATCTTCCCTTGCCATTCCTTTGTAAGCCACACTATATCTTTTCGTTTACCATGTCCTATTGAGGCTAGCTCTTGACGATTGCTTGGGCTTTGCACATTTGCACCGTGTAGTTTCCGAGAAAAGGTACTTGCGCTAGTTGACATATACCTTGTGTTGGCATCAAAGAAGTGAGTGTGCAAAAGAGAAAAGAGTCCAAAGAGACAAGAGAAAATAAGCAAAAAGTGCCAAATCAAAAGAAAGAAGCCACCACTTGCCATATCTCTTGTAGGAAGCGCGCAAGCTCGATGAATATCTTGTAGGTGGTGTATTGTTGTGCAAATCTAGTAGCCCACCAATAAATTGCAATCGAGCTAGTGGCTCTCCTTGTACTTGTGCAACACGAGCTTATAGTCTTCGCTAGGATCATATGGTTCATTAGCTCACTTCTTGGTTGCATGAGTCCCATTTATCTATCTTTGAGTGTGTTTCTTGATCATTTGTATGGTTGGTGTTTCTTTGGTAATTTGATCATTGTGGATTTTCTCTACTTTAGACAATAGAATTTTCGTCGGATTTGCTTATTTCTTTTGCCACTTCATACCTTCCTATCCTCATAAGTGTCTGTGTTGGGTGTTAGAACTGGATTCTCTTTCGTCAAGCAACTCTATTCTTGGGATATAGTTTCTCTTGGTTCTCCATTTCCACACATTTCACTTGTTCTTGAGATCATGTTTAGGGGAAGTACAAACAGAAGCTCAAGCTCGGAGGATGATATCCATGGAGGAATTCAAGGTGACAATGGCTATGTCACACACAACGAGTTCGTGGGCCTTCGACACCTTGTTCGTGAGGGGCTAGGTCACTATGAGCGCCGTCTTCAAGCATAAGAAGCCAACTTCAACGACCAAATGGCGCGCGTGACCGAAGCTATCAATAACCTTGCGCAACATCGCTCTTCTTCAAGATCGCGCCGCACAAGGAGCACCTCAAGGTCCACACAATCACGACATGTGCGTCATGATCCTCATCATGAAGAACCGCAACAAGCTCGTCAAAAAATTCCAAGGCGCGACGCACATGATCGACTTCACCATGAAGTGGAACACCCACCTTCTCCTCGCGCGCACCATGACAATGTGCATCAAGAACAACATCGACCAAATGGTGGACGCTGTGAACGAACCCCTTCACCACCACCTCAACATCAAGATCGTCAAGACTATACCTGACCATCTCCGGCCCG
This sequence comes from Poa pratensis, assembly GCA_947311845.1. Taxonomy (NCBI): domain Eukaryota; kingdom Viridiplantae; phylum Streptophyta; class Magnoliopsida; order Poales; family Poaceae; genus Poa; species Poa pratensis. The sequence goes on from CAMZMU010000087.1 coordinate 35,655,044, forward strand.
GCCCTGTCGGCCCACCCAGGCCCGGCCCTAAAATCCAGGGCCTAGGCCCGATGGGCTTGCCCGTGGGTCGGGCTTGGGCCTGAGTTTTGAGCCCACCAGCAGGGCCTGGACGGACTTGGGCTTGGCATATTTGCATTTTAAGGAAGAGGCCCGACCCACGGCCCTAAGCCCTAAGGGCTTTTCAGGGCTTTTTCCCAGATGGACCGGGCTTGGGCTTGAAAAGTAGGCCCGATGGTAGGGCCTGGGAGGGCCTGGGCCTCAGTTTTCTGCCGTGGGCTTTTTTAGGCCCGGCCCAAGCCCGTCCCGGCCCGGCCCATGGCCAGGTTGAGTCAAGACCCTTTGGCCAATGACAATGGTGTTCCGGGTGCGCATGACTATGGGGATCAAGGGCGTCGACACCGCCATCCTCCAAGGCTACGCCATAACAATCGTGTACATGGAAACCATGAAGAGCATCATCCTCACCATGAGCCTCGCCAACACCAAGAGCATCATCCTCACCATGAGCCTCCTCACCGCCAAGAGCGTCCGCATGATCGTCACCACCACAACAACTATGAGTCAAGTGATGTGGAGTCCAACCAACATCTTGGTGATGGACTACACCGAAGGAGACGTGGACGTGCATTCCCACCTCCAAACCGTCGAGAAGAAGATGACAACTTGAGCAACCTTCGCTTCGATATGCCCAAGTTCTATGGAACAAGCAACCCGGATGCATACCTCTCATAGGCACTCAAGGTTGACAAGATCTTCCGAGTTCGACACTACTCCAACAACAAGATGGTGGCCCTAGCATCAATGGAATTCGAAGATTATGCTCTCTTGTGGTGGGAACAACTTCAAGATTCACGTGTGGACAACCATCAACAACCAATCAACACTTGGGTTGAGATGAAAGAAGCGATGTACAAGCGCTTTGCGCCAAGTCACTACACTAGAGACTTGTACAAGAAGTTGCAAGAGTTGAAGCAAGGGTTGAAATCCGTTGATGAGTACTATAAGGACATGGAAATTTCCATGATTAGAGCCAATATTGAGGAATCGGAAGAACAATCTATGGCTCGCTTCATGAATGGCCTAAACTATCCAATCAAGAAGATTGTGGAATTCCAACCCTATGCCACCTTGGTTGAGCTAGTCCATCAAGCAACAAAGGTCGAGCGTCACGTGCTTGAAGAGCTCAAATACCTCAAGACAAAGGCATTCTTCGCTAACAAGCCTTCATCATCAACGCCTACATCCGCGCAAGTTCCTCCTCAAGCAAACACTAAAGGTCCTCCAAGAATTTCTACACCATCCACTCAAACTACTCAACCCTTCAAGAAGGCTCCTCCCTCAAGCAATGTGCCTCAAGGATCTTCGTCCGGCACACGACGCTTGCAATGCTACAAGTGTGGAGGACAAGGACACAAATCCTTTGAGTGCACAAACAAGAAAGTCATGATTGTCAATGAGACGAGAGATTATGAGTCTATGAGTGAAGACGAGTATCATGCTTTGAACCAAGCCACCGCAACACAAAATGTTGAAGAAGACTCCAATGACATCTATTGTGATGGTGATAACAACCCCTCATTGGTTGTGGCAAGAGCATTAACCGCCAATGTCCATGTAGAAGAAGACCAAAGATGCAACTTGTTTCAAACAAGAGCGGGAATCAATGGAAAGTGTATCAAGGTCATCATCGATGGTGGAAGTTGCCGCAACTTGGCTAGTAAAGAGCTTTGTGATAAGCTCAACTTGAAGTTCAAGAAGCATCCACACCCATACCATGTGCAATGGTTGAGCAATTCCGGATCCGTCAAGATCCAACACCTGGTGCAAGTGTCCTTCAAGATTGGAGCATATGAAGATACTGTTGATTGTGATGCTGTGGCTATGTACGTTTGTCACTTGCTTCTTGGACGCCCATGGCAATATGATAAGGGTGCAATGCATGATGGAAGGACCAATTACTATAGCTTCAAGAGTGATACGTCTCATACGTATCTATAATTTTTGATGTTCCATGCTTGTTTTATACCAATTGCTACATGTTTTGCATCTACTTTATATCACTTTTATACATTTTTTGGGACTAACCTATTAACAAGATGCCGAAGTGCCAGTTCCTGTTTTCTGCTGTTTTTGTATTCCAGAAAAGCTAGTCTGGAAATATTCTCGGAATTGGACGAAACTACACGGGGGTGCCTATTTTTCCAGAACACGCCTGACGGAGCGAAGGAGCAGCAGAGGAGGGCCACCAGGAGTCCACACGCCACCAGGGCGCGGGCCCCCCTTCTGCCGCGCCCTGGGGTGGTGTGGGCCTCTCGGGGGTCCGCAGCCGCCGCCCTTTCGCCTACTTATTCCCCCCGACGCGAAAACCCTAAGTGCCTGAGCAAATATCCACGAAAAGTTCCAGAGACGCCGCCGTCGTCAACCCTAGCTCGGGAGGGTTCAGAACCTCTTCCCGGCACCCTGCCGGAGAGGGGAATCGTCACCGGAGGCTTCTACATCGCCATGCCTGCCTCCGGAGTGATGCGTGAGTAGTTCATCCTTGGACTACGGGTCCATAGCAGTAGCTAGATGGTTGTCTCTCCACTTTGTGCCATCATGTTTAGATCTTGTGAGCTGCCCTACATGATCAAGATCATATTATTGTAATGCTACATGTTGTGTTTGCTGGGATCCGATGAATATTGAATATTATGTCAAGTTGATTATCAATCTATCTTATATGTTATTTAAGATCTTGCATGCTTTCCGTTACTCGTAGATGCTTTGGCCAAGTAGATGCTTGTAACTCCAAGAGAGAGTATTTATGCTAGATAGTGGGTTCATGTCTCCGTTTAACCTGGGACAGTGACAGAAAGTTCTAAGGTTGTGGATGTGCTGTTGCCACTAGGGATAACCTAACGATGCTATGTCCACGGACATATTTGTTTGTTTACATTACGCACTTTACTTAATGCAATTATCCGTTGCTTGCAACTTAATACCAATGGGGGACTCGGATGACAACCCGGCGGTGGATTATTAGTCATAGATGCTGTTGGATAACGATCTATGTATTATGTCGTAATGCCCAATTAAATATCATAGTAGTCAACATGTCATGTATATGCATTGTCATGCGCTCACTATTCGTCAATTGCCTAGCTGTAATTTGTTCACCCAACATGTTAGTTATCTTTTATGGAGAGACACCACTAGTGAACTGTGGACCCCGGTCCATTCTTTTACACTGATTAAACAATCACAAACTGCAAACTGATCCTTTTTCATTCTCTGCAATTTAATACTCATTTTCCACACCATACGTTTAATCCTTTGTTTTCAGCAAGCCAGTGAGATTGACAACCTCACTGTTTAGTTGGGGCAAAATAGTTTGATTGTGTTGTGTGCAGATTCCACGTCAACAGTCCAGACTTCCGTCAACAACACTATTTTTCTGGCGCCGTTGACAACCTTCTGAAGAGTTGCTGCTCCTACTGGTTCGATAACCTTGGTTTCTTTCTGTGGGAAAACTTGCTGCTGACTACATCATACCTTCCTCTTGGGGTCTCCCAACGAACATGTGTTTCACGTCATCAAAGAGCAACAACAAGAACTTTGTCCTCCGTCCCATGATACCAAGCCAAGTGATTGCCGACAACGCCAAGACTATAGCAAGAGCACAACAAGGGAAAGCTTCTAGTGAGAAGAGTGGAGAGAGATCCACCAAAATGTGAGTGAGATCCTCAAGCCAAATGAGAGTGTACACACTAAGAGAGTTCCACAAGGCATGTCCTTGCTTACCACCAAAAGAGAGATGAGAGAGTTGCGAGAAAACCCATCCATACTCCACTATGTCCTAATATGCAAAGGAGAGGTTTCTTTGACTAACAACTTCACAAACCTTCCTCCGCCTTTGATGTCTCTTTTGCAGGAATTTGAAGACGTGTTTCCACAAGAAGTGCCACCGGGACTACCTCCTCTACGCGGCATTGAGCACCGCATCGACCTCATCCCCGGCGCCCCTCTACCGAACCGCGCCCCATACCGCACCAACCCCGAGGAGACCAAGGAAATTGAGCGGCAAATACAAGAGCTCCTTTCCATGGGTCACATTCGAGAAAGCTTGAGCCCGTGCGCCGTGCCCGTGATCCTCGTCCCCAAGGCCGACAACACGCTTCGCCTATGCATGGATTGTCGCCCCATCAACGCTATCACCGTAAGGTATCGCCACCCTATCCCGCGCCTCGATGACATGTTGGACGAGCTATGTGGTGCCACTATATTTTCCAAAATCGATCTAAGAGTGGATACCACCAAATACGAATGAGTGAAGGTGACGAATGGAAGACCACTTTCAAAACTAAACTTGGCCTTTATGAATGGTTAGTCATGCCATTTGGTCTTTCCAATGCACCTTCCACATTTATGCGTCTTATGAACCATGTTTTGCGACCTTTCATTGGAAACTTGATGGAGCACGTTTGAATTACCCCATCTATGACAAGGAATTGTTTGCTTTGATTCGAGGTTTAGATGTTTGGCAACACTACCTTCGTCCTAGGGAGTTTGTCATCCACTCTGACCATGAGTCCTTGAAGTTTTTGAAAACTCAAACAAGTTTAAACAAACGACACGCTAAGTGGGTTGAGTTCATCGAATCCTTTCCCTATGTCATCAAGTACAAAAAGGGCAAAGAGAATGTTGTAGCGGATGCTCTTTCCCGCAAAACCAACCTACTTACGTATCTTGAAATCAATGTTTCGGGTTTGGATAAGATCAAGAATCTTTATGCCATGGACACTTTCTTTGGTCCAATTTTTGCCATGTGCATGGAACATAAAGGCATTGATGATTTCTATTTGCACAAAGGATTTTTGTTTAAGGCTAACAAACTATGCATACCCGAGTCTTCGCTACGTTTGGTCTTTTTGAAGGAATCACATGGAGGATCACTCATAGTCCACTTTGGTCGCGACAAGACCTACGCCATGCTCGCCACCAACTATTATTGGCCACGAATGAAGTGTGACGTGGAACGCCTAGTGCGACGATGTTCGACATGCCTCAAAGCTAAGTCTACTCTGAACTCTCATGGCTTATATACACCATTGCCTATTCCACATCACCCATGGTCCGACATAGCTATGGATTTCGTCTTAGGACTCCCACGCACTAAAACAAACAAGGATTCCATATTTGTCGTCATTGATCGATTCTCTAAGATGGCACACTTCATACCATGCAACAGGACCGACGATGCTTCACATATTGCTACTTTGTTTTTTAGGGAAATCATCCGTCTTCATGGAGTGCCCAAGACCATTGTGTCCAATCGCGACGTCAAGTTCATAAGCTACTTTTGGAAGACCTTGATGGCCACGTTTGGAATCAAGCAACTATTCTCCACCGCCTACCACCCTCAAACGGATGGCCAAACCGAAGTGGTGAACCGAAACTTATCCACCCTTCTTCGAGTGTTCATGAAGCCCAATCTCAAGAATTGGGAAGAGTGCATCCCACACGCCGAGTTCGCCTACAATCGAGCGCTACACCGAGCAACAAAGCAAACACCATTTGAAGTTGTGTATGGCTTCAACCCCCACACCGCCCTTGACATCCTTACGCTACCACTTCATGAATGAGTCAACATGGACTTCGACAAGCGCATCGCCTACATGAAAAAAATACATGAAGACACAAGATCGACACTTGAGAAGCACAATGAACTCCATGCCACCAAGATGAACAAGAACAAGTGCCCCATGATCTTTGAAGAAGGTAATCTAGTTTGGCTACATCTACGCAAAGACCGCTTCCCCGACGAGAGAAAGTCCAAGCTAGCACCAAGAGGAGATGGACCGTTCAAGGTCCTCAAGCGCATCAACGACAATGCCTACAAGCTCGACATCCCCAAGTCCAAGTACGGCGTACATGACACCTTCAACGTCGCCGACATCTCGCCTTACCATGGGAATTCAAATGATGATGAGAGCGAAGAGTCGAGGCCGACTCTTTCCCAAGGGGGGGGGAGATGATGTAGCCCAACCTCAAACACCTACACCAACTACGCCAAATGGTCCAATGACAAGATCAATAGTCAAGGCACTTCATGAAAAGGTGACCTCGCTCCTCTGTATGTGTGATTTCGACACCCCTTTGAATGATTTGCTACTTCATTCGGATACCTTGTGTGTGCTAAGGTACAACCCTCATGAAGCTACCCCACCAAGTGATGAAGATGGACAAGGGTTGAGCAAAGAAGATGAGGATGAAGCGCAAGAAAACCCAGCGGCCGGTACTACCGTCGTCGACCATCCGGTACTACCGGAGCCACCCGGTACTACCGGCACTACTACCGGAGCAACTACCGCCAGCTCCCCGAAGCTACGGGTGTCCCGACCGCACTTAAGCGGTACTACCGGAAATCATTCCGGTACTACCGCTCCCGCCGGTACTACCGGACCGTCCCCGCCGGTACTACCGGGGCGGCGCGAGCCTGTGTGCTGATATGGCCCTTGAGCCATGTAATCCTAGCCACTCATCTACCTTTTCGTATCTAGACTATAAATAGGTGCCTCCCACCTCAGGTTTAGGGTTAGACATAGATTAGAATTGAGTTGAGCTTTGCTCCTTTCCACCCCTTGTTGGTGTTGCCTCCTATGGAGATGAATCAAGTCCTTCCCTTGTGGACATGAATCAAGGCCTCCCCTTGTGGAGAAGATCCCTCTAGTGGATTCAAGGCTTCTTCTTGTAGTTGCGATTACTTGCCAATCCTTCCTCTTTGAGTGACTAGATTGGACCGGTGGGATTGACCGGTGAGAGAAACAATTCTAAGAGTAAGGTTGCTTGGAGATTGAGAATCGGGGGCTGCCCTTGGGGACTTGTTACCGGTTGATTTCGTCCGTGTTGCTTTGCTAGTTATCTTGTGTTTGACTTTTCCCCTCTTGTGTTTTTTGTGTTCATCGTGTTCTTCGTTCATCCGCACTCAATCCGTGAAAATCGGGACCCAACCCGCATCAGAGAGGTAGTATTCTGAAAGAAAGTTTTTCATAGTATTTGGACACATTGCTTGACATTATCTTCCATGGAACTATGTGAGTAACCTTCTGCTAGTTACCAACAGATCATGAGACACAGGACAAAAATATGCCCCGACGGACCCAAAACAAAAACATGTAGGATGAAAACACATAAATATTGTGCCTGCGCATCACTCAAAATATTACATTTATGATTTATCAAATGAACCTCACCATTACACTTCCATAGTATTGCACAATGTTTTGGGTGTGAGAATTGACTAAGAAAATCTACTTCCTGACGATACAAAAAATAGACTATTAAATTCCCAAGAGCTAGTGATGCAATGCAAAAGGAAGAAGAAACAGAGTAATTTTGTTTTTAGCACGGACGGATGAATCATGGTCCGGCAGTGTGAGCGAGTTGGTAAATGCCAGCTAGTCTGAATATGAAGCGAGTGTAATCTCTAATCCAACTTAACAGGTAAGATCGATACTACTAGTATCAAAACATGTGGACCAAACAATTTCGCTTCCCTAAATCAGATTGAACCCATCGACATGGAGGATTCTTTGCCTAATTTTAAAGTATGAATTTAGATGAAGATGAGGAAATACGCCAAAAACAATTGATATGGGGATATGGAGGTCCTTACCTTGATGCAGCGAATGGGGAACCAGCTGTAGGTGGTCGTGGAGAGCAGCTGCAGTTGGAGGAGCTCAAGGACGACGTCGACGACCAGCGGGTAGTGTCGGAGCTCGGGAAGTCCTCCCACGAGCATCATAAGAGGGCCACTTCAGGTGCAGACTGGGGAGGAGCGAAGACACCTATCTGGCTGCCACCAGAGCCGGATAGGCATGTCGATTTTGACGACGCCGGCGGCTCGGGAGATGAAGATGCAGCGCTGGAAGGGGTGCAAGGCGGGCTGCGAGAGGTCGGGAGGACGGAGTGGCGCTGGGGGAGGTCATCGGGAGGTCGGGGAATAAGCCAGGGCGGCAGCTAGGGATCCACTCCTCCTCCTGATCCTAGACGACCCGGCTCGGGGGAGGTGGTCGTCGGGGGGCTAGGGAAGACGCCGGTGAGGAGGGCTTGCCGCGGCGACAGCTAGGGCTCTGCTCCTCCTCCTTGATCCTGGGCAGCCCCGCTCAAAAGGGAATGGGAACAAAAGGGAAAGAGATGCGAAGACGAAAAGGAAAATCGGAGGAGGAGACCGACGTGGTGCTGGGCCGAGGAGCAACAGCAAGGGAGGAGGTCAGAGCTGGCCTGGATCATGGCGACGGCGGCGACGTTTCGGCCGTGAAGCAGAGAGAGGGGGTGGGAGGCTGTTTGACTGAAAGGGAATAGCAAAAAGGGAAAGGAGATAGAGACGCGATGGAGCGGCGCCACACGCGCCAGACCGAGCGAGCGCTTGCGCGCTCGAGAAACAGGCGATCCGGGGTGTAGTTAATCCAAACACGGAAACACCCCTCCTCTTCTAAGGTGGGGTGCCTTTTCCCTGCCAAACAGGATGCACACACTTTACCATTTAACCGGCAGTACACCTTGCAAGTTGAGAAGCTAACCGTCGTCCTCACGCTTGCCAATTACTATAAAAGAGTATAAAATACAGTGACGGTAAATTTAATCGAAAGCACAATACGATATCTGTACTCAGGAATACGCTCAATACGATTACTGAACTTGACTAGCAGTAATTATAAAGTCATTGGTTCATCGTATAGCTCCGTATTTTGTATACGTGGCACTCTCTTGACTGGTCAATTAGTCAACATGATAAGGTGGGTACGGTCCTACATGTCACTTCAATTTAAAACCAAAATATCAGGAAAAATACACGGAGGGCCGCGAGCAGCCGCGAAGTGCAGAGGACAGCCAGCGCCGCCGCCACCTCTTCGTCCTCGCCACACGGAGAGGCCTTCACCGTGCGTGGCCTCAGGACGCTGCACCGGCGGTGAACAACGCCAGCAGCTCCGTGGCGGCGACCTTTGGCCGGAGTGGAGGCAGATGATGTAGTCGGCGACGAACGACGCGTTCCAGACCGACTCGTTTGACCTGGAGGTAGAGGATGACGGGCGGCACCGCTCCATCCCCTACAACGATGAGCTCTTCCCCGCGTGACGGCGTGAGTGCTGGCCATGCAGAAGCTCCAGGACCGTGTGCACGACTTCACCGACTACTTCCGCGTCAACTTGGACCCGGACGGCCTGCACGTCCTCGAGCTGGCACGTTGGAACTCCTCATCGAAGCACGGTCGAAGCGGCTCGATTTCGGGAGAAGCAAGGTACGGCCATGGTGGGGATCGGGGTGGTGGGTAGGACAGGAGTATGGGGGCGGCCATGATGGGGATCAGGTGGTGGGGGTAGGGGACGGTTTCATGAATTCATGGTGGGGAATTTGGGATTTTTTATTTATTGAGCTGACATGTGGGACCCTGCGCCAAAACTAATTGACCAGTCAACAGAGTGACACGTAGACAAAATATGGAGCTATACGATGAATCGGTGACCGCATAATCATCACAAGTCAAGTATAGTAACTATATCGAGCATATTCCTGAATACATGTATTATATATAGGGATGTAAGAACATCTTCAACCACAATGGTCAAATTTAGCCCCTAAAACGTGTTCGAACGCGTCCGAATGGTGCCCGGACGTGTCCGCTTTGAGCCCTCAAAAGTGTGTGTCTCCAACCATATACCCCAAAATGCCCCCAAATTGTCCGGTCACTTGCATGTGATTGGCGGGGATGGAGAGAGAAAGGAAAAAGAAAGAGAAAACAAATAGATAAAGTGGTCCAATGTGGTCTGATGACGTGAAAGCACACGTTCGTTGGGAGACCCCAAGAGGAAGGTATGAAGCAGTGCAGCAGAAGTTTTCCCTCAGTAGATACCAAGGTTGTCAGATCCAGTAGGAGTAAAAGGCACCTCTGAAGGTTGTTGGTGGCGCCGTTTACTCGATCACCAACGTGGAACCTGCACACAACACAATCAAACTACTTTGCCCAACGAAACAGTGAGGTTGTCAATCTCACCGGCTTGCTGTAAACAAAGGATTAAACGTATGGTGTGGAAAATAGTGTTTAATTGCAGAGAATGAAAAGGAACAATGATTGCAGTTGGTTGTATTATCAGTGTAAAAGAATGGACCGGGGTCCACAGTTCACTAGTGGTGTCTCTCCATAAAAGATAACTAACATGCTGGGTAAACAAATTACAGCTGGGCAATTGATGAATAGAGAGCGCATGACAATGCATATATATGACAAGATGACTACTATGATATTCAATTGGGCATTACAACAAGATACATAGACCGTTATCCAACAGCATCTATGACTAATAATCCACCTTCAGGTTGACATCCGTGTTCCCCGTTGGTATTAAGTTGCAAGCAACAGATTATTGCATTAAGTAAAGTGCATAATGTAAACAATACATTATCCTTAGACAAAGCATTGTTGTTTTACCCCTAGTGGCAACAGCACATCCACAACCTTAGACGTTGCTGTCACTCGCCCAGATTACCGGAGGCATGAACCCACTATCTAGCATAAATACTCCCTCTTGGAGTTACAAGCATCTACTTGGCCAAAGCATCTACTAGTAACGGAAAGCATGCAAGATCATAAATAACATATAAGATAGATTGATAATCAACTTGACATAGTATCAATATTCATCGGATCCCAGCAAACACAACATGTAGCATTACAATAAGATGATCTTGATCATGATAGGCAGCTCACAAGATCTAAACATGATAGCACAAGGAGGAGAGACAACCATCTAGCTACTGCTATGGACCCGTAGTCCAAGGATGAACTACTCACGCATCACTCCGGAGGCAGGCATGGTGATGTAGAGCCCTCCGGTGATGATTCCCCTCTCCGGCAGGGTGCCGGGAAGAGCTTCAGAACCCTCCCGAACTAGGGTTGACGACGGCGGCGGCTACGGAACTTTTCGTGGATGGAGGCTCGGGTATTTAGGGTTTTCTGGACGAAGGCATTATATAGGCGAAAGGGCGGCGTCTGGAGGCACCCGAGGGGGTCACGCCACCCCCCGGCGCGGCAGAGGTGGGGCCGCGCCGGCCCCTGGTGGCTGCCTCCTCGGTCGCCTCCGTCTCTCCTTTGGACTCCGTGTACGTGTCGGGAAAATAGAAGGTTCTGTCCAAGTTTCGTCCAATTCCGAGAATATTTCCAGAACAGCTTTTCTGGAATACAAAAAAGCAGAAAACAGGAACTGGCACTGTGGCATCTTGTTAATAGGTTAGTCCCAGAAAATGCATAAAAATGCTATGAAGTGTATATAAAACATGTAACAATTGGTATAATATCAACATGGAACATCAGAAATTATAGATACGTTTGAGACGTATCAAGCATCCCCAAGCTTAGTTCTACTCGTCCTCGAGTAGGTAAAACGATAAAAACAAAATAATTTCTGAGGTGACATGCTACCATCATAATCTTGATCAAATAGTATTGTAAAGCACATGTTATGAATGAAGTGATCCAGGTCAATGGTCTATAGTTTGCTAACAAATAGATAATGAGCAAACAACTGAATCATATAAGCAAAAACTTTTCATGAATAGTACTTTCGAGACAAGCATCAAAAGTTTTGCATAAGAGTTAACTCATAAAGCAATAGATTCTAAGTAAAAGGTATTTAACCAACACAAAGGAAGATTTAAGTTTCAGCAATTGCTTTCAACTTTCAACATGTATATCTCATGGATATTTGTCAACACAAAGCAATATAATAAGTACAATATACTAGCATATAAAAATTGTTGCACCAAAGTTGACACTAGTGTTTGCTTCTGAGATAGAAAGAAGTAGGAAAACTGACTCAACATAAAAGTAAAAGAAAGGCCCTTCGCAGAGGGAAGCAGGGATTAAATCATGTGCTAGAGCTTTTTAAGTTTTTGAAATCATATAGAGAGTAAAAATATAAGTTTTGAGGGTGTTTGTTAATTGTCAACGAATCAGAAAATGGAAAGTACAATATGACCCCTGCCAACCAGACTTTTAAGAGCGGCTCCCATGAAGGACGTTATTTCTACCAGCAAGGCAGATCATCCCTCTTTCTCTTTTGTTTACACATGCAGATATTTCACTGTCATTGCTTGACTGATAAATCAGGGCAAAAATGTGAAGAGAATTAAGCGGTTAAAGTTGTAATTAATTGGGACTGGGCACCCCATTTGCCAGCTCTTTTTGCAAAATTAATGGATAAGCGGATGTATATGCCACTAGTCCGGTGGTAAAGTCTGTTTGACAGTGACATAAAGACATCCACCCCGTCCTCATGAGCTTGGTAAACATTGACACAAAAAGGAGTAATAAAAGTTTTGAATAGTTTAAAGGTAGCACATGAAAAATTTACTTGGAGTGGCAAGGAAATACCACATATAGGTAGTTATGGTGGACACAAATGGCATGGATTTTGGCTCAAGGTTTTGGATGCACGAGAAGCATTCCCTCTCAGTACAGAGTTTAGGCTAGCAAGGTTATTTGAAGCAAACACAGGATATCAACCGGTACAACAAGACTCATATGAAAACATATTGCAAGCATTATAAGACTCTACACTGTCTTCCTTGTTAACCAAACCCTTTTACTAGAAAATATCTAGACCTTAGAGATACCAATCATACAAACCAAATTTCAACAAGCTTTACGGTAGTTCTTCACTAATAGGTTTTAACCACATGATACAAAAGCTTAAACATGAACTACTTGATAACTCAAAACAATTGACAAGTATCAAATTATCCAAGACAGTGATCTACAAGAATATGTAAGTCTTTTCCATTATACCATCTACCACATGCAGCATTTTCTGTTCCAACCAAACACCAATCAATTTATTTCAACACAAACTCTCCAAACAATTATAAGTGAAGCAAGAGAGTACTTTCTCTAAAAGAACTAACAGCTCTGAACAAGAGATGCATGAAAAACAGGAGCTAAAAGCATAGCAGTAGCTAGACAAGAATACTCAACAAGTATAAGTGAAGAATAGGAGTATTCAATGAAAAAGCGGAGCGTGTCTCTCTCCCAAACAAGATTGCTAGGATCCAACAAGTTGATCTCAGAAAATAAAATAACAATGCGAAAATAAAAGCACACAGACGCTCCAAGTAAAGCACATATGATGTGAAAGAATTAAAATATAGTTTCACTAGAGATGACCTGATAAGTTGTTGATGAAGAAGGCATCCCCAAGCTTAGACGCTTGAGTCTTCTTGAAATATGCTGGGGTGATCCATGGGAGCATCCCCAAGCTTAAGCTCTTCACTCTTCTTGATCACATTATATCATCCTCCTCTCTTGACCCTTGAAAACTTCCGCCACACCAAACTCAGAGTAATTCTCATTAGAGGGTTAGTGCACAATCAAAAACTCACATGTTCTATAAGGACACAAACATGACCATTACTTTTTAAACATTAGCTACTGCCACTGATGTTATGTGAAGCTCTTCCACCCAAAAAAGAATTCCACTCAACACTAGTAAAAGAGAGAATGCAAAATAAAAGACAGAATCTGTCTAAAACAGAACAGTCCGTAAAGACGAATTTTTTCGAGGCACTTACGTTGCTCAGATCGAAAAACTCAAAACTAACGAAAGATGCGTACATATCTGAGGATCACGCACAAAAATTTGCAGATTTTTCAATTTTCTGGATTTTATAAGAACGAAACGGTGAACAGCAAAAATCTGTTCCTGCGCAGAAATCCAAATCTAGCATCATCTTTCTATTAGAGGCTCTACTTGGCACAACAATTCGAAAAAGTAAAGATACAAAGGGTTGTTACAGAAGTAAACAGCTCCTTGACTCAAAAAGAAAAGAAAAATTGCAGAAATAAAAAATGGGTTGTCTCCCATAAGCGCTTTTCTTTAACGCCTTTTAGCTAGGCTAGAAGATTTTAATGATGCTCTTATAGAATAAGAGTTGAAAAACAAAAGAGAGCATCAAAGGTAAATATCAAACATATTTAAGTCTAACCCACTTCCTATGCAAAGGAATCTTGTATAAAATAAATTATTGAAGCATAAAGCAACTAGCATAAGAAGATGAAACAAATGCAACTTCAAAACTTTCAACATAAAAAGAGGTGTTTTAGTGACTTGAAAACTTTTACAACCATATTTTCCTCTCTCATAATAACTTTCAGTAGCATCATGAACAAACTCAACAATATAACTATCACATAAAGCATTCTTTTCATGATCTACAAACACATAATTTTTATTAATCTCAAAAACAGTGGGGTCATCAAACCCACTTTTAACAATAGTAGTATAATTAATATCATCAGCAATACAGGACCATCATCTAGAGCATGATCATATAAATCTAAGAAAACCTTCTCATTATCATGAATATCAGTAGTAGGCACAAATAGAGGATTATCATAAGATTTATCATAATAGCATGGATTTTCATAAACAACAGCGGGGGAAATATTTGGTAGTTCTGCTATTTTATTTTGTTGAGTCAAGGTGTTTGTTACTTCAAATTTATCAAAAGGAGATATTTCCAAAGAATCAATACCAACATCCCCAAGCTTATGGTTTTCCATAGCATTAGCAATAACCGTGTTCAAAAACTGCATACCAATAACATTGGTATTATCATGCAAATAAAGTTCCATAGGTTTTTTAATTTTCTCTTCAAACACTTCATGTCCTAACTCAAGATAAATTTCATAAAGCTCTCTCATGTTGTTTTCAGCCATAGGACAAGTTTCAAGAAGAGTATCCATTGATAACAAGTAAAGATCTAGACATAATAATGAACCGAAATAAACTAGATGCGGAAACTATTTTTTTGTGTTTTTGATATTTAAAAGCAAACAAGATAAAATAAAAGTAAACTAAGCAAGACAAAAAACAAAGTAAAGAGATTGGAAGAGTGAGACTCCCCTTGCAGAAGTCTTCTTACTCCCCGGCAACGGCGCCAGAAAAAGTTGCTTGATGACGTGAAAGCACACGTTCGTTGGGAGACCCCAAGAGGAAGGTATGAAGCAGTGCAGCAGCAAGTTTTCCCTCAGTAAGATACCAAGGTTGTCAGATCCAGTAGGAGTAAAAGGCACCTCTGAAGGTTGTTGGTGGCGCCATTTACTCGATCACCAACGTGGAACCTGCACACAACACAATCAAACTACTTTGCCCCAACGAAACAGTGAGGTTGTCAATCTCACCGGCTTGCTGTAAACAAAGGATTAAATGTATGGTGTGGAAAATAGTATTTAATTGCAGAGAATGAAAAGAACAATGATTGTAGTTGGTTGTATTATTAGTGTAAAAGAATGGACCGGGGTCCACAGTTCACTAGTGGTGTCTCTCCATAAAAGATAACTAACATGCTGGGTAAACAAATTACAGCTGGGCAATTGATGAATAGAGAGCGCATGACAATGCATATATATGACAAGATGACTACTATGATATTCAATTGGGCATTACAACAAGATACATAGACTATTATCCAACAGCATCTATGACTAATAATCCACCTTCAGGTTGACATCCGTGTTCCCCGTTGGTATTAAGTTGCAAGCAACAGATTATTGCATTAAGTAAAGTGCATAATGTAAACAATACATTTATCCTTAGACAAAGCATTGTTGTTTTACCCCTAGTGGCAACAGCACATCCACAACCTTAGACGTTGTTGTCACTCGCCCAGATTACCGGAGGCATGAACCCACTATCTAGCATAAATACTCCCTCTTGAGTTACAAGCATCTACTTGGCCAAAGCATCTACTAGTAACAGAAAGCATGCAAGATCATAAATAACATATAAGATAGATTGATAATCAACTTGATCATAGTATCAATATTCATCGGATCCCAGCAAACACAACATGTAGCATTACAATAAGATGATCACAAGATCTAAACATGATAGCACAAGGAGGAGAGACAACCATCTAACTACTGCTATGGACCCGTAGTCCAAGGATGAACTACTCACGTATCACTCCGGAGGCAGGCATGGTGATGTAGAGCTCTCCGGTGATGATTCCCCTCTCCGGCAGGGTGCCGGGAAGAGCTTCAGAACCCTCATGAACTAGGGTTGACGACGGCGGCGGCTACGGAACTTTTCATGGATGTAGGCTCGGGTATTTAGGGTTTTCTGGACGAAGGCATTATATAGGCGAAAGGGCGGCGTCTGGAGGCACCCGAGGGGGTCACGCCACCCCCCGGCGTGGCAGGAGGTGGGGCCGCGCTGGCCCCTGGCGTGGCTGCCTCCTCGGTCGCCTCCGTCTCTCCTTTGGACTCCGTGCACGTGTTAGGAAAATAGAAGGTTCTGTCCAAGTTTTGTCCAATTCCGAGAATATTTCCTGAACAGCTTTTCTGGAATACAAAAACAGCATAAAACAGGAACGTGCACTGTGGCATCTTGTTAATAGGTTAGTCCTAGAAAATGCATAAAAATGATATGAAGTGTATGTAAAACATGTAACAATTGGTATAATATCAACATGGAACATCAGAAATTATAGATACGTTTGAAACGTATCATGGTCCGTGTCCTATGTGGCAGCCTGTCCGGGCGCCCCCAAACCCACCCCACATATGGGTTGAGTTTGGGGAGAGCCGGACAACCCACACGTTTAGGGAGAGTTTGGGGGACCGGTTGGGTGAGGTATTTTTACTCTCTCTCCTGCTGGACACGTCCGGACTGTGCTGCCAGACATATAGGGAGGCTTTGGGGGGACCGGTTGGGGATGCTCTAAACGGATCGGATCAGATGTTATTTCCATATCCTTTACCATATTTTTTTGGTCGGATTCGGATCGGAGCGGATAATTATCGGATGCAGATTCGAATGCGGATTATATCGGATGTCGGATATGGAGCGGATCCGAAAGGGACTCGGATCGGAAGCGGATAATAAAATAAATACACACATAAAATAGAAATTTGTTTCTTTTATGCAAATAACATGATCAGAAAGCATGTAACACTTGAATGTATCCAAAGTTGCACGCTTATTCGTACAATACATCAGCTTCTGTGTTGGCACAATATCACGATGATCCAAAGGCAACTAAATACATTAACTTTAAGCAATGATAAAAGTGTGAAAATGCAATACCGGCAATAGCATGACACAACGGAATAACTATGTTGTCTGGGTATTTGGGGCGGAGCTAATTTTATCGGTTAATCCTATTAGTGGGCGTCAGATGATCCGCAAAAATGTCGGATAATCCATATCCGTCCAATATTATCCATACCATATCCGCTACCATATTTGTCTGATATTTGCTTGTCCGATATCCACATCCGCATCCATATCCGGCGGATTTTCTAGAACTACATACCATATCCTAAAAAATGGATACGGAGGCGGATTTGGAGCGGAAAATATCCATACCATTTACATTCCTAATTATATTGTGCTTTCGATTAAAGCAGGTTCCGCGATAAAATGAAAACGTCTCTACTATACCCTGTGCCGTGCGCACACTCGATGTTAGGGCACCTCCAACCGAGGCCCACATACGGACAGCAAAAGTGGACCGATTCTGTCCGTTTGGGCGGACAACAGACCAATTTTGGGCCTTTGTCCGTTTGGGGTGGCGGGTGCCCCCAACGGCCCGGCACATTTTGTGCCCTGGTTCGGCATATGTCATTTTTTTTTGCTATTTCGACTGAAATTTGTACATCACACTAAATATTGAACAAATTAAAATATGAATTGTCCACAAATAAGTAAAAAATATGGTCAAATATTACAATAAAGTTCGTAGATAGGAATAAATAACATAGTCCATGCAATGGAAATAAAATGAGGAGGATACCACTATTGGTTTCCCAGATGAATCCACATATGCTCTACCAAATCATTCTGGAGTCATTCGTGTGTAGGCTTATCACGCATCTCATGATGCTCGTGCATATACTGCTGGAACGTCGTAGGTCCAGGCGTAGGCTCAACGAACTCACCCTGAAATTCCCACCCCTGTTCGAATAGCCTCGCATCATCACGCTCATCCTCAACGGTCATGTTGTGCATGATCACACAAGCAGTCATCACCTCCCACATGATCTCCTTGCTCCATGTTCTTGCAGGGTGCCGAACAATAGCAAACCGAGATTGGAGCACACCAAATGCTCGCTCCACATCCTTTCGGCATGCTTCTTGTTGCTGAGCAAATCAGCGAGCTTTCTCACTATCAGGTCTGCGGATGGTCTTCACAAATGTGGACCATGAAGGGTATATACCATCAGCTAGATAGTACCCCTTGTCGTATGCATTGCCATTCACCTCAAAGTTGATCATTGGAGCATTGCTCTCGTCAACTCTGTCAAACACCGTTGATCGCTGAAGCACGTTGATATCGTTGTGAGAGCCTGACATGCCAAAGAAAGAGTGCCAAATCCACAGATCCTTAGATGCAACCGCCTCAAGTATGATTGTGCACTCTCCAACATGTCCCTGGTACTGCCCCTGACAAGCAAAAGGACAGTTCTTCCACTCACAATGCATACAATCTATGCACCCAAGCATTCTAGGAAAGCCTCTACTCGAGTTCATCGTGAGAAGACGGGCAGTGTCTTCAACATTTGGCTCTCTCAAGTAATCAGGACCAAACACCTGAACTACAGCTTCGCAGAACCGATACATGGAGTCTAGGCAAGTGGACTCGCTCATGCGCAAATACTCATCAATGAGGTCACCAGCTACTCCATATGCAAGCATCCGTATAGCAGCAGTGCACTTATGATAAGACGAGAAACAGAACGTACCAAGTGCATCTGGCTTGGCCTCGAAGTAGTCATCATATGCCCTCACTCCTTCGAGTAGCCGCATGAACACAGGCCTTGACATCTGAAAGCGGCGACAAAATTTGTGGTCCGGATATGTTGGCTTGACATGGTGGAAGTAATCCTTCCAAAGTCGGAAGTGACCCGTTTCCCGGTCACGATCCAATGTCGGCGCCCTTCCAATGACTGAGCCGACATGTCGAGGTAGTGCATCCTCGTTGAAGTTGTGGATGAGAGTAGCGGCGACCATCATGATTTCGGTATCATCATAGGATGACTCGTCCGACGAATCGATGAAGTTGTTGTAGAAGAACTCATCGTCTCTATCCATCTAAACAAAAGGATGGATCAAAATATGCAAAAGAATTTGTACCTAGTTTGATAAACTAAGAGAAGGAGGGTCCTCTACCTCATGTGGGTTGGTAATCCGTCGAACACCTTCCGGGCGGCGGACTTCGCGGCCGAGTCAGAGCCAAAGGCCAAGCCTACAGACCTATCTCGGCGAGAAGGTTGTCCTTCGACTTCCCCACGGTGTCCTCGAGGCCGGGGCCGAGCTAATCTTCCCACGACCCGGGCCAGAGAAGATGAGGACGGCGGCCTTTGGAGAGATACTCCGGGAAAGGAAAACGGCGGCGAAGGGCAGCCCAGACGACGACGCAAACAACGGCGCAGGGCAACCCAGGGTTTCGGCCGACGAGTGCAGACGGCGGCGAGGACGGACCAGGCGGCGGCGAGTGCGGACCAGGTGGCGGCCGGTCCAAAACTCGTATCCGCGCGGACAACGGTCCGTATGCGGTGGGCCGTTGGAGCCCCTCTCCTGTCCGTTCGGACAGAAACGGAATGGCCCTGTCTGTTTGCGGGCCTCGGTTGGAGGTGCCCTTACATAGCAGCCACTACCCAGTAAATGCTCCAGACCTCCAAATGCTCTGGCTAAACCTATTGATGGGAGAGGCGAAATTGTAGCTTCGGAATTTCGCTTAATTGAATCTCCTGCTCCGGGTAGAATTTAAAGAAGGTAGGGTTTACTAAGTGTTTTTGAACGAGTTTGATGATATTGGTTGTGCACGAGGTTGTATAATTAAATAGGTTGAAGGAGCAATGGAAAGTTGATTGTGACGATGCTTGGGGATGGATGGGTGGAGGAGCATATAGACGACGCTAACCTTTAATTAATAATTGGTATTAGCATTTAATGATGGAAGGAGATATGGTGTCATGACCACTAATTGATCCGAGAGTCCTAACTAAGTACTTAGGGCATGTATAATGGTAGAGAAGGCACGCCTTCTTTTAGCCATCCACATCATTTAGAGAAGACAAAATTATAAGTTGTACAATACATTATCTCTTATTGCCATCCCTAGCAATTAATGAGAATTAATTATATTTTAGTAGGAAATTGTATTTCTAAGAGAAGACAAATGGTACAATGGTGAAATTAGTCTTCCCTTATTTCGTAAGAGATCATCTCTTAGCTAAGGGCATGTACAATGGGGTGACGTCGGCCTTCTCTTAGCGTTGACACGTAGGATATTTGTCTAGTTGGTGGAGAGAGAATGAAGAAAGGGGAGGTTGCCTTCCCTTAGCTAAGAGATGATCTCTTACGAAATAAGGGAAGACTAATTTCACCATTGTACCATTTGTCTTCCCTTAGAAATACAATTTCCTACTAAAATATAATTAATTCTCATTAATTGCTATGGATGGCAATAAGAGATAATACATTGTACAACTTATAATTTTGTCTTCTCTAAATGATGTGGATGGCTAAGAGAAAGCGCGCATTCTCTACCATTGTACATGCCCTAAGGGAAAACAACCTCCCCTTTCTTCATTCTCTCTCCGCCAACTAGATAAATATCCTACGTGTCAACGCTAAGAGAAGGTTGACGTCACCCCATTGTACATGTCCTAAGAGAAGGCGCGCCTTCTCTACCAGTGTACATGCCCTAAGGGAAAGCAACCTCTCATTTCTTCATTCTCTCTCCGCCAACTAGACAAATATCCTACATGTCAACGCTAAGAGAAGGCTGACGTCACCACATCCCTAGATATTCAAACACTACCTATTACTGCATATGTTGATGCGAGTCAATAAAGTTTTTTTAGAGCTCCGTGAAGGTTGGTCTACGCTGGGAGATTATCTTCCACTTTTTTTTTGAGGGAAAAGTGAGATTAATCTTCCACTTGTTTTGTCTTCGTTCGCTATCGCTCCTGGCTGAGCTGACTGGCTCGGGCAACCGGTATGGATTTGGATCGGCACGAGTGGGAAACCAAGACAAAATGTAGTCGCGACAGACGTAACCCGCGACTACATATACGGAGTATCTAGCAGTAGCACCGCACGGGTCAAACGGAATCGCTAGACAGGCCAACCACCCTTCCACACGATCTCGATGGGGTCCGATGGCACCAACTACGACGCCGGCGCCGCCGCGATTGACCTGCTCCGCTCGGCGGCGCCCGTCCGGCCGGACGGCGACCACCTCCTCACCAACCGCACCGGGCTCGTCATCGTCGACGTCGTTAACGGCTTCTGCACCGTCGGCGCCGGGAACCTCGTGAGCACGCCTTCTTCCCCTCCTCTGTCTCCTCCTCCTGACGTCTGCTTTCACCTTCTTCCTCGGCTCTCCCGTACCTTCTGGACAGCCTTTCGTGGGCGATCGGTCCACGCTTGCGTGCTCAAAGTTGTATCGTGGGCTCGTGGCGTGCTCACGACGTGGCTGCCCTGCTGCCTAGGATGGTCCCAGTCCCATGGATATCAATCTGGATGGTCTCCAGATTCTTAGCCTAGTGTTTATTTACAGTATAAGACATGTTTTTGTTATCTTTTTTCTTTTATGTGTGAAAACGTGCAGTTCTCCTTTTGTT
The DNA here is from genome assembly GCA_947311845.1 of Poa pratensis. Classification (NCBI taxonomy): domain Eukaryota; kingdom Viridiplantae; phylum Streptophyta; class Magnoliopsida; order Poales; family Poaceae; genus Poa; species Poa pratensis. The sequence goes on from CAMZMU010000087.1 coordinate 35,676,711, forward strand.
CATTCAGTCAACACACCTGCTCCAGTACATTTATTACTGTTGTTCACATGAGGTCATTCATGAAGGTGTTACCTTGTCTGGCGTTTGCAGGCCCCTGTTACGCCAAATAAGCAGATAGAGAAGATGGTGGAGGAGGCTGCTAGGCTTGCCAAGGTCTTCTGCGACAGGAACTGGCCGGTCTTTGCGTTCCTCGATACCCACTACCCGGATAAGCCCGAGCCGCCTTTCCCGCCACATTGTATCATTGGCTCCGGCGAAGAAAATTTTGTTCCAGGTTGGTGCGAACACTTTACACTGTATTAGCCAATGATGTGTATATATAAATTCTCGCGGGGCAGTTTCAGCTTCTATGACTGACTCTTTCCTGTTGGATAGCTTACTGTCCTATCTGTATTTGGTTTCTGACAAGGTTCAATCTGCCATATTCAGCTCTGGAGTGGTTGGAAAATGATCCAAATGTGACCATCAGGAGAAAGGACTGTATTGATGGTTATCTTGCCTCGTTTGAGAAGGATGGGTCTAATGTTTTTGGCGATTGGATTGCCAAATTTCAGATCCAAACTGTAAGTGGCTGGTCCCACTCTTTTAAGGCGACGGTAAAGAAAACTGTAATTGCATTTCAGTATGACTCGTGACTTGGCTTGATGCAGGTTTTAGTTGTAGGAATATGCACAGACTACTGTGTTTTGGATTTTGCAAGTTCAACTTTGGCTGCCAGAAATATTGGCCGAGTGCCGCCGTTGGAAGATGTTGTGATCTATTCTGAGGGATGTGCTACATTTGATCTCCCTGTTGAAGTAGCCATGAATATCAAAGGGGCTTTAGCTCATCCACAGGTATTTTTGGATTCTCTACCACGCATCTAAATGTGTGTCATTTTGTATTAGAAGGAGAATACCGAAAAGGCGTCAAAGTGTATGAAACCAAACAAAGAACAACGACAACAAAATTGAAGAAATGACAGATCAAAACCTATTCTAAGCCAGCTAAAGCAGAGTAAAGAAAGGCAAGAGGGAAAAGAAATAGTTAGCGCTAGCATGCTGCCATGATCTCAGGAGGCCTAGCATGCGGAGGCAATCTCTGGTAAATTGTTTGGCCAGCAAGCTTCCATAGATGTTCACCACCAAAATCTACTATGCATGATCACTGAGGCTGTAGAGTTCAGACGGAGAATAGATAACTAAATGCTTAAAACGTAACAAATATTGCAGAGTTCATAGCATCCATAATTTTAGACCACATTAAAAACATACACCATACCATCTAAAATTTATAGCAATAGAACAAAGAGCAAAACTGTGTTCTAATTTCCTCCAAAAAGAAGCGCACACTTGTTTACCTTGACTTCCTATGTTTTTGTTGAACATGGTATCGAATATTTAACACGGTAAATGAATTGTCGTGTTGGCTGAAATGCACCAATCACCATACATGTTATATGCAAGCGTTTATCCAGGTCGAGTTCAGCTGTTTTCCATTTGATCTGATAGTTTCTTTGTAGACACTATGGTGACTGTTTTTACTTTGATATCTTATACTGTATAATTCTGCATTTGTTTAAAGACTTATTGCCAGCTAACTCAAAAATGCTGCAGGATCTTATGCATCACATGGGACTTTACATGGCCAAATCAAGGGGTGCGAAGATAGTCGACAGAATTATTCTTGAGTAGTAAAGACTGGATCATTCATCTAAGTCCGACTTCCTATATTTTTTGTCCTCCAGTTCCTCTGTTTATCCGTCCGATGTGCAATAAAATGATATTGTATCTGGACTAGACAATCTGTTCTTGGCACTCAGATTAACCAGCCTTTACTATATCCAGTGTGTAGAATAGATACATTTCCCCTGTTTTTGGTGTTGAGTGTTTTGTGTCTTTTGAGTACCATGTAAGACGGATCGGTCAACTGCGCTCTTAAAGAGAGAAGCCTGGTGCAGGAATGCAAAATCTGCCAACACCCACCAGTACTGAAGCTGTCGATCTGGAGGATCATTAGCCAGAAGATGGGGATCATTTTGTATGTTCAGTCATGTAACCTGACTGAACAAAAAAATACTTAGCAGTGTCTTCTGTTCCTCCATGTATAGTGTTCAGTTTAATATGCAATTTGTTTTAACCATTTCTCATGAAAATATTGCTCTGGATGAACAAGGGACAATTTAAAGGCCAACACGGGAGCACTGACTACATAGAGGCAACTGATCATAATTCATATCAGTTTATCGCTGTGTGCCATGGCGGATGTGGATGCCAAGGCTTAGCAAGTGTCCTAGGTCTCTAGAAACAGACTCCAGACACGCTACGCCTAAGAAGCATATTGATGCGCTACAAAAGAAGCTGATGTTACTGCTTTTGTGCAATTTAGGGAGGGTGTTTAGCTCCCCTGATCATCACTAGGCATTTGAGCTTTTTGCACGGATATTGCGCAGCCTGTGGATCTTAGCACTTGAACCATTTCCCCCTTACATAATAAAAAAAAGTATGTTTTCCCCTTAAAAGGGAAAGGAACAAATACAAAAAGGAATGGCGGGCATAGGTGGTCTAATTGTCTTCAATGTCAGTCAGTATACTATATTATTACAATTTTTACAACAGTTTTACAACACTACAACAGGTCAATACATTGCCAGCAAACCGGCAATACACATCTTAAAACCAGACGGACCAAAGGGTGTGTGATAGTTATATACAGACGAACCATGCACTGGAGTGAGGCTGCTGCCGCTGGGGCACCGTCAGTTAACAGCCAACCAGGAACACTATAAATCTACCTCTTCCTTTGCCACCGCTTGCATTGCGGCAGTCTTCTATTTCCACCCTCTCGTTGTCCCTACCTTAGAGGCCAGTAGCTTCATGTGCCATGTGCCTCTAGGCATACAGGAGAACAGGGTTCGAGTCCAATTGAATCCAAATGTTCAATGCTCGACAAGAGCTACCGGTGCTGCTGATGGTCACAAACCTGGCAGGCCCTAGCAGATCTAGGATTTGCAAATGTGCACTGATCACATGCCCAGATATTACTATCATCCATACCACGGGTGGAGCTGCCTGACTTGGACGCATTACCAGGCACCTTGTTCTTGCCACTCTTGCTCTTACTGCCAAGGCTCTTCGAACTTACGGCCTTGCTAGATGCAGCTTGGCCACTGTGAGGTCCGACATCATTTAATCCAGACTCCAATGCACGGACCAGGTTTTCGAAATAATTGCGAGTTACACTGTAAAATAGACAAAAATGTTAGGTGAAGATGAGTGAAAAGAAGTATAGATGACATGAGTACTTATTGAATTAAGCCATTAAGGAAAACAAAACCACATACTGCCAGATCCCTGCAGTTACACGTACAAAGGTAAGGCCAACACAAGATTGTGGGGAATGTCATTATGATGCTCGAATTAAGGATGATGACACCAGTTAGACAGAAACAACAATGGTGAGAAAGAAGATACAGTAGGATTTATCAATACCTGGTCAATCCAGCCAACTTTGTACGGAAGTCATTGAAATCTCTAGATGGGCAGTCTGCATCAAGGTAGATCTGAAGTTCTTTCTCCGCACATTGATGAAGGCGTTCCAAACCTGATTCTGCTTCACCTGAATAAGTAATAGCAAAAGATATCCTTTCAGTCATAGATACTTTGAAATGTAAGCTACAATAGGAAAAATATGAACCTTGCAGGTATTCAAAGAACTGCCTTTTAGCGTGTTCATGATCTGGAAGGTAATAACCATATGCGTATGTCCACTTCAATACCCGTCTACACTCAACAATCTGCAAAATGAGATGATACTCCCAGTGTGAGATATTCAGGTAACTGGACAGAGTACTGGTGAGACTTGGTGACTTGAATGTCATTCGTACCTGTAACCATGCTTCTATTATGAACTTAAGCTGTGACTCAGGTTGGCTCTGTATGTCACTTAGCTTCTCAAGCTGAAGGATTTACCAAACAAATAATGGTTGTTAGATGTAAGTGAATTTATCAAACAAATAATGACAGCCTATGCCCTGGATGGCATTCCTTTGACTTTGATACAAAATGTTAGTAACAAAAAAGGAGGTGCGGAAGACAAATGCTTACCTTGTCATTCTGCAGACTCTGCAGATCCCCAAGCGCCTTTTGCCTCGACTACAGCATAGTGAAATAACGTGTAAATACATGTATTATAAGGGTTGCTAGTGGTACATTGATAACTGCATCAATCAATATACAAAACCAAGTTACAACTTTATTTTCATTAACTTAGCTTACTCGAAATTATCATCAATATTCTATTCCTTGATCATGTGACGCTGAGATTTGAGAAACTCAAAATATCCTACAGACAACATTTTATCTAACTATAAAGAACTACCACTGCAACTAAGAACAGTTTCCAAGTTGTCTCGTCTTTAGTATCTATATTTGAACATTATACATTCATAATAGTCATAGGCTCAGGGTTGTCACCAAAGAAAATTGACAGCATATATTACCACCCGAAGGACTATCTCACAAGTCACCACTACAAAATAAAATTATTCGGTCTGTTGCATATTTTGAAGTCACAGGACTGTGGCATCTTGGCTGCATAGGTACTGTTCAGGTGTTTAGGTCATCATTTACCCTGAACAGACCTGATATTAAGCGAGTATCAATGCTGCTAACTAAGTTCAATGTCACTTACGGACTGATTGGCTGCCCATCGTTCATAGTAATGTGTATATCTCTCGAGGGAGTTCTTTGCCATTTCTCTTCTCCTTTCAGAATCATCAAACTGTAAAAGCAATGCACAACACATTAGCGTAAATAATTTATTAATACTTTAAACTCGACACACGATAAGGTGAACCATTACCGCTCCCTCTTGCCTTGCTGCCTCATAGCGATTACAAGCATAAAAGCCACCTGTCCTTTCCCCATGGTCAGACCATGGACCAAGACAAAGCCTGCATTCACAGCATAATTGTGTCAACCATCTGAAATGGCAAAAACTATAAGCAGAACTGTAGCAAAAAATGTGATTGTGTACCAGCAAAATTCAAATTTACATGGCGGTGTGCACGTAATGTGCATGCAGCCCTGGTTTTTTTCAATAGGCCGCTTACACTTCGGACAAGGCTTCGAATTAGCTAATATCCTGGAAAAAGGAACCAACAGATGATGAAGAGAGATAAAGGTATAGCTGATAGTCGAAACAACTCAAAATAAGAATGTAATATATCTGTGCAGATGCATCATTTTATTGACTGAACTATTAAGACTGTTATGAAATTGCACAGAGTGTGTATCACCTAGAAGCAGTAGCGTGGATGGATCTGCTCAGGAGGAGAGCAATGGTTGTGGGGAGTTGCAGCATGCAGGGAAGGAGATCGGTCGGAAATTTTTTTGCCTAGGGGGATGAGAGCAACCTAAACCTAGGATTTCATACCATGCTAGGAAAATGTAAATTGTATTCCCATGAGGTCAAAGGCCAGTATATATGCACGTACAGATGTGGCAAAGTATGCAGAAAAAACCCTTATGCAACAGGGATACTACACAGCTGATATATGGAAACTATATACATCTCTTAACACATCCGACCCTACAAGAAGGATACAGATTATAAAGAACACTAGAACGGGAGAAAAGGAACAATTTTAGAGAAGCCTGAAATAGATATGTGAGATTAGAAAAAAGGTTTGCAGTCCTATTTAAGTATTTACAGCAAACCTTTTCTCAAGAAACTTGATTTGACGGAAATGCAGGCAATAACAAAGTGGACAAAATGAGCAAATAGATCGTAGAGTGGCACAACTGTTGGTAACTAGCAACAACTGTGCATCGTATTTCATTAGCAGTTAAATATAGTGACTTTATTGACATCAGCATGCTGCTGGACATACAGACATGCCGATTTAGCAGAAATCGACAACTGCTGGACATACAGACATGCGATTTAGCAGAAATCGACAACACAATTGAGAAGAACAAAAGAAATACTCTTTTCCATACCAGTTCATATTCTCGGACTCTGCACTGTTCTTGAGAACCCATTTTGAAACTGTAGAACAATCCACAGGGCGATGAGCTTCCTCGGTGCACTGCCAAATTTGCCATGCAACTTTTCATTTTGAAATTCTACTAGACATATTACAATTAAGTACAGCCCAAATACTCACGTTCCAACAAAACCCATAAGAACAGCCACAAGAAACATCATAGCTGCCACCGCCCACGACAAATTCGACAGCATACTCACATCCAGGAGCAGGACACCATTTTGTCTGTTCAACATAATGACACAAAATAAGAAACAAAGTATAAATCAACTAGTAATAGTAGTCAGCTGTGAACTAGACAAGACATTTAACCATTGCTTTTGCAGTTATCAGCACTAATTACCAAATAATCATCTCAGTCCAAATACCAGAAAATAGGGTGAGTGCACGATACAAAATTTTATTTTATCTTTTAATCCTTTGACCTACCAACTAATGGTAAGTCAAATACATATAATTCAGATAAAGAAAATCTTGGAAACCCCCCCAAATGTTATTTCGCTATTTTCTTATTTCAGTATTTATTACATTACGGTCGAGATCCCTCTATATAAGGACTTACTTTTCGATTATCTTCAATGTAAGATCTGCAAAGATAGCGTTCATACTTTCCTTTATCCTCGTCACTAGCTAACAAGTTAACCATATCTTGTCCAACAGCAGCAGCACAGGATGGATCAGGACATCTCAACATCAAACATCCTGGGCCATCATTTATAGCTGTGCTGATATAGCCTGTCAGTGAAACCAAAAGTTAATCAGCACCAACTAAACATTAAAGCTAAACACTACAAACATTGAATTTACAAAGAAGAGAATATAAAAGGATGGGGGGAAATGAAAACATTACATGAAATGATGGAAGAAAAGGTCAAACTATTCATGAAATGGTGGAATAGACCACAGGGCATACAGACTGCATGAAAGTGCATGCAAAAACCTAAAAAGGAACCAAACTGCAACAGGGCAATTGTGATGACATCGTACAGAAATACCGTGGAAAACTGATATGTTTTTTGCTTTTAATACAAATTTGATTTTGTAATGAATCATTCTTGATTTTTAGTCAAGTGGCCAAGATAACATGTAGAATGTTAAACTAGAAACCTTTGGACCTTTATCTACTCAATTTGAAATGGTTCAACCAGATACTGTACAACCAATCAAAAATATAATTCCAAATGGATAGATCTTAGAGCATTCAAATATAAGCAAACATGAGAGTGTTATATAAGAAGAGACAGTACAGCAAGAGATAATATAGCACACTGGAAATAAGAACCGCAAGAAGATTGTTATCGGTTTTAAAAAGAGCATGGCACAACCAGTTGTGATTGCAACAATAACATTGCAGGCTTGCGACGTATCAGAAAAAAAAATTGTATGTATTTATGCATGACTTGAAATAGCCAGCAACGTGTCTCAAAAAAATAAAAATTCAGGACAGACATCCAGATGCCCACCTGTTCAATTTTGATCCTTAAAGATATGCCCACATGCAGCTATGGTAAACATCTATGTGTTCAGAAGTTCAATCACAAAAAAAAATGGAGCACTTATAAATAGTTAGGCACGCATGGTCCATCACAAAATGTATATATGGTAAAATCATCTAGGAAAGGACAGCGTAAAATATGACCATCCAAAAAAGGGATAACAAAAGAACAAACCTCTCCAACATACACCACAGAAAGGATGCCCACATGAAGCAGCACTCATTGACTCACGTGGACAGCTTTCGAAACAAATCCCACATGTAAGCTGTTAAAGGAAGGAAAGTCATGTAATAAAAGTATGGTATATACACATGACCTACATCTAAATGTGATGGAAATGTTTTCATTAGCATGTCTAGAAGACTAGAACATAAGGTGCAAGCCCATGCCAGTTTTCCAGAAGCATTCAACAGAACAAGCTTATTCTTCAACATTTTCTCCAGCAAAATACAGGTTAATAGGTAGGCCATACTAACTCCACGAGTGGCTAAGAAATATATAGGAAATTCAATGATATATACTTCAACTGCAAGAATAATGTATTGTCTAAAGGGGAATTCTAGGGCAACAAAGCAAACAGATTTAAATAGTGGGCCTTACTTCTCTTTCATTTGGCATTTCAATTTGCTTTTCCGGTAAACCACAAGCAGTACGGACCCGGGCTTCATCAACAAACCACTCATCGTGCACCTTACTAACGCTCCTGCAAGAAGAAACTTTATAATGCCTTTACAGTAAGGAAATGTGACGAGCAACACAAATTAAATATCACCATCTACAGAAGTTGTGACCAAAAAGATAAAAGTAGCTCTGGCCTTTGGAAATGGGAGGATCTTAGTATGACGGTATCTCTATGGCCCGTGTTTATTTTGTGCTTGAACTTAATAAAAGTTACTCCATCAGTCCCATAATATAAGATGTTATTACAACCAATATATACACTACTTAAAAATGCAACTACCATGTCAAATGTAATGATGCCTATTACCAATTATAACTGCGAAGAAGGGCGCATGCTTCTGCTTTTGAAATTGAAAGAACAGTTGAAACCCGATTCATGTCATCTGCTTGATGTTGCTTTATGTCAGCTTCACTCAGTACACTGTAGTTTTGCTGAAATGTAAACAGGATAACAATAGTAAGATAACAATAGTAAGATAAGCAGAGCAATAAGGTGAAATGAAGACCTAAGAACCACATAGATCGAATATCACCAGTTCAAGTTAATCACAAGATTAACTGGAGAGAAAAATTAAACTTCCTCAAAACAGCACGTAATTCCTAAACAAACTAGATTCCTTCGGTGGTAAAATCTGATAATTTAACATGTACACTGAAGAACACAAACTCACGAAATCATAACACAAACTCACGAGGTCACAACATAAACTCACGAGGTACCGCAAAAAGCATAAGAGAAAAATAGGATTTATTTTTGGTTGCGATTCCCACAACCAGGAAGGAATTTTCCATGCCCATACGATTTCTAGTACATGCTAATAGCTCAAACCTCGATATAGTATCGACCAAAGTGTACGACAGATTCCATGTGTCAAAAGGGTCCCAAGTAAACAGAAGAAACGATATCATTATACTCTTTCTGTGTATTATAACTCTATTATGTTGGCATAATGCCAGCATCTTTACAATTCCACAAACATTGCAGACTTCTATATTCATGGCTAAGCAACACTTCGCTAACTTTAAGTGTTGTGTGCGAAGCAACACATCTGTGATTGAAACCATGGTACACTCAGTGAGGTGGGCGTGGGCCACCCTAAGTTAGCCAAATTTGGCTGCCAATCAAACAGTCTAAAATCTGGCAATCGTGTCCTTACACTTCTTTGATATATTTTATACTGGATTATATAAGGACAGCAGAGAGGAGGGGGGAGTGGGGAGTGGGGACTGGAGGGCAAGGAGAATGATGGAAGAGAAACACGGAAAGGAAGGGATGCAAAGCTAAACATCCGAAAAATCCAGATTCAGGAACATACCAATTATAATGGTCCATCTTTGCATCAGAGATGTGCACATCAGTACAAGCTTAATACATATTCTCGCTTAATTAACACTGAGTTCAAAAGTTCATGTGCATGCTTTCATACAGTCCTACCCTAAATGACGTTCTCCGTCTCATGCTACATTTAGTAACCCTTACCAATAACCAAAATCGGAATCACAACCGACGTGCAATGCGGCACACCGAGAGTTATAAGCTACAACCACACAAAATGATTGTACGGGCCAAGGACACTATTTACATCTCGCAAAAGCACAATTCTGCATACCTATCTGATGACCAAAAGTAACTTATCTCTACCGGCTTCCATGGAAAAGGTGCACCCCGGCGAGCTCCCCATGCACATCCGGCAACCACAACCAACCAAAACAGTATCTATATCACTGAGCCACTCACATTCCTATCCCCGAGAGCATATAGAAGGACAGACATCTTATCGTTCGGGGACAAACAGAGCCCCGGATAAACCGCCGCTCAAGCGCTACCGGATCTCCCATTTCGAGTATGCAATCTCAGTGCCGAGACCGATCGGGCGGCACCAACCGATGATCACCTGCTGCCTGTGCGAGATCAGGTCGTCGGAGTCGTCCGAGTCGCGGTCGGCGAAGTCGTAGTCCGCGTCGCCGTCGTCGCTGAGGGCGAGGCCCGCCTCCCCGCCGCTGTAGAAGTCCTCGTCGGCAGAGTCACGCGTGTCGTCCTCTGAATCCATCGCCGCCGCCGCGCGCGCCGGAGCCTCGGGGGCGACCTGGATCGGGCGGATCGGAGCGACGCCCCGCGGGCTCGGATTCGGCGGAGGGGCGGGAGCCGGGGAAGGGGTGGAGAGGAGGAAGACGTGGGGGGAACGGAGGAGGAAGAGGATGATGGGGTGGGTTCGTTCGCGAGCTTTCCTCCTTCCTTGTTTTTTTCCGCACGTTTTCTTTCTCGCGTGGTACTAATTTCTATTTTCTTCCACTCCACCTTTCTTCACCCGTGTTCGCCAGACAGAACCTTTTCCCTTTCGGGGGGAAGGAATCTTCGCTGCACATACAAGGTACTCTGCGTCATTCCTTCACGTCTGAATACCTTGCATTTTACCCTACTTGGCACACCCCGGCTCAGGGTCAGGCTCGAGCCTTTTTCTCTCTTTGGAGAAACATTTCACTTCGTGGGACAGGGGGAGATCATGGCGTCACATTATCTAGCAGCTAGTAACGTTTTTGGGGTAGGAAAATGATCGGAGTACACATCATTCTTGCTCACACTCGTGGCTACGCACGTTGGCGGTGGATCTGGGTAGGTTGTGTGATGAGAGGAAATGAAGAAGGGAGGGTTGGAGTAATACGAGGTTGTGACCATGACGATAGAAGCGGACGAAAGGAAAGTACGAGAAGAGAAAGATAATTTAAGGGAAGTGGTGACGTGGTATTAGTCCCACAACCGACTACTATCACGAGTGTCGGTCCAACTTCATGCTGAAGAGCCGCCGGTGAATCTCTCAACGCCTCCATCCGCTAGGCCTAACCCCCGATCTCGGATCTACCCTAGCGATTCACCGCTTCGCGATCGATGGAGCAGGATCCAGATCTGTATTGCGCGGTGTCGGGGCCAAGTTCATTGGAGATGGAGAGTGCCCATGCGCTCCTGAGGCTATCAGAGGTGATTTCGGGCGAGAATCCAACGGAAGCGGGGAGATATTTCTGGGATTTGACATCGGAAAGCGACTAGTGTTATGGTGGAACCCTTCCCGCAGCGTCGTGCTTCCATGGCGGAGCTCTACGAGCATTGCGAGAGCCGAGGGTGGTCGCTCATGATGATTCGAGACACTGTGTGGAGGGTGACAAGGGCGCTCGTGGTTCAAGGTTGCGGATGCCTTCCGCCGTCCTTGGTCTTCCTGCAATCCGCCGGAAACTGTTGTGGTGCTCAGGAACAGAGTCACGGGGCAGAAGCATCTCGTGAATTTGAGCAAAGATCTGCTTGCCATGCTTCTCAAACAGGGTCGCGCGCTCCCATCACATGTGGCTCTGAATGCACCAAGCTTGGATGTTATGTAGATTTAGGTCATGTGCGGCTTATTCAACAGAGAACTAGAATTGAGCACTTCGTTGATGGACCCGTCGTCGTCTCACCAGGCACCTCCACCCCAATAGCGCCTTCGTCTTCCCCTGGTACCACGTTGATTGATGACACTGCGGAGATCATTCTCGATGTTGAAGGAGAGGATTCAGGTTGCATAGGGGAACGCGAGAGCTTTGTATTTGTTCTTCTGCTTCCGCGGATTCCACTCAGCATCCAGGTGTGACACAGTGTCCAGTTTCCAGTGTAGTGGGTTAGAAACGAAGGTGTACTATTGGTGAGGACGAGATTGGGATTTTTTTCAAATAATTGTGGCATATTCCATGACATCTTACCTATGTGCGTCGATGTCCCAGTATCACCAGGCCTCACGCAAAACCTAAGGTTGCTCTTTCGCTTCTCCCCAAGATCTGGAATCATAGTGAAAGGCCAAGCTTCTGCTATTTCGGCACAAATAATATTGACCTAAACCATCGTCGGTGGCTGGTCGTGGAATATCCAGGGGGCATGCTGGTGTTGGTAGAGGGATTCCTGGCATCAACAACCAAAGCAACGAACCCGATTGTTCAACTACTCACAGATTTAGCAACAAATTTTCTACCCTACACAATCACCGTATGGTTTTCCTTCAAAAGAATTTATAGGAACATAGCATTCATCCTCCTTTGATAAGCATGGAGGGCAATCAAATAGTGTAAGAGTTAAAGAGTTACTCTCATTAGAAGTTAGGCATGGGTAGCTAATTCATTCTTCCTCCTTTTGTTCATCACTCTCTCCCTCTTTTTCATCCAATGAGCTTTCAGTTTCAGCAGTTTCTTCTTTCACAGGTTCCTGCAAGGCATTAGTCTCTTCTTTCGGAGGAGAGATGCTCTTAAGATGTTCAGTAATATAATAATTCTCATCCTTGTAGTTATCAAGGCAGTATTTAATTATAGCAAGAATTTCATATTTATAAGGGTCATCATATTTATGTTCAAGAAAAGAACTAATTTCATAGGCACCCTTAAAAGCAACAAATTATTCAATTCTTTCTACATCATAATAATTATATTATCCTTTAGCATAAGAAGACAAAATTTAATTATCATTACAAGTACATTGGAAAGGAAAATGGTTAGCAGCCCGAAAGCAACCAGATTCATTAAAGCACCAGGATACATCATATTTGGAGCATAAGTTTTTAGCAAAAATCTCAATCTATCTATTTGTTCCCATAAATATTTCCCTTTTTCAAACAAGCGGTATTCCTTATAATATTTTTGTTCCTCCTCCGTGAACCCACCTTGCCAATAACTATTAGATTCATCGAAGTTAACCATGTAGCAAAAGTTTTTTTATAGAATTTCGGTTTTTAATCTTTTATGGATTTTTGGTATATAAGAAAAATAAAACTAAGCAAAAGTAAACTAAGCAAGATATAACTAAACAAAAGTAAACTAAGAAAAACAAAATAAAAACAAAACAGAGAGAGGTAGAGTGTACTCCCAAGTTAACTTATAAGTAGAGCTATGCTCCGCGGCAACGGTGCCAGGAAATAGTCTTGATAACCCACAAGTGTAGGGGATCGCAACAGTATCTTCGAGGGAAGTGGAACCCAAATTTATTGATTCGACACAAGGAGAGTCAAAGAATACTTACAAGTCTTAGCAGCTGAGTTGCCAGTTCAGCCACACCTGGAAAAGCACTAGTAACACAAGTGATGTGAAAGCAGCAGTAATATGAGAGCAATAGTAACAGCAAAGTAGCAACAACAGTAACAACGGAGGCAATGGCGCCAGAAAATAGTTGGTGGTGTGTTGACTAGAACGTATTTGATGAACAAAGGACCGGGGTTTCCAGCTTCACTAGAGGTAACTCTCCAAACAAATAGCAAGTGTTGGGTGAACAAATTATAGTTGGGCAATTGACAAAAGTGCAACTAACTCATGATAGACATCTAGTTTATAAATCATACGTAGGGCATGTTTTCCATATATAGTCATATGTGCTTGAAACAAAAAACTTGCATGACATCTTTTGTCCAACCATCCCGTTTCAGTGGGGCCAATCATGGAACCTAAATGGTAATTAAGCTACTCCTTTTAATAGAGCACTGATGGCGTGAATCACACGCTCGTTGGGAGACCCCAAGAGGAAGGTATGATGCAGTTCAGCAGCAAGTTTTCCCTCAGAAAGAAACCAAGGTTATCGAACCAGTATGAGCAGCAACTCTTCAGAAGGTTGTTGGTGGCGCCGTTACTCGATCACCAACGCGGAACCTGCACACAACACAATCAAACTACTTTGCCCCAACGAAACAGTGAGGTTGTCAATCTCACCGGCTTGCTGAAAACAAAGGATTAAACGTATGGTGTGGAAAATGAGTATTAAATTGCAGAGAATGAAAAAGTAACAGTTTGCAGTTTGTGGTTGTTTAATCAGTGTAAAAGAATGGACGGGGGTCCACAGTTCACTAGTGGTGTCTCTCCATAAAAGATAACTAACATGTTGGGTGAACAAATTACAGCTGGGCAATTGACAAATAGTGAGCGCATGACAATGCATATACATGACATGATGACTACTATGATATTTAATTGGGCATTACGACAAGATACATAGACCGTTGATGTCTACGCACGCTTCTATTCTTGTAGACAGTGTTGGGCCTCCAAGAGCAGAGGTTTGTAGAACAGCAGCAAGTTTCTCTTAAGTGAATCACCCAAGGTTTATCGAACTCAGGGAGGTAGAGGTCAAAGATATTCCTCTCAAGCAACCCTGCAATTAAGATACAAGAAGTCTCTTGTGTCCCCAACACACCCAATACACTTGTCAGATGTATAGGTGCACTAGTTCGGCGAAGAGATAGTGAAATACAAGTGATAGGGATGATTATAAATAGTAACTGCAATCTGAAATAAAGATGGTAGCAAGCAAACATGTAGCAGAACTTGTTGTAAACGGTGTTTCAATGCTTAGAAACAAGGCCTAGGGATCATACTTTCACTAGTGGACACTCTCAACAATGATCTCATAACTGAATAAGTAAAAGCTACTCTTAAACACTCTCTTGTTGGATAACAAACACCATTCATTGTGTAGGGCTACAAAAGCACACCTCAAGCGGAGTAAACAAGCTCCACAACGTCATAAAGGAATCACACACGATGCGCACACTGTCACCGTCACACCGTGGAGAGTACCGGAGTTCATATTAAAGTAACCTATAGAGTGCATAATAGATAAAGAGTAACATCTACATATTCAACTAGATTAGCACAACTGAACACAAGTAAATACTACTCAGGATTATTCTCCTTCTTGATGAAGCAAGAGTACTATGTGTAGGGCTGCAAGAGCACACCTCAAAGTCTGAGTAAACAAACACCACAATTCCCAAGAATAAGCCATGATAAATGTCTAAATTATTCATAGAGTCACACAAGTACCCACACTGTCACCTTGATACCGTGTTGTCACAATGACTCCAGAAACTAGACAAAATCACTTGAGTAGCATAAACATTATTAATGCATTCAGCGATACTAGCAATACACATGATTACATAAAGATCACACCATGGGAGAGAGAGGTGAACCACATAGCTACCGGTAGAGCCCTCAGCCTCGGGGGAGAACTATTCCCTCCTCATCATGGGAGTCAGCAGCGGCGATGAAGATGGCGATGGTGTCGATGGAGATGACTCCGGGGGCAATTCCCGTCCCGGCGGCGTGCCGGAACAGAGACTTCTGTCCCCCGAAACTTGTTCTGGATGGCGGCGGCGCTGCGGAACTCTTCTGGAAATATGACTTGGTATTTTAGGGTTTTCGCGTCTGAGGCAATATATAGGCGAAGGGGCGATGTCGGCGGAGGTCCGAGGGGCCCACACCATAGGGCGGCGCGGCAAGGGGGCCCACCGCGCCGGGGTGTGGTTTGGCCACCTCGGCGCCCTCCTTCGTCTCTCCTTCGGACTCCGTGACGGTGCTGGAAAAATAGGGACGTGGCCTTTTGTTTCGTGCAATTCCGAGAATATTCGCAAAAGTACTTTTCTGGAACCAAAAACAGCAGAAAACAGGGAACTGGCACTTCGGCATCTTGTTAATAGGTTAGTCCCAGAAAATGCATAAAAGTGATATGAAGTGTATATAAAACATGTAGCAAATGGTATAATATAAGCATGGAACATCAGAAATTATAGATACGTTGGAGACGTATCAACCGTTATCCAATACATCTATGACTTATAATCCACCGCCGGGTTGTCATCCGAGTCCCCGTTGGTATTAAGTTGCAAGCAACGGATAATCGCATTAAGTAAAGCGTAATGTAAACAAACACATATGTCCGTGGACATAGCATCGTTAGGTTATCCCTAGTGGCAACAGCACATCCACAACCTTAGAACTTTCTGTCACTGTCCCAGGTTAAACGGAGGCATGAACCCACTATCTAGCATAAATACTCTCTCTTGGAGTTACAAGCATCTACTTGGCCAAAGCATCTACGAGTAACGGAAAGCATGCAAGATCTTAAATAACATATAAGATAGATTGATAATCAACTTGACATAATATTCAATATTCATCGGATCCCAGCAAACACAACATGTAGCATTACAATAATATGATCTTGATCATGTAGGGCAGCTCACAAGATCTAAACATGATGGCACAAAGTGGAGAGACAACCATCTAGCTACTGCTATGGACCCGTAGTCCAAGGATGAACTACTCACGCATCACTCCGGAGGCAGGCATGGCGATGTAGAAGCCTCCGGTGACGATTCCCCTCTCCGGCAGGGTGCCGGGAAGAGGTTCTGAACCCTCCCGAGCTAGGGTTGACGACGGCGGCGTCTCTGGAACTTTTCGTGGATATTTGCTCAGGCTTAGGGTTTTCGCGTCGGGGGGAATAAGTAGGCGAAAGGGCGGCGGCTGACGACCCCCGAGGGGCCCACACCACCCTAGGGCGCGGCAGAGGGGGGCCCGCGCCCTAGTGGTGTGGGCCCCTGTGGCTCCTCTCCGTTGCTCCTTTGCTCCGTCAGGTGTGTTCTGGAAAAATAGGGACCCCCGTGTAGTTTCGTCCAATTCCGAGAATATTTCCAGACTAGCTTTTCTGGAATACAAAAACAGCAGAAAACAGGAACTGGCACTTCGGCATCTTGTTAATAGGTTAGTCCCAAAAAATGTATAAAAGTGATATAAAGTAGATGCAAAACATGTAGCAATTGGTATAAAACAAGCATGGAACATCAAAAATTATAGATACGTTTGAGACGTATCAGCATCCCCAAGCTTAGTTCCTACTCGTCCTCGAGTAGGTAAACGATAAAAACAAAATAATTTTTGAGGTGACATGCTACCATCATAATCTTGATCATATAATATTGCAAGGCACATGTAAATGAATGAAGTGATCCAAGTCAATGGTCTATAATTTGCTACCAAATAGATAATGAGTAAACAATGAATCACACAAGCTAAACGTTTTCATGAATAGTACTTTCGAGACAAGCATCAAACAGTTTTGCATAAGTGTTAACTCATAAAGCAATAGTTTCTAATAAAAGGTATTTAATCAACACAAAGGAAGAATTAGTTTCAGCATTTGCTTCAACTTTCAACATATTTATCTCATGGATATTGTCAACACAAAGTAGTATAACAAGTCCAATACATTGCATATAACGCATGTTGTAACAAAGTTGACACTAGTGTTTGCTTGTGGAAGACAGAAAGAATAGGAAAACTGACTCAACATAAAAGTAAAAGAAAGGCCCTTCGCAGAGGGAAGCAGGGATTAAATCATGTGCTAGAGCTTTTAGGTTTTTGAAAGCATATAGAGATTGCATAAAATATTTGATACTCCTCCCAACCTTGCTAACACAAGCCATGGCTAACCGAATCCTCGGGTGCCTTCCATCAATCACATACCATGGAGGAGTATCTATTTTTGAGAGGTGTTTGTTAATTGTCAACGAATGGTAGCGGGTGAGAACAGTATTCTACCTGTCGAACGGACTTTTAAGAGCGGCTCCCATGAAGGACGTTATTTCTACCAGCAAGGCAGATCATCCCTCTTTCTCTTTGGTTTACACACATTCAGGTATTTCACTGTTTGTCATTGCTTACTGATGAATCAGGGCAAAAGTGTGAAGAGAATTAATTGGTTAAAGTTGTAATTAATTGGGACTGGGCACCCCGTTGCCAGCTCTTTTTGCAAGTTATTGGATAAGCGGATGTATATGCCACTAGTCCAGGTGTAAAAGTCCATTCACAAATAGAATAAAGAATAACCACACTAATTCCTCATGAGCTAGTAAACATTGACACAAAAAGGGAATAATAACATTTTGAATAATTTAAAGGTAGCACATGAAAAATTTACTTGGAGTGGCAAGGAAATACCACATATAGGTAGTTATGGTGGACACAAATGGCATGGATTTTGGCTCAAGGATTTGGATGCACGAGAAGCATTCCCTCTCAGTACAGAGTTTAGGCTAGCAAGGTTATGTAAGCAAACAAGAATATCAACCCGTACACCAAGTTTTATATGACAAACATATTGCAAACGTTATAAGACTTCATACCGTCTTCCTTGTTAACCAAACCCTGTTATTAGAAAATATCTAGACCTTAGAGATACCACCGATGCAAACCAAATTTTCAACAAGCTTTACGGTAGTTCTTCACTAATAGGCTTAACTCATGTGATGCACAATTTAATCATGATCTACTTGTTAACTCAAAACAATTGACAAGCATCAAGTTATCCATTAGTGATCTACAAGATTAAGCAAGTTTTTCCTTATACCAATTACCACATGCAACATTTTCTGAACCAACCAAACACCAATCAATTTATTTAATCAACTCTCCAAACAAATATAAGTGAAGCAAGAGAGTACTTTCTACAAAAGAAAGCTAATAGCTCTGACAAGAGATACATGAAAACAAGAGCTAAAAGCTGAACAGCGCTAGATATGAATACTCAACAAATATAAGTGAAGAATAGGAGTATTCTCATGAAAAAGCGGAGCGTGTCTCTCTCCCAATCAAGAATGCTAGGGTCCAGTCAAGCTTTATTGAAAATAAAAATGCAATACTGAAAATAAAAGCACACAGACGCTCCAAGAAAAGCACATATGATGTGAAAGAATTAAAATATAGTTTCACTAGAGATGACCTGATAATTTTGACGATGAAGAAGGGGATGCCTTGGGCATCCCCAAGCTTAGACGCTTGAGTCTTCTTGAAATATGCTGGGGAGATCCATGGGAGCCTCCCCAAGCTTAAGCTCTTCACTCTTCTTGATCCTATTATATCATCCTTCTCTCTTGACCCTTGAAAACTTCCGTCACACCAAACTCAAAGTAGATCTCATTAGAGGGTTAGTGCATAATCAAAAATTCACATGTTCTATATAGACGCAATATGATTTGTTACTTTAAACATTAGCTACAGCCACTGATGTTATGTGAAGCTCTTCCACCCAAAAAAGAATTTCACTCAACACTAGTAAAAGAGAGAATGCAAAATAAAAAGGCATAATCTGTCTAAAACAGAACAGTCCGCAAAGACGAATTTTTTCAAGGCACTTACGACGCTCAGATCGAGAAACTTTGAACTAATGAAAGATTCAGACATTCATAAAGATTACGCACAAAAAATTTCAGATTTAATTAACAATCTGGTGATTTTAGGAATTTCGTACAGTGAACAGCAAAAATCTGTTTCTGCGCAGCAATCAAAATTAAGCATCGTCTTAACATTAGAGGCTACTCTTGGCACAACAATGCGAGAAAATAAAGATACAAAGGAGTTGCTACAGAAGTAAACATCCTCCTTGACTCAATAAAAGAAAAATTGCAGAAGTAAAAATAATGGGTTGCCTCCCATAAGCGCTTTTCTTTAACGCCTTTTATCTAGGCACAAAGCATTGATAACCCCCAAGAGCAAGGGATCACTGTATCACCTCTCAATGTGGAAGTAAGGTATCGATCCGCAGGAGCAAGAAGGAAAAGTTATCTATTCCCTACAACTAAAGTGTCACAAGTTTTTGTTGATTATGCACTAACCAAGTTTAAGGAGCAAGGTGGTTGGTTTGATGGATGTAAAAGTGTCCCAATCCTCTTCTTTGCAAGAGGACAAGACAAGGTAGTAGCAAGTGAAAGCTCTCAAAGAGAGAAAGCCCAATCCTCTATGTAGCAAGAGGACAAGCTCAAGTGTGTGTTTCTAGGATGCTTGGAAATAAGGCCTAGGGATCATACTTTCACTAGTGGACACTCCCAACAATTGAATACAAAGATATTTCCTCTTCACTTTGCTACTCTGAACTATTCTCCCGTTGGATAGAAATACCAATCTACTGCGTAGGGCTACAAGAGCACACCTTAAAGTCTGAGTGAACAAACACCACAATATCATAGAACACCAAGACCATCATGTAGGGCTACAAAAGCACACCTTAAAGTCTGTCTTCCACATCTAGGGAACCCCAAGGTCACTATGAGCACCCCAAAATAGTATTAAACAAACACCACAATTTTATAGTGACATCCAACACAAAGAATAACTCATGGTAAGTATTTCTGTAACGTTTAGCCTAAGAGTCACACACGGTGCACACACTGTCAACTTCACACCATGGGACAAAGGTGACTCCGGAAATCACATTAATAAAACCACTTGAGTAGCACAAACAATGAAGGAGAAACATCCATGAATTCAATTAGATTACAAGAGAGATCAACCACATAGCTACCGGTAGAGCCCTCAGCCCCGATGAAGAACTACTCCCTCCTCATCATGGGAGGCAGCAACGGCGATGAAGATGTTGATGATGAACACGCCGGAGGGGGGTGGAGCCCTCCGGAGGTGATTCCGGCGGCGTTTCCCCCTCCGATCTTCTCCGGCGGCAGCCTTCTGACTCTGTTTCGTGGTTTTCTGTTTCTCCGCCGCCTCCTTTCGCGAAACGCCAGGAGACCTTTTTTATAGGCGTTTTTAGGTCAAGACGAAGTCGGTGGACGAAAAATCGACGGCAACGGAGCTCCGAGGTGGAAACGAGATCGGCCCACGCGGCCATGTACTTTTGGCCGCGTGGTACCCTCCCATTTGCAGCCTGTTGGGCTTCTGGTCTTCAATTTAAGCCCACTGCGTTCGTCTCGAAAATTCTGAACCGTGCTCTTTGACCTTGCCCTTTTGGAGTTCCGAAGCTCCCGGAAAGTCTGAAACACTAAAAAAGACGTTTTCTGGAAAAGCAGGGTTAATTCCAAATAAATGGGAAAACTATGAAGTATTCCCAAAATCATTATAAAACATTGATATAACCCTTATATGATGCAAATATGATTGGAATATAAGCAATTAAAGTGCAAAGTTCATGTATGCATTTTACATGCATCAAGCATGCATCAAGTATTACCAAATGAAGAAGCATCAACAATCTTACGCTTACCTTTCCTACCGTTACTCTTATCTTTAGGAAATATTTGGTTACATATAGGTGAGGAGGCGAAATTCATAACTCCTTGGCCCATGTCTATTGTCGCTCCAAAGCGTTTCAGCAGAGATATCCCAAGCGTAATTTGTCCTGTTCCTGCACATTCAATGACAACATAATCAATAGATACTGTTATCCCCAGGAGTTTTGTAAATACCCCTTCGGCTGCTCCTTTTGGTATTTTAATGGTATTATCAGCCAGAGCTATCAGATTCTCACTTTGGAAAGCTCCCAAAGGTTTAAGGAATCATAAATTTCCCTAGACATTAAACAAAATTCAGAGATGATATCACATCGAGCGTGGAAGGTTTCACCATTGATAACAACTTTCACAGATGGAATCCATCCCGATGGTTCAAAGTTTATTGGCTCATTATCATAATGTTCACAAATCTGATTATACCTTTCTTTTAGACCAGATATATTTGTTTCAAGAGCATTTAATCTATCATTTATGCTTGTGAGAACTGAATCAATTTTACTAATTGGAGGGCTAGAAATTGTAATCAACTTTTTAATAGCATTAAAAGCTTGATCACCATCATGACGAAGGAAATCTGCTCCTACCACAGCATCTAAAGCATATCTGTAGCAAAGAACAAGACCAAAATAGAAGCTACTGAGGAGCAGGCTTAGAGTCATTTTAGGTTCAGTTTTAGCATAGGACTCAAATATTCTAGACCAAGCATCTTTAAAACTCTCCTCACTCCCTTGCTTGAAAGTAAAAATCTCTTCTTCAGGTGACATTACTACTGGAACAGGGCTAGACATGATAACTAACAGAAAACAAAACTGAAAATAAACTAAATGCAAGTAACTAATTTTTTTGTGTTTTTGTTAATTGAAAGCAAACAAGATAAAATAAAATAAACTAAGCAAGACAAAAACAAAGTAAAGAGATTGGAAGCGTGAAACTCCCCTTGCAGAAGACTGCTGTCTCCCCGGCAACGGCGCCAGAAAAAGAGCTTGATGGCGTGAATCACACGCTCGTTGGGAGACCCCAAGAGGAAGGTATGATGCAGTTCAGCAGCAAGTTTTCCCTCAGAAAGAAACCAAGGTTATCGAACCAGTAGGAGTAGCAACTCTTCAGAAAGTTGTTGGTGGCGCCGTTACTCGATCACCAACGCGAAACCTGCACACAACACAATCAAACTACTTTGCCCCAACGAAACAGTGAGGTTGTCAATCTCACCGGCTTGCTGAAAACAAAGGATTAAACGTGTGGTGTGGAAAATGAGTATTAAATTGCACAGAATGAAAAGGAACAGTTTGCAGTTTGTGGTTGTTTAATCAGTGTAAAAGAATGGACGGGGGTCCACAGTTCACTAGTGGTGTCTCTCCATAAAAGATAACTAACATGTTGGGTGAACAAATTACAGCTGGGCAATTGACAAATAGTGAGCGCATGACAATGCATATACATGACATGATGACTAC
Source organism: Poa pratensis (assembly GCA_947311845.1). Taxonomy (NCBI): domain Eukaryota; kingdom Viridiplantae; phylum Streptophyta; class Magnoliopsida; order Poales; family Poaceae; genus Poa; species Poa pratensis. The sequence continues at coordinate 35,699,227 of CAMZMU010000087.1, forward strand.
TATGATATTTAATTGGGCATTACGACAAGATACATAGACCGTTGATGTCTACGCACGCTTCTATTCTTGTAGACAGTGTTGGGCCTCCAAGAGCAGAGGTTTGTAGAACAGCAGCAAGTTTCTCTTAAGTGAATCACCCAAGGTTTATCGAACTCAGGAGGTAGAGGTCAAAGATATTCCTCTCAAGCAACCCTGCAATTAAGATACAAGAAGTCTCTTGTGTCCCCAACACACCCAATACACTTGTCAGATGTATAGGTGCACTAGTTCGGCGAAGAGATAGTGAAATACAAGTGATAGGGATGATTATAAGTAGTAACTGCAATCTGAAATAAAGATGGCAGCAAGCAAACATGTAGCAGAACTTGTTGTAAACGGTGTTTCAATGCTTAGAAACAAGGCCTAGGGATCATACTTTCACTAGTGGACACTCTCAACAATGATCTCATAACTGAATAAGTAAAAGCTACTCTTAAACACTCTCTTGTTGGATAACAAACACCATTCATTGTGTAGGGCTACAAAAGCACACCTCAAGCCGGAGTAAACAAGCTCCACAACGTCATAAAGGAATCACACACGATGCGCACACTGTCACCGTCACACCGTGGAGAGTACCGGAGTTCATATTAAAGTAACCTATAGAGTGCATAATAGATAAAAAGTTTTGAGAGGTGTTTGTTAATTGTCAACGAATGGTAGCGGGTGAGAACAGTATTCTACCTGTCAAACGGACTTTTAAGAGCGGCTCCCATGAAGGACGTTATTTCTACCAGCAAGGCAGATCATCCCTCTTTCTCTTTGGTTTACACACATTCAGGTATTTCACTGTTTGTCATTGCTTACTGATGAATCAGGGCAAAAGTGTGAAGAGAATTAATTGGTTAAAGTTGTAATTAATTGGGACTGGGCACCCCGTTGCCAGCTCTTTTTGCAAGTTATTGGATAAGCGGATGTATATGCCACTAGTCCAGGTGTAAAAGTCCATTTGACAAATAGAATAAAGAATAACCACACTAATTCCTCATGAGCTAGTAAACATTGACACAAAAAGAGAAATATTTTGAAGGTTTTAAAGGTAGCACATGCAAATTTACTTGGAATGGCTTGAAATACCATGCATAGGAATTTTTTGGTGGACTCTTTGGGATAACTTGGTTTTAAGGATTTGGATGCACGAGCAGCATTCCCGCTCAGTACAAGTGAAGGCTAGCAATAGACTGGGAAGCGACAACCACGAGAGCGATAACGGTCATAATCATGCTTGCGACAAAATAAAATTAACGGAGGCATAAAAACGATACTAAAACTCTGAGGCAAAATAGATCATCAAGGCTTAATTGACTTTTATTTTTCAGTCATAACATGTGTGAGCATGTGCCAAGTCGATTCAAGTGAATTATTCAGAGGAGGATACCACAATACCATACCATCTTATGAACAGGACAATGCATGTTGATATCAAAATAACATAATATGCACTATTAGCTAGTTGAGACTAACCATAAGAAAACATAAACTACTAAACAGTATTATTCACACATCATTTTTAAGTTTCAACAAGTAATCCATTAACCAAGTAAACATTGAAAACAGAGGATAAAATATGTGACGATCCACTTATTAATGTAACTGGTGTTTGATGCTAAGATAAATAGATAATAAAATACAGCCGCTTCAAGTTTAGTTAAGTTCCTATGTTGCTCAAAAAACAAAGTTTAAAGGTTTGCAAACCGTGGGGTTATTGATGAAGAGGGATGCGGGGACATCCCCAAGCTTATGACTTTGGTAATTCTTCAATATTCCATAGTTTGGTGTTCCTTCATTCTCTGTGAAAAAACTTCAACACAAAAACTTTCCCATTCTTTTCTGCGGTTAGACATTAGTACAATAGATAATATTTCCCAAGTGCTACTATTAAACCAAATAAAATTTTGTTTTTAAGTTACAGAAAGGTTGCTTAAATGGCCAACTTATAAATGAAAGGTAAGAACCATTAAAAATCAAATGAAAACGAAAAGAGGCCACTCTTGCAACAAAAGTCAGAATCTGTCCAGAAAAACAGCAGCTGGAAAACGCAATTTTTAGGTGCACTTAAACATGCCCGAAATTTTAGCCAATTTTTGTACATGCAGAGGATTAGGTGCTACAACATCAGTAATTTTTTCGTGATTTTTAGAGCTTCCAGTAAAATATGAAAAATCGCGCAATAAGCAGTAGATACCGAAAACAGAAAATCACTTTTTACATATGTATCAACTAAGCTAAATGGATAAAACTTGGTACTTTATTTTTGATAAACTAAGAAACCAGAGGCTAAGCAAGACCTAAACATGCTAGCTACAGCAAGGAAAACTCTAAATAAAAATCAAAAGTAAAACCCAAATAAAATTAAAATAAAGAACCAAACAAAGAAGCAAAACAAAAGAAAATTTTTTGTTATTTTGAATTTATAAGTGAAAGTAAAGAAGCAATCGAAACCAAATAAGGAGCCTAATAAAACTAAAGAAGGTAAAACCAAGACATATAAAAGCAATTATAATACAAGTTAAGACAATACATATCATGTGGACGGGTAATATAGAGTATGAACGAGACAACCTCATGTTAGTTGATGAATAGGGGGATGACTCGGGCATCCCCAAGCTTAGATGATTGTATCTTCTTGAATATGTTCTTGGGATGCACCTACACATCCCCAAGCTTGAGCTCTTGCGTCTTCTTATTCATCTCATATCACCATATTGATTAGATCTTATAAGCTACATCCACATAAAACTTCACAAAACTCATTAGTAGGGTTAGTACTCATTAAATAAAATCCACTCATGTTCAAGCATTGACAAGTTTTATAATTTTTCAACATTAGCCACTGTATATACTAAGGTGTTCATGATTTCCGTTGTCCGTCGAAAAACTAATGAAACTAACACAAGTACAATATTGAATAAACAAAGAAATCTGTCAAAACTGAACAGTCCGTAAAGATGGCATTCAACGAGATAGTTAAGTAGCTCAAATCGAAAAACTTTAGTCTAATGAAAGAAGATAATAATCTCAGGTTTATGCACAAAAATTTTCAAGTCAAAATACTATTCTGAGATTTATCACGATTTTATTTACAGAGAAGCACAAAATCTGTCTAAACAGAACAGTCAGTAAAGATCGAATTTTTCGACCTATCTACGTACCTTAAATCAGAAAAAGTTAGTCTAATGAAAGAAAGCTAATAAGCATCACTTTGCACTCAAGAAATTTCAGATCAAGATCACGTTCTGGTGATTTTAAACATTTAATACGGTGGAGCACAGAAAATCTGTTTCTGGACAGCAAAGTAAAACTATCAACTTTCAATTAACTAGACTATAATTAGCATTTTATTTTTATGTACAGAGGTATATATACAATATTTACATGTTTTTAATGAAAAGCTTCCATGGAAAGATTTGTTTTGGTTTCATAGGCATGAACACAAGTGTTCAAGGTCGACCCCCATTTAACCATTACTCATCTTTCCAATCACTTTTCTTTTTGAAAACGTTTTTAGATAACAACTACACCTAATTTTTTTTGTAATTCGCATTCCCTATCCATAGTAAGATAAAGAACAACTTAATACTGAAAATAAAAACTACTTAGAGATAAAGCAAACAAGTGCACACAAGAACATTAACCTACGCTATGGCTCCCCGGCAACGGCGCCAGAAAAGGTCTTGATAACCCACAAGTATAGGGGATCGCGTGTAGCCTTTTCGATAAGTAAGAGTGTCGAACCCAACGAGGAGCTAAAGGTAGGATAAGTATTCTCTCAAGTTCTATCAACCACTGATACAACTCTACGCACACTAAACGTTTGCATTATCTAGAAATAAAACTACTAGCAATACGGGTATGAGAGTAGTTTTGCAAGATAATAAATACAAGAAAGTAAATGTTAGTGCTGCAGCAATAAAATACACTAAGTAACCATATACTAACAGTACCATGAGTGTGGAAAAGTGGTGGTAATTGTGGTGGCTTTGTCCAAGATTAATTAGTGAAGGTACTTGGTTCATTGTCTTCGATGCAGTTTTCTATGTGGGAGAGGCTAAATATACATGCACTCCACTACTTGGGATTACAAGTACTATATGATTGGATTGTTAGAAAGCATCCGCAAATACTAACAATGCATTAAGGTTTCCCCAACCATAGCCTTAAGTTCAAGGTCCTCTTACTCCCATACGTGCAACTAATCGGTTCGCGTTCTCAGGTTTCTGTCACTCCGGCAGAACTTCCCCCGCTTCGTTACAAATACTACCAACCCTAGGGTGTTTGATCCATGCGCGCACAAGTATAATGGACACCAAAGGACAGCACCATATAGACATACAACTCTAATGAACCTCATGCATTCAATTAAGCAATCAAAAGACAAATAAACTACGGAAACATGATGTAAATCATAGGATAAATATTATAGCATCAAACACCATGTTTACATAGGACGGTACAGAGGTTTGTGGGAGGATGAACCACTGAATACAAGGAGGAGATGGTGATGGAGATGGCGGTGAAGACGGCGGAGAGGGGCAGCGCGGCGGCGGCGCGGCGGTGCGGGGAACTCCTTTCCCCGCCGCCGGCAAGCTTGGGGAGCGCCGCCCCTTAGCCTCCCTCCTTCATGGCTTCTTGGGAGCCCTCCCCCATGGAGATGGGATCCATGGGGGAGGCAAAAACGTGGCTTTTGGTGGCTGAAATTCGTGGGTGGAGGAGTCCTCCACGAATTAGGTTTCCTCCCTTTATATATCTTCTCGGATTTCCGTCACCCCTTTTAGGGTTCCACCAAAACGGGCCTACAGGCCGCGTCCGAACTCCGATTGGGCTGATCTCGGGCTTAAAATCTTCGTATGGAAAATTGTGACAACTTTCGTAACAGCCAGGTCTCCATTTGACGTCATCTTCGAGGGTCAAACTGGCAAACTTCGTAAAAAGTTCTCAGACAGATTTCAGGAAAGTCCCAATTCGACTCCAACAAGGTTTCCTCTTGTATTCTTGATAATTTCTACACATCAAAGAGTAAAACAAGAACATTGTGCACTTTTGCAACTATTAGTAGGTTAGTCCAAATAAATAATAAACTTAATATAAAACAAGTGCTAAAAGCATAAAAATGGCATGAAACAATCAAAAATTATAGATACGTTTTGGACGTATCAATGGTCCTATATTGGTTGATAATATTAATTGTACTACTAATGAAAGTGGGATTGGAGAGGTCTTGACTTTATTTAGATGGAGCCCCATACCTCTTGAGAATGATCAATCATCTTGTTATAAAATTGTTAAAAGTGGATTTGAAAGTTTTAATCCCACTATTTTTGAGCTTGATAAGAATTATGTGTTTTTAGATCATGAAAAGCATGCTTTATGTGATAGTTATATTGTTGAGTTTGTTCATGATGCTACTGAAAATTATTATGAGAGAGGAAAATATGGTTGTAAAATTTTCATGGTACTAAAACACCTCTCATGTTGAAAGTTCTGAAGTTATTTCGTTTTATCTTCCTATGCTTGTCACTTTGTTCTTCATGAATTTATTTGTGTACAAGATTCCTATGCATAGGAAGTGGGTTAGACTTAAATGTGTTTCGAATTTGCTTCTTGATGCTCCTTTTGCTTCATTTTCTATTTTTATGTGAGCATCTTTAAAACTATCAAGCCTAGCTAAAAGGCATTAAAGAAAAGCGCTTATGGGAGGCAACCCATTTTATTTTTCTGCAATTTTTCTTTTATTGAGTCAAGGAGGTTGTTTACTTCTGTAGCAACTCCTTTGTATCTTTATTTTCTTGCATTGTTGTGCCAAGAGTAGTCTCTAATGATAAGATGATGCTAGATTTTGATTGCTGCGTAGGAAAGATTTCTGCTGTTCACTGTACGAAATTCCTAAAATCACCAGATTGTGAATTAAATCTGAATTTTTTGTGCGTAATCCTGATATATGTATGCATCTTTCGTTAGTTCAACGTTTTTCGATTTGAGTCCCGTAAGTGCCTCGAAAAAATTCATCTTTACTGGCTGTTCTGTTTTGACAGATTCTGTCTCTGTTTTTTGCATTGTCTCTTGTGGGCTTTAAGCAAGGTTCTCTAGACGTGGAGGGCTGTAGCTAATGTTTTATTGAGTTCTTGCAATGTGTCACAACAGAACCAGTGGATTAAAGTTTTTGAGTACTAACCCCTCTAATGAGAATTACGTTGAGTTTGGTGTGGCGGAAGTTTTCAAGGGTCAAGAGGGAAGAGTGATATAATAGGATGAAGAAGAGTGAAGAGCTCAAGCTTGGGAGGCTCCCATGGATCTCCCCAGCATATTTCAAGAAGACTCAATCGTCTAAGCTTGGGGATGCCCAAGGCATCCCCTTCTTCATCGGCAAAATTATCAGGTCATCTCTAGTGAAACTATATTTTAATTCTTTCACATCATATGTGCTTTTCTTGGAGCGTCTGTGTGCTTTTATTTTCAGTATTGCATTTTATTTTCAATAAAGCTTGACTGGACCCTAGCATTCTTGATTGGGAGAGAGACACGCTCCGCTTTTTCATGAGAATACTCCTATTCTTCACTTATATTTGTTGAGTATTCATATCTAGCGCTGTTCAGCTTTTAGCTCTTGTTTTCATGTATCTCTTGTCAGAGCTATTAGCTTTCTTTTGTAGAAAGTACTCTCTTGCTTCACTTATATTTGTTTGGAGAGTTGATTAAATAAATTGATTGGTGTTTGGTTGGTTCAGAAAATGTTGCATGTGGTAATTGGTATAAGGAAAAACTTGCTTAATCTTGTAGATCACTAATTTGGATAACTTGATGCTTGTCAATTGTTTTGAGTTAACAAGTAGATCATGATTAAATTTGTGCATCACATGAGTTAAGCCTATTAGTGAAGAACTACCGTAAAGCTTGTTGAAAATTTGGTTTGCATCGGTGGTATCTCTAAGGTCTAGATATTTTCTAATAACAGGGTTTGGTTAACAAGGAAGACGGTATGAAGTCTTATAACGTTTGCAATATGTTTGTCATATAAAACTTGGTGTACGGGTTGATATTCTTGTTTGCTTACATAAACCTTGCTAGCCTAAACTCTGTACTGAGAGGGAATGCTTCTCGTGCATCCAAATCCTTGAGCCAAAATCCATGCCATTTGTGTCCACCATAACTACCTATATGTGGTATTTCCTTGCCACTCCAAGTAAATTTTTCATGTGCTACCTTTAAATTATTCAAAATGTTATTATTCCCTTTTTGTGTCAATGTTTACTAGCTCATGAGGAATTAGTGTGGTTATTCTTTATTCTATTTGTCAAATGGACTTTTACACCTGGACTAGTGGCATATACATCCGCTTATCCTCTAATTTGCAAAAAGAGCTGGCAACGGGGTGCCCAGTCCCAATTAATTACAACTTTAACCATTAATTCTCTTCACACTTTTGCCCTGATTCATCAGTAAGCAATGACAAACAGTGAAATACCTGCATGTGTGTAAACCAAAGAGAAAGAGGGATGATCTGCCTTGCTGGTAGAAATAACGTCCTTCATGGGAGCCGCTCTTAAAAGTCCGTTTGACAGGTAGAATACTGTTCTCACCCGCTACCATTCGTTGACAATTAACAAACACCTCTCAAAAATAGATACTCCTCCATGGTATGTGATTGATGGAAGGCACCCGAGGATTCGGTTAGCCATGGCTTGTGTTAGCAAGGTTGGGAGGAGTATCAAATATTTTATGCAATCTCTATATGCTTTCAAAAACCTAAAAGCTCTAGCACATGACTTAATCCCTGCTTCCCTCTGCGAAGGGCCTTTCTTTTACTTTTATGTTGAGTCAGTTTTCCTATTCTTTCTGTCTTCCACAAGCAAACACTAGTGTCAACTTTGTTACAACATGCGTTATATGCACGTATTGGACTTGTTATACTACTTTGTGTTGACGATATCCATGAGATAAATATGTTGAAAGTTGAAGCAAATGCTGAAACTTAATTCTTCCTTTGTGTTGATTGAATACCTTTTATTAGAAACTATTGCTTTATGAGTTAACACTTATGCAAAACGCTTTGATGCTTGTCTTGAAAGTACTATTCATGAAAACGTTTAGCTTGTGTGATTCATTGTTTACTCATTATCTATTTGGTAGCAAATTATAGACCATTGACTTGGATCACTTCATTCATTTACATGTGCCTTGCAATATTATATGATCAAGATTATGATGGTAGCATGTCACCTAAAAAATTATTTGTTTTTATCGTTTACCTACTCGAGGACGAGTAGGAACTAAGCTTGGGGATGCTGATACGTCTCAAACGTATCTATAATTTTTGATGTTCCATGCTTGTTTTATATCAATTGCCACATGTTTTATATACACTTTATATCATTTTTATACATTTTTGGGACTAACCTATTAACAAGATGCCACAGTGCCAGTTCCTGTTTTCTGCTGTTTTTGTATTCCAGAAAAGCTAGTCTGGAAATATTCTCGGAATTGGACGAAAATTTACGGAGGCCCCTATTTTACCAGAAGACTCCATGGGCCAGAAGGACAAGTCCGGGGGAGGCCCGAGGGCCCCACACGTGGGCTGGGCGCGGCCAGAATCTCCGGCGCCCTAGGGTGGTGTCGCCTCCTCGTGCACCGCCTCGCGACGCCCTTTGGACTATATATTGCCCCTGACCTAAAACTCACGGAACAATTGACGATTTCCCCAGAAAAGTTCCAGAGCTCCGCCGCCATCCGAAACCAAGTTTCGGGGGTCAGAATTCCTGTTCTGGCACCCTGCCGGGACGGGGATTGACCCCCGGAGCCTTCTCCATCGACGCCACGCCTCCATCATGCTCCGTGAGTAGTTCCCCCATGGACTACGGGTTCTAGCTGTAGCTAGTTGGTACACTCTCTCCCATGTACTTCAATACAATGATCTCATGAGCTGCCTTACATGATTGAGATCCATATGATGTAATCGGTGTTGTGTTTGTTGGGATCCGATGAATATTGAATACTATGTCAAGTTGATTATCAATCTATCTTATATGTTATTTAAGATCTTGCATGCTCTCCGGTACTTGTGGTTACCTTGATCAAGTAGTTGCCTGTATCTCCAAGAGGAGTATTTATGCTAGATAGTGGGTTCATGCCTCCATTTAATCTGGGACAGTGACAGAAAGTTCTAAGGTTGTGGATGTGCTGTTGCCACTAGGGGTAACCCAACGATGCTATGTCCACGGGCATATGTGTTTGTTTACATTACGCACTTTACTTAATGCAATTATCCGTTGCTTGCAACTTAATACCAACGGGGGACTCGGATGACAACCCGGCGGTGGATTATTAGTCATAGAGCTGTTGGATAACGGTCTATGTATCTTGTCGTAATGCCCAATTAAATATCATAGTAGTCATCATGTCATATATATGCATTGTCATGCGCTCAATATTCTGTCAATTGCCCAACTGTAATTTGTTCACCCAACACTTGTTATTGGAGAGTTACCACTAGTGTAGATAGCTGGGAACCCCGGTCCATCTGTAATCATCATTGCTTTCCGTCAACTCCACGCAAGCAACTATTTTCTGGTGCCATTGCTTCTGTGTTACTGCTACTATTGCTCTATATTACTGCTGCTTTCACATCACGTTTGTTACTAGTGCTTTCTCAGGTGTGGTGGAATTGACAACTCCGCTGCTAAGGCTTATAAGTATTCTTTGTCTCCCCTTGTGTCGAATCAATAAATTTGGGTTTTACTTCCCTTGAAGACTGTTGCGATCCCCTATACTTGTGGGTTATCAATGAACTACTCACGCATCACTCCGGAGGCAGGCATGGCGATGTAGAAGCCTCCGGTGACGATTCCCCTCTCCGGCAGGGTGCCGAGAAGAGGTTCTGAACCCTCCCGAGCTAGGGTTGACGGCGGCGGCGGCGTCTCTGGAACTTTTCGTGGATATTTGCTCAGGCCCTTAGGGTTTTCGCGTCGGGGGGAATAAGTAGACGAAAGGGCGGCGACTGACGACCCCCGAGGGGCCCACTCCACCTAGGGCGCGGCAGAGGGGGGAACCGCGCCCTAGTGGCGTGTGGGGCCCTTGTGGCTCCTCTCCGTTGCTCCTTTACTCCGTCAGGTGTGTTCTGAAAAAATAGGGACCCCCGTGAAGTTTCGTCCAATTCCGAGAATATTTCCAGACTAGCTTTTCTGGAATACAAAAACAGCAGAAAACAGGAACTGGCACTTCGGCATCTTGTTAATAGGTTAGTCCCAAAAAATGTATAAAAGTGATATAAAGTAGATGCAAAACATGTAGCAATTGGTATAAAACAAGCATGAAACATCAAAAATTATAGATACGTTTGAGACGTATCAAGCACCATAGCAAAGCATTAAAACTTGATGAAAACATGTGATCATCAAGTCATAGCAATCCCCTCCGGTTGTCCCAATTGTTGTCACTTTGGGGCCTCGGGTTCCAGACAGTAACATGTGTAACAACTTGCAGATACAATCTAAAGCAACAATTATACTTTAAATCTAAGATCATGCCACTCGTGCACTAGTGACAAGCAATGAACACAACAAGATTGCAGCAACAATAACTCACAAACAACATGGATAGACTGATCATAATGTAACAATTCATCGGATCCCAACAGACACAACACCGATTACATCAGATGGATCTCAATCATGTAAGGCAGCTCATGAGATCATTGTATTGAAGAACATGGGAGAGAGAGTACCAACTAGCTACAGCTAGAACCCGTAGTCCATGGGGAAACTACTCACAGAGCATCATGGAGGCGGCAACGTCGATGGAGAAGGATCCCGGGGGTCAATCCCCGTCCCGGCAGGGTGCCGGAACAGGAACTTTTGACCCCGGATTAGGGTTTTTGGTGGCGGCGGAGCTCTGTAACTTTTTTGGAGAAATCCTTCGACGTGTGTGAGTTTTAGGTCAGGACGATATTTATGGGCGAAGAGGCGACGCGAGGCGGTGGACAAGTCGTCCAGGTGGGTCCCAGGCGCGGTTGACCCTGGACCACGCCTGGGGGTTGTCTGGTGGTTGTGTGCCTCCCCCGGACTTGTCCTTCTGCCTCCCGGGTCTTCTGGTGAAAAAAAATTTCTGTAAAAAAATTTGGATTTTTCTCAGCACTTTGGATTTTGGACCTGTTCTGCGATGCACATACATAATAAACAGAAACTGGCACTGGGTTAATAGGTTGGTCCAATAAAATGTGCCAAAATGATATAAAAACATAATAAACACATGTGGCATTGTTATAAAACAAGCATGAAACATCAAAAATTATAGATACGTTTGAGACGTATCAGTACCACCAGCGGTAGTACCGCCCTTGGGAGGGAGCGAGTACCATAGAGGTGGTACCACGTCTGGACAGGTTACAGCAGTACAACTCCTAGGAGGAGTGGTACTACCGCAATCGGGTCAGGTACTACCACATGACATGAAAGTCTTCAACGATCAATTCTTGGGTGAATTATTCGAAAATAGGATGGCTATGGGGTGCGTTTTGTTTGTGCTCATGATATCAAATCCCTCCTTACCTTTCCGTAGAGGGTCCCTCTTAATAGCACGGTGTTCATAATACAAAAGAATAAACAAAAGCTCCCGAAATACCGTCCTTTCTTTTTCAAGGGGGCACCGAACCACATGTCATCACCGAAAGCACCTATATATAGCTCAAATACACTTAGTCCGATAATTGCATTTTCATCAACCGCAAAACCATTTAGAGAGTGAAATGATCCGTTGTAGCCATTCAATGCTTCCAAAATTTGCTTTCCCATTGTCCTAAATTCCTTGTGTCTCATTGTGAATCAAATATTTCCAACTTTCTGGATGATTTCAAGCTGTAGGTATCTTTGTGGCATGTTTCATTTGTAGGATTGAAACCAGTTGTTGCAAGAATTCTGTAATTTGCACTGCATTTTACAAGATTTTTCATTATCTTCATTTTTTTGAAAGAACATTAACTTCAATCAGTACTAAGGGAGGTTTATTTGTTATGTTATATTAAGCAACCCTCATTTGACTTTTTTCCATGTAATTTTCATTAATGGTTTTCATGTTCTTGTAGTTTTAGAATTCAGAAAAATTTAAAAAACACAATAATAACACAGAAAACAACAACACTACAAAAAATCACCGACAACATGTTTGGTTGGTGGGAAATAGACATAAGGAATGGGAGTTTAGGCTATAAAGACTTTTATTCCTTTGATTGGTTGGAGGGAATGGGAATTAGTGAGGCAAGAGGCAAGAGAATTCATGTGTAACTCCCACTAATCTATTACCTTGGGGGACCCTGGTAATTGAAACGAGGGATGGGGAAGAGGCGTTGAATTCCCATTCCCCTTCCCTGTGATAGCCAAACAAGCTGCGATAGGAGCAATATATAAATACGCAGAAACACCCGCCTTGCTTTCTCGCGTCTTCTCCCTTCTTCTCTGCCCCTCACACCTTTCTTCCCCACCTCTACTCCTGCCGGAACCCGTGATCCCGGCGTGAGCATCTCACGCGCACTTCACCTCATCTTCCCGGATCCAACCTCGTCACACTCGCCGGAGTCAAGAGATAGAACCAAACAAGAGATAGAACCAAACAAGCCCTGCCCGATTCGCCGACCGCGTCGGTGGCCACGCCCAGATCTGCGAGATCGCCACCGACCACGCCCCGCCTTCTCCGAGGTACAGCGGGCAAGCCGTATCCCTCAGATCCGCACTTCTCTTCCACTCATCTCCGATGCGCAGCTGCTGATTGGCCGAAACTGTGCGGGGGCTGCAGTAATGTTCCAGGGATCCCTCGGGCTCGGACGCCGCGCGTACTGAGCGGCATCTAGTCGGCGGCGTGCTCCTGCGGCGGCGACTCGGGCGAGATGCAGCGGAACGGGGTGGTGGAATGCACCGCCTGCCGCTCCCGGCTGGTGGTGCCGAGCCCGCGGAGTGTTTCCAGGGCGTACGACAAGCACCACGACAAGATAACGTCCAAGTTCCGCGCGCTCAAATTCCTCCTCGTCGTCGGCGACTGCATGCTCGTCGGCCTCCAGGTTTGGTTCCACCTCTCTTTGACAATCATCGAACTACTACGTTATTAGCAGTTCAATCCGTCGCTCGCAAATATCCTGTAACAACCAACAAGTAGTAGGTTACAATCTTATGATTAGCTTTCTGATAGAGATAATTGAATTAAGCTAGAGATCTGTGTTCATGATCAGGGTCCGTGCACTCACTATTTACCTCTTGGCTGCAGCCCATCCTAGTGTTCATGTCAAAAGTCGATGGGAAGTTCCAGTTCAGCCCCATCAGTGTTAACTTTTTGACGGAGGTTGCAAAAGTCATATTTGCTCTAGTGATGCTAATTATTCAGGTTCGTTCTTGCTCCAAGTGTTCTGTTTGTGCGTTTACGTAATGAAACATCGTTTTGTACACGATAGCTGTATGGATAGTTCTGAATTTTACTTTCTGCTTGTCAGGATATTGCCTGCTATTCTAGTTCTTTGCTCATTTATCACCAAAGTAAAATCTGTCTGCAATTTTGCACTATTTCTCAAAAGTCTGTTTTTTATGACGCGTAATAGCTGCACGCCAACATATTTATTTTTTGCTGGCTTCTCTATAGCTTATGTTGAGTTTCTTACTTCTTGTTCACCTCTTTAACGTTGTTGTACTAATGTGACAGTCTCGGAAACAAAAGGTTGGGGAAAAACCGCTTCTGTCACGTTCAACCTTTGTACAGGTGATTTACCTGGCCACATTCCCCTTGTTGCCTGCGTTCCAACTTCCATATTTTTCCGTGTATGCTTTCGCATTCAACTCTGAATCGATGCTAGGCATTTTCATGTTATTTTTATATCTTTATTTATGTCTTATTGCTTTATTTTTCAACAATTACTTTCTATTTTCTTATGCCTACGCATAAAAAATATGTATTTCACTTTTTTGTCATTGTTTTGTTATCTAATAATTCAATCATTTATTTTGCAGGCAGCCCGAAATAACGTACTCCTAGCTGTCCCTGCACTTTTATATGCCATCAACAATTACCTTAAATTTATCATGCAGGTAAGTTTCATTGGATTTAGACGCAGAGTCTTGCAGTCGCCATGAATACTTTTTGTATTACCTTATGAGATTGACTTACACTCGCCCGATTGTGCAGTTGTACTTTAATCCTTCTACTGTGAAAATGCTAAGCAACCTAAAGGTACACTTTTATTGTTCTATTCCCAAAAAATGTCGTGCTTTAGCTATTTGTGTGTGTGCACAGATATGAAACCTTTATGATCCAAACTTCTCTAGGTACTGGTCATAGCTGTTCTTCTGAAATTTATAATGAAGAGGAGGTTCTCTGTAATTCAGGTAAGCTTGAGTTCTACATTTTGTGCAGTTATGTCTGCATTTTGGTTTTGATTTGAGGATGGAGTGCCATGAAATGTCTGACCCTCAGCCTTATTAACTTATCTCCTGCTCTCTTGTTTCATATATTGGCAGTGGGAAGCTCTTGCACTATTGCTTATTGGGATCAGCATCAATCAACTTCGCTCCACACCTGCGGGCAGTACAGCATTTGGTCTTCCTATAACTGCTATCGCATACATCTATACTGTGATTTTTGTAAGTTGCGGCCAGGTCATCTGTTCAAATTTTTTCTATTCTTTCACTTCTTCTTATAAGTACTCAACAGACAGTGATTTTAAATTACTGTATATTAAGCTGAAACTGTGTATTGTGTAGGTAACTGTTCCATCATTGGCTTCTGTCTACAATGAGTATGCCATGAAAAGCCAAGATACCAGTATTTATCTGCAGGTACTTTTGGAATTATACTGGAGTAACTGTCATTTTTCATTCTAGTATTTAACAATACGATAGTTCATTTTGTTTTTTAAAGTCGTGCTGTAAAACATGGACCCATTCTTGTTTCATATATGTAATTGTTTCTCTTTTATCTAACTCGATACTCTTTTGATATAATTCACAGAATTTATTTCTGTATGGATATGGTGCGATATTCAACTTCCTTGGGATCCTTGGGACGGCCTTATTCCAAGGTATGCACCTTCGGTGAATGCCCAGTATGTTTATGCTAGGTGGATCATAAGTACTTAAATATTATATGAACAGGGAAGTTGTATGATATTATCATCCTTAGTGCCTTTTGTAGTTGTGCAATCCTGTAGGGATGGGAGTTGGGTATCACTTATTCCTGTGAGCTGATAAAGCGAAGGAGTGGCTTCCTGGTTGGCTCTTTGTGGAATATTAAAATATGATTATTGATCACTAAACCTTGATGCCAGATATGAGTATGCATCTTTATTCAGTGACCACCATCAGATTTTCCAGGAAAAAGAATGATAGCCATGTTCTATCTTGTGTTGTCATCTTCAAAGCATATTTTGTGAAATGTCACAATGCTTCTGGTGTAATAATGCATATCTTCTTGCAGGGCCAGAGAATTTTAATATCCTCCAAGGGCATTCAAGGGCTACAATGTTTCTCATATGTAACAATGCTGCACAAGGCATTCTTTCTTCATTCTTCTTCAAGTATGCAGGTAAATGTTCTACCTTCCAACCTTTTTCCGTTTAAAGACTATGTTTTGTTCTTGTCTATTTTCTTCTATTATTCTTGCTAATTAAATTAAATGACTTACTGAAATTACGCTGCAGACACAATTTTGAAGAAGTATTCATCAACTGTTGCTACCATTTTTACTGGTCTAGCTTCTGCTGCTTTTCTGGACATACCTTGACCATTAACTTTCTCCTGGGCATATCAGTAGTGTTTATTTCAATGCATCAGGTAACCTTAACTATTTCTGGACTTAATTTCATTCAGCCAACCTTCTTCCTCTTATATTCGTGTTGCTGCTTTTTGTTCCCAGTTCTTCTCACCACTAGCTAAAGTCAAAGACGATAAACCAGGTGAACCTTTGGAGTTGGAAGTTACACAGAATCATCGGTAAGTTTTGATCCTAGGTCGGAGTATGAAGTTTGATCAGTTTTTCTGCCCTGTTTTGTACCAAATCCTTGATTCCCTGATACCTTTGATACATGCACCTGAATAAATAAAGCTATTATGGCGGGAAGCTGATTTCCAAGTTTTTTCTTGGCTCATATGATACTTATTATGTCGCAGGTCATCTGAATCTACATTTGTAAATATGACTGCTGGTGCTGCCGATGATGTAAGATACATTCTTATTTAAAGAATAATAGAAGCAATATTTCATTTCTGACACCTAAGTTTTAAGCTGCACATGTCATTTCAGGCTAGCCATCGGATTGGAACTGACGAGAGGCAACCACTATTGCCAATTTGAATGTATACTTTTAAGGTATGCATGGCTTATTTTAGCCAGAGTTTCTGTTAATGCTGCTAATTTTACATGGCTTGTTTGTTCTAGAAAGTAGAAAAGAGCACATATCATTTTTTCTGCCCATATGCTACGAAGCACCGATATGGCTAGACAGATACGTCGATATGGGTACAGCGATACGGGATACGGCGATTTCAGAAAACATCAATACGGCGATATGGCGAGTATATATATATAAAATTAATGAAATGCCATGTATTAAAGACAAGAATAATTGAATGCATGAGATGAGATCAGAATACTGCCCCATTTGTTTGCTTTGCAAGTCCTCAATATATGAATGATCATCAATTCATCATCAACTTCCACACTCGAAGGATAACTTGCAAAATAGATCAAATGCTCTCATTAGAATTTGAGAGAAACAAGAAATAGTAAAGATGTTGGCTTGTAGCATGCTTACCAAATGATATGTATGCTTCCCAGCCTCCTAACTTCCAATTCCATCTTGTAGAACATTCTTCCATAAGAGCATCAGCTTGTTGTTTGGTTTCCAAACTGAAACTATCCACAATCCTGTGCTGTTTGGTGGCCTTCCTTTTTCTTGATGAACCAGATCCCTCGAAGGGGGGTAGAGGAAGTATCTTCTTAGTGGCACCATTTGCAATAAGTTGACCGGCTGCCTCATCTTCGTTGCGAAGCTGCTCAAAGATATAGTGCGGCAGCTTATCGCAGGTGCCAACACCACCAACCTTTCGCTGAAGAAGATGTGACTTGACTCTTGTATAGCTGCCTGGGTAACTTTTATCACAGAAATGACAACGAAACCGTGTAATGCCTCCACGTCCTGTTGGATCGGCCGACACCTTTGAAGCATAAGCCCATAGCGGATACTTCGGATTAACAACACCATTATCAGCCTCTGCATCACCAGCACCATTGCTGTTGGTTGCAGTTGCACCAGCACTAGCACTACCACAGCCCGAAGATTGGCTCCCAGCAGATGCCATCACTCCCTGGCCAGCCCCAGCAAGGCAGCAATCAAAACATCAGCAACAGCAGCAAGAATACCAGCAGGGAGCAAGCAAAGCAATACTGCAAGATGGCAAGATGGAGGTAGAAAGATCGGTAGCAAGCAGGGATGGCAGATGCAGGAGCTGTTACCTTGCTGCTCCGGCGGCGGCGCGATTCCGGGCGGAGACGGCGGCGTGTGCGGCTCCTGGCGGCTGCTCGATCTCCTGGCAAATGAAAGAATAGAGAGAGCACGGGGGTGGGTTAGGGTTAGTATCGCTCCCTGGGATATTTTCCCGTATCCTGGCCGTATCGCCGCCGTCCTCAAGCCGTATCGGATTTATTTTCTTTATTTTTAAATCACGAAAAGGGACACACCACCGATACGCGTATCGGCGCCGTATCGCCGTATCGGCGACGTATTATACGGGGACACGGCCACTTCTCACAGTGCTTCGTAGCCCATATGTGTATGCTTCTGATATTTGACCATCGTACGAACTAAGTTCTAAACAAAATAAACATGTCGCCCTACCTACAAGCTTGTGCATATCTGGTATAAAAGCTATATTGATTCGAGGAGAATATGTGACAGATATCCTGAATCCTGATCGTAAAATAATAGTGTTAAGAAAAAGGAGTCAGCGTGATCGAAACATAAGCTCTCAATGTTTTGGAGGTAATTTTGAAGATTAAAATGATCCATTGGCCACACTTGCTTTGATGTGGGCTCCATAGTTAGATCTTTGTTTCTAAGAGAAGAAATTGTAAAAGCAACTTAAGCTTGTGTAGGTTCTATTTGTAGCTCTCACTAGTTCTGAGCTAAGTTTGTGGATTTGCCGGTTTTCTAAGAATTCTCGCTAGCTCGTGGCCTTTGAACTCCTTTTCTTATGTTTCTGCAGGTAGAATAGAAGACATTCTATTTTTTGCGATGTTTCCAACAGCCGGGTGGACAGCAGATTTTGTGTAGTGCTGCGAGTGAAATAATCTATTGTACACTGTACAGGCAAAGAGAGAAGTTACGAATGTGTTTTCCCTTTCCATTTCATGATTCTTTGGAGGGGCGCATGGCCAGGCGTGGCCTTCTGGGGGTGGCAGTGGCACAGCGTACTTTGGATAGACAAATATAAATTCCGTTGGAAGTCCCCAGTACGATACACATAGAAAACCTTTTCTTTATTCTTCAGAACTGTACACTGAACAATATTAGCGAGGTATTCTTTTGTATGGAAATTTTGAGCAAGTTACTGATCGTTATACAAAATTATTTAACTTTGTTTTGCCCACGTTTTCAATGACCAGTTGAGGATTTTTTTCTTCCGTTGATGCTACCCTTATATCCCATGGAACGGTAAAATAATCTCAGTTTACCATTTTGAGTAAAAAAAGTGACCCAACCAGACATTGCATCCGACCCTGGACTACCCGATGGTGTTTAACAATCGCAGGCTGCGAGGCTGACCCGATGGTGTTTTGTATTAGGATGAAAACGTTGGCTATTCAGGATGTGCCGGCGACCTTTTGCCACGGAAACTCGTCGGAATCTGGTTGTCTTCCGCACCGACCCAATTTTCGTGTGCAGAAGGGCGCTGGCAGCTGCGCCGCCGGCCTGCCGGCGGAGGTGCTCGCAGGAGCGCGTTGAGGTCGGCTGGTGGGCAGCGGTGCCTGCGAGGACCACGTCAGTGTGTGGCGGCCGGCCGGTGGTGGCAAGCAAGAGAAAAAAGGGAGAGACGGGAGGAGGGGAATCTGGCTGTCTTCCGCACCGACCCAATTTTCGTGTGCAGAAGGGCGCTGGCAGCTGCGCCGCCGGCCTGCCGGCGGAGGTGCTCACAGGAGCGCGTTGAGGTCGGCTGGTGGGCAGCGGTGCCTGCGAGGACCGCGTAAGTGTGTGGCGGCCGGCCGGTGGTGGCGAGCAAGAGAAAAAAGGGAGAGACGGGAGGAGGAAGATGGGAAAAAAGGGAGTATTCGATTTTATGGTCTACGTTTTCCATATCTATGCTGTCCGGACGATTTTCAGCCATTAAAATGGTTTTAAAGGAACCTTATACACGTTTTCAGCCCTTTGTCTGCTAGAGATGCTCTTACGGATGCAAGGTACCCCTAGCGGTATCTACCTCTAGTATAACTTTTTGCCCAAAAATTGACTAAGAAATCTTCAAATGAACTAGAAGTGGGATATATCGGGATCCCACCCGAACAAGTGGTTACTCACAGCTTTGTAAAATAATGTGTTTGAACATAAGAACCGATGTTATCCAGTAGCACAGGAAGACGGGAAGACTGTAATTGACAGTATGGGAGCTCCGGTGCTTGCTGATAGCAAAAAGATCTGTTTTTCGCGTGTTTTGTATATCGGGAGTGAATCTCGCTACTCTACCAATTTCTCCCCCGGCTAATACCTCTCATTCTTCGGCCTCGTTGATCATGCATGATGCATTGTCGTGGAATATCTCATTTGCTATATCTACAACAAAGTGCACTCCAGTTTAATCACACTTTTCATTTCTGTGGCATCCATGCTAATAGCATCCTGTAAAACCAACTTGAAGAGGAAATCATGCCTATGGTGTGCATTTTTTCTGCATAAATAGGCCCCTCTTCAGGATCAGTAAAGCACACTAGGAGCTCTACTTTGTAAACTAATTGTGTATCAGCATTTTTGTTCCAACTGGAGTGTAGCTAGATGTGTAGATGGTGAGAGGGAAAAGCTGAGAGGTTGCTCTAGGTGGTAAAACAATGGGATTTTGGAGAAAACCAAATATATTCATCGGATTCGGCTATTGGCTTAGCGATCCATGGTAGGAAAGCTTTGGCTTGGCCCTGGTTGCGGCAGCCATTATCCCCCAACGACGCTTGAACATGAGGAGGGCTAAAACCAAATACATTCATTGGATTCGACTATCGGCTTCCCGATCCATGATAGACGACTATCAGCTTCCCAATCGATCGTACGAAAGCTTCGCCACAGCCATGATTCTGGCAACAATTATCCCCCATCGCCACTAGAACATGAGAAAGGTGAGTTTGTTCAAACATGAGGAAGGCAAGTTTGCTCAGAAGCAGAGGGAAGAAGAGAAGGCGTTTTGTCCAATTCATCATTTTGTGTTTTTATCAAGAAATCTGATTTCACGCGACAGGTGTAATAGTTTCTAGCGTTTTGAGTAGAACATGATTTCCATTTAGTTAGGTTTCACATTTTTGGATAGCCACGTAGTTAGGATCTGAAATATAGTGTATACAACAGATCTTTGCAGTTAAGTTGGATTCATCAAATGAAGGCAACACAAAACAAGGCATGAATAAAGAGCTTTGATAAAACAATCTCAGTAAGAAAAAACCATGCATTCGATACTTAAAAGCGATATCTGAATTCCATACATTCATTCCAAAGACAACAGTGACTATTTCCTACTGAATGTTAAAGCGGCAGAGGAGGACGTTAATCCAGAAGCTCCAGTAATGCTGAGCAAGCTAGTCCTTGATGATGCCTTACAAAGGATCATATTGGACACTCTTGAAAGTCATTCTACCATGGCATCAGCTTTTTCCTTCGTTGGTGGATTGACATTTTTGGCTTTCTTTCTACCTGCATAATGAATCAGCATAGCTGAGTGATCTTTCAACCGGATGAACATGGAAATAGAAGTTCACATCTCAGTCAATTAGAAGAAAGAAAATGAGAGCAACATGTTGGTGTTTGATGTATCAAGTTACTTGACCAGCATAATAACTAACCTTTGCCTTTTAATCTTTTGATTTGTATCCTTGAGTTTTCTTCACATTAAACTTCATCTGAGACTTGTCCTTTGCTGTCTCTGAAGGTGCTGTATGTAGAAGCACAAAAAAGGTAAGCAATAGCACCGCAGGGACGAACAAATATATATTTACAGAAGTTATGGCAGCATACAAGACGAATAAACTGACAAAACAAACATATGCAGAAATGACGTCAAATAGCACAGAGACATTGTGACAAAAAAAAAGGAAGACAATATAATTCTCTCGATAGGCAGCAGATAGATTTAAGTCCATCGGCAGTCAAGGTTGGTCATCAAATCTATCATTACTTTGCAAAAATCTATCAAGAGCAAAATACCAATCTTTCTTCACAAATTACGAATATAATCTTTCAGCAAAGAAAAGGAACCTATGAGCTAAAGTACACGAGGGCATTGAAGCTATAAAAAGAGAGGCAAATGACACTATACAATTACATATATACATGTGAACAGACATACAAAATTCATCCAGCCATCTGGGCACTATCATAAATTCGACTATAAATATATGGGTACTTTTGCATCATTTTTTTTGGCAATTCCATCACTAGTTCAACCATCTTTCCCTTCCTTTGCATATAGCTCACAGAATCAAAACAGCCATGCATAACTACCAAGCATATTCATGAAATGAAGAAGCAAAGCCCCCCACTACTCTCTCCTGTTGAATAAATACATTTTTTTTGCATTATCAGTATAATCACATGAGGTGTGATGGTACAGAGCACTAATCTTTTAGGAATAAGAAAGGTAACAATTGGTATTTGACAATAAAATAGAAAATGGCACTTGTTTTACACCAGTTGGTATAGATTGGCATATAACACACCCCCCCCCCCCCTACACTTAGCAGTCCAGAATGTTTTAATCCCTTAGTATTATTCTAAAAAAAATTGCTATTTGTCTCATAAAATCTTAGATGTATTTTCTTTGTTTGACTTGCATGTGCGGGTACATCCAGTGCTCCACCGAAGTTGGATTAATCGATGCAAATTGCTTGGGAACATATTTCATCATGAAAAAATTGAATGCATTGTTGTGGATTAAAACATTCGGCGGAGATAATGTCAAAATTGCCAATGACGAATTGTACCATGTACGGCCCAACTGAACCTAACAGAAAAGCACAACTCGTAGCTCACTTACAAATTCCAGATAACTAAAATAACCAACGACGGAGAAGGGGAGGCGTTACAACCATTGCAATGATCCCTAACTTTCACCACACATCTAGGGCCTTCCTCTTCTGCCGATCTTTACAACGCTATGCAAATGCAATCCTCACGAATGACCAGTACACTGAATTCTCGGGCAAACTGGCTACGAACCTAACTATAGGTAAATTAACAAAATGCCTAATTTCCTCCACCCAGGCACCCAGCTCGAGCAATCAAGCAAAACAAGAACCGTACCTTCAACAGAAACCATATCGACGTCGCCCATGTTGTTCTCCAGCGCCTTCACCATCGCAGCCTCCTTCTGATTCTGCACCGCCACAGCCACAAAACACGCATCAGAGAGCCATTCAACCAGGAAGGGGAAGGAGGGGGGAAATCAAAGGTACCCGGTTTTGGCGGCGCTGGAGCTTGCGCTTGCGCTTGCCCGATATTCCGATGGACGCGTTGCGTTGCTTGAGCTTGCCGGTGTTGGGGTCCCCATGGGCACGGCGCTTCTTGTCCTGGTTGAACTCGCGCTTGTTCTTCGTCACCACGTTGTACTTGGCCATGGCGGCGGGTGGGTCTCGGCCGCCGCGGAAGAGGAGGGAGGGGAGGAAGGAAAAAGAGGAAGCCCACCGAACCCTTCCGCTCCGGCCTTTAACCCTTCTCTGCCGCCTGGAGATTCGTGCAGGGACACGTGGGACGTGTCCCGCATCAGCGAGTGATTTCCTCCGTCGCTTGGCGATTCGTCACCACGTTTCATTGTTCGATTCGGATTTCTATTCCGGCTTCCGACTGGAGAGCGAGGTGCCTATGATCGATCCATGCATAAAAGGGACACCAGGTCTCCCAGGCTTCTCCACACCAAAGCACACGAACTCGAAAGCACGAGCCAACAGCGCGCACCGCAAGCAGCGTGTCTACGTACATGGCGACCGTGGCACAAGCCTTCCTCTGCGTCATGTTGGCGCTCCTGCTCGTCGGGTCCTGCGAGGCGAGGCCGCTCCGGCAGCAACCCACGGCGACGTCAAAACATGTGACGGTGGACGGCATCACGGCAATCTACAACTTCGGAGACTCCATATCGGACACCGGGAACTTCGTCCGCGAGCGCGCCGTCGGCATGATGAGTCACACCGGCAAGCTCCCGTACGGCACCGCCATCGACGACGGCGCGACCGGGAGGTGCTCCGACGGGTACCTCATGATAGACAACCTCGCCAAGGATCTCGGACTGCCGCTGCTCAAGCCTTACCTCGACAAGGGCGCCGATTTCACGCATGGCGTCAACTTCGCCGTCACTGGCGCCACGGCCCTCGACACGGCGGCCCTGGCAAGGAGAGGGATCACCGTCGCCCACACCAACAGCTCCCTCGGTGTCCAACTCCAATGGTTCAAAGACTTCATGGGTACCACCACCAACTCACCTCAAGAGATTCGGGAGAAGCTGGCCGGGGCGCTGGTGATGGTGGGAGAGATCGGTGGGAACGACTACAACTACGCCTTCGTCGCGAACAAGCCGGTGGCCGGAGCCGAGCGCGGCATCTACAGCACTATCCGCACGACGATCGGCGCCGTTGAGGCGACGACCCTCGTTCCGGAGGTTGTTCGGTCCATACTCAGCACGGCCAAGGAGGTGCTCGAGATGGGCGCGACGCGGATGGTGATCCCGGGCAACTTCCCAATCGGGTGCGTGCCGAGCTACCTGAGCGCGGTGAACGAGAAGGACCCGGCGGCGTACGACGGCAACGGCTGCCTCATCGGGCTCAACCTCTTCGCGCAGATGCACAACATGATGCTGCAGCAGGGTATCCGGGAGCTGCGCGAGTCGTACCCGACGGCGACGATCGCCTACGCCGACTACTTCTCGGCGTACGTGCGGTTGCTCAGGGACGCGTCCAAGACGGGCTTCGACGGGATGGCGGTGACCAAGGCGTGCTGCGGCGCGGGCGGTGGCGCGTACAACGTTGATGTGGACAGGATGTGCGGCGCGCCGGGGACGACGGGAGGAGGGTCCGGAAATTCCACTACTCCGTTGGCCCCAACCGGCTATCTTCACCGTTCATTCACGTGAGATGCGGAATAGTCAATTGTGCTGGGGTTTTGCGTTCTAGCCCTTATACTTAGAAGAATTCGTCCCGAAGTAATGCCAGCCTCGCCTAGCTGTGGCTTTTGGGAGATATTTCTAGTGAAGTCAGATTAATTGAGCAGGCAAATACTTGAAGCGGCGTTGCTCCCGGAAACCTAGCTCATATTCGGCGGAGACGAACAGACCAGAGGTACCGGAGGTACCACTGCCTATTGAGTACTGCCCGCGGGATCCGACTCTCCAAGATCTGGAGTTCATCGCCGCCGCCATTGTTTCGTCGCTGCCAGGAGCTCGAATCGCGGCCCCAGGACCTGCAATAGCTCCTGACCGGAGGTCTCATCGACGCCGCCATTGGAGCTAGGAAGCCAAGGTGAGGGATCTTAATCTTCTCTGCCTCTAATTTCCTCTCGTTTTCTTACAGTAGCCAGAGGTAGATAAGATTGTTTCGTCGCTTAACTCCATTTTCGGTCATTGCGATTCATGTACAACAGGACAGTTCCTCTGACCCCGCCATTTGCTGGACGGGATTTGTGGGTGCAATCGAATTGTGGGGATGAGAGTGCCGTGTACTGGGATGCAGATTTGCAGATGTGCTAATCAAGTCCCTTGAGTGCAAACCTTATTTGTCGTGGAAGAAAAAAATTCGCAGGTGAAAATACCTTGGCTGCTACTTTGGTTTCTTCTTTAAGCAAATTTAAATATTAGCGTCTCTATGTTAAAATGTTGTAATTTTATACATTATAATGTTGTGTACGGTATATGTTAAACATCCATGGAACCTACATTCTTGCATGCTATGTATTGTACTAGTACGTGCAACGATGTCGAGTATTTTGTATATCTCTTCTGTGGGTCACATGTGCTGTATAAAACATTCATCTATCTAGAAAAACAACTAATATTTCTCTAAGAATAACTGACCGTTAACAATGATTGGTTATGATGACTCTGGTACAACCAGGGTCGTACATATATTCGATTAATGTTTAGTACAGCCCAAATTATTAATGGCATATTTAAGTTTAACTGTGTTCTTCAAGTGGATAATTGTGGCTGTAACATTATGGACAGTATTTACCTTGTGTACCCGTTTTGGGAGTTTCTTTCAAATTAATGGTTTACCAATTTTGGCAGCAGCAAGTTTCCAATGGGTCGTGTAAAAAATGATAAATGCCGGAAGGAGGAGGAAGATGTGATTATGCGTAGATCGCCTAGGATAAGTGTACGCAAAGTAAAGATTGGGTCAGGAGAAGTTGGGAAGAAGGCCAAACCGAAAGAGAAGAAAACCCGGAAACGCAAAGCCGTGCGGTACGAAGATGATCCAAGCTACAGCGATGAAGAAGTTATGGAAAATGAGACAGAAGAACACAAGAAGGTACTAAATTTGTGTATCTCACTGATTTTTTTTCTTTTATGTCGGATAATGTTTAATGTTCTTACATTACTCAATTGGGAAAATTAACAACTTTTGCTCTACCATCCCCTTAGGTACCAGGGTATCGTTGTTCCTCACTCTTGGTAGCTGAACTTATGGAAAACCTGTCTAGTAAGCAGAAAGGCTGGGTGGATAATATTGGGTTTACTTCTCTAGATGGATTAGTCGGGAGTCGCGCACCAAAATCTATTACGCTCTGGCTTGTTGATCGTGTTGACACAAGCAGAGGAACTATAGAGGTATGTGGAGAACATATTGAGATAAGAACATGTGTTAAGCGCATGCTGGGTCTACCATCTGGACTACAGAAGGTGCCCCAAGCATTGAATGGGCGCTCGAAGGCTAAAATTCCAAGAGTTGGTTCTTCTAAGAATGGTGAAAAACATTCCTATCATGGGAGGGGCCAAACAGCAAAAGATGCTATGAAGATACTGCTGGCCGAAAATGAAGATGAGACCTCCTTCTGCCAGTCCTTTGTGATGCTAGTTCTGTGCATATACCTTGCACCAACGACATCCCTGAATATCAATAGGAGCTACTACCCTGCAGTGATGGATGTCTCTCAAATTTCATTAATGGATTGGTGCGGATTCATTGCTGATTACCTCGTCAATGGGATAGAGGAGTATAGAAGCAGTAAAGCATCTCATGTTCAAGTGCCCGGATGTGTGCACCTGTTGCCGGTGAGAATAATTGTGTATTCATGATGCTTAGTTGATGGTAGAAAAGTATAGTTGTACGATATTTGAAAAGTGATGTATCATTGTTGTCTTTGCAAATTTGCAGCTCATATATCTAGATGCACTTATCAGGCATAAGGCTCTAGTTCTTCCACCAGCCCTTGCTTTACCGGAAGGAGGTCCACTGGTCCATTTTGTAACGTCAGAACATTTGGCTTTCCTGGCATCTGCAGATGCATATTCAAACACAAAAGACCGTATTGAGTATGGTTTTCTTCAGGCAAGAGACAGCATATCAATTTTTTTTAGTAAGCATGCCTTGATTCTGCATTTTGGTAACATTCGTTGCCCCGTTACAGGATAATATGATGGGTTCAAGAAAGGTTCAAAGCAGGTAGTTGGTGGGGGCGACGCTCAGAAAAAGGGAGAAGCGGACGTTCCTGGAGACATTCCGGCCAGTTCAGATCTACTGGTACGAACCTTTTTCAATAAGTAGAACTTGCAGCTAGTAGAACTTGTTAAAATGGGAAGAGTATCGTTACGTAAGGGAAGATAATATCTGGTCTATACGATTGCACACAAACCATTCAAAGTTAATTATGTGTATTTCTTGAACTATGTTGATCAATAGTTTATGAGCTATAGTGTAGACCCGTAGCGACAAATGATTAGATCTAATATGTTGTGTAACTTGCCTAGTTATATGCGTGCGTGTCAGGTGGAGGTAATCCCGTGATGTGACCCCAGGCTTACTGGTTGAATAAGACTATAGGCTAGCCACGTAGAGATGATAAGTGTAGAGTAAGTGGATATGTAGGTTATTTTTTTGTCATGCATATAGTGATCTGTTTTTTTGGTTAATAAAAACACACAGTATGTGTACTGTGCACGCATTTATCATGCATAAAAGTTTTACACACATTTTATATTTACATTGTGGTGCTCGTGGCAGGTACATACGGAGGCCCTTTTTGACTCGCTAAACAAAGAGATTGAGGATGGCAGGAGAAAATTGTTTATTGAGTTCCAGAACAAGGTTACTGAAAATGACGCCAGGACGTTTGGTATATTCAAGCAGAAAATGGTTACATTATTGGCAGAATATGGGAAACCAAAAAAAAACATCCGGAGGATCAGCTGGTGTGGAAAATGGAGACAATGTTTGTGATGTCGAACAGACCAAGGGGGGTGACATACCCTGTGAAAACCCTGTTGATTTGAGCAGTGATCAAGAAGGTAGACAATGCCTTTTTAATGGATCAGAAGAAGAGATACATGAGTCTGCAGAAGAGGGTTCTTTGATTCAGGGTCACAACAGGAATGTTTCACTGGTGTTGGCTGCTGAAGAGATACATTCAGGAATTCGGGGAGTTGCAGGCAATGAAACCGCAGATAAGTGTATGGGTATTGGAGACCAAACAGGACAGAATAAGGAAAGTATGTTGCATCAAGATAGTGACAATGTCAGTAGATTCGTTGATGAGTTAGCAGATGTGGTTAATATTGGTAAGGAGGCTGCTGACGAGGCTGCTTCCAATGTTCCTCAAACGGAATGTCTAGTCAAAGGTGGGACTAGTCTGAATATTCTCACTGAGGCTGCAATTTCAGAAGGACCTCCCCTTTATGACGATTCGCCCGCTGTTTTTACACAGCGGTTAAACGAAGCATCAAAAGGCAGCATTCCTCATTTCATGGACACTGATGTGATCTCAAACCCTGAGAAATTCCCCTCCAAAAATGGGTCCTCCATAATGAAAAAACCACGTTTCGACGACTCTCCAGGACAGTCTCTATCGATCGAAACCTTTTGTTGTCCGGTAGAGGAAATTTGATGACAATTTTTGAGGGCAAACAAGGCAGTCTTACTGTTCAGACAGATGGGTTATCCTCAATGTCAGGCTCTCAACAGACCGTGTCTTCAACTCATATCAATACAAATCCAGAATTTGTTGAAAGTACTGAGAAGGCAACTGATTTGTCAGATTTGAGTGATAATGATGATTCAGATACGGAAGGGGAAAGCCAAACTAGTGATATACCAGAGGCGGCTGATGAGAATGAGTATTATTACAAGAACCCTTTAGAGCTTACTCCTGGATTCGTTCTGACGCCAGGTTAGTTAAATTATAATTGAATAACTTAGAATGGATATTGTTGTAATTGGCTTGTTCATATGGAAAAAATAATTAAATTTTAATCTCATTATATTGTTTTATCTTCGGTTGGAAAAATGCAGGTTACTCCAATTTTTCCCAAGAATTAATTGACGTTGAAAATATCCCTGACGTCGCTCTGCCTCTTGATGTAACCGGTGTTACTCCACTTCAGAAGGAAATTGAGTCAGGATTCCGATTCAAATTTGGCGGCAGTATGAGTCTTACGACGCTAAATCTGGTGGACAAGTTAAAAAGGATACGATCACTTGAGGCTGGAAAGGAAGGGAGTACCTCCCCTAAATTTGTCAGGCCTAAAGATGCAACAGATACCTACAAAAAACATGTTAGTAACTCTGCTGTGAGGATTTCTTCGCGGTTAAAAAATGTGCCAGACCCGGAAAGGGCGAAGACTAAAATCCTGATCAAGGGGTACCACGTAACAAAAGGGGAGTTTGTTGATGCTTTGAAACCCTTAGGGGAGGTATGTCAATCATTCATGGGGCTGTGTTCAGTGGCCGTTATGACGGACTGGGAAACACCAACAAGGGTGATACTTGACCAAGCCACTGTAGTAAGCTAACCAGAATTATTTTTCATGTTGTTCTGTACAAATAAAAAACAATTATTTATTTATCTGCTGAACTCTATTTGATATTAAAGTAATGTACAATAAATTGTCTGGACAGGAAGAACTAATGAGTGAGAGAGATGAGTTCGATGACATGCAAGTAGTTCGGAGGCTGCTGAAATTCCAATTGGAAGCTGTAGAGGAGGTATACCACCTCAGTGCAAGATTTGTTGAATATATGAGTGTGTACTCAATTGACGCGGTTGATATGTAGATTTTGAAGAACATACATATACATCGCTTACCTTTTTTATTGCAGATATTCCTTCCAATGTTGCATGAGAGGCACTGGATACTGGCAGTTGTTGATCTAGTGAACGAAAAAGTAGATTTGTTCGACAGCCTAATATTAGTCGATGAAGGGGTAAATCCACATAAGGATCTATGGAATAAAGTGGTAAGTGTTTGATGATAAAGTTTTGTTATTTTCTAATGATCACATATTATTTAACCTGTAAATTGTGTATGTGACCATGTAATTTTGAAAGTCTTTGAACTTGGAGTTCGCATACTGCCTCGCTTTAAAGAAGACGGTCCCAATTGTGAACTACCCTTGTGAATATCAAAAGGTCAAGCTGCAAACAAACACGTAAGCCTTCTTACAATATGTCATATTCAATAATTGTGGACAGGCCTTTCCGCATCGTAGCATGGTATTTTAAATGTGATGGGTGAGATACATTGTAGTTTATATTTTGGAGACCACGCTGTTGCATTCTGTAGTATATATGCAAATCATAAGAGACCGTTAATACATACGGAAAACCAAAAGAAATAGAGGTTCGCCGAGGCTGAAACAAACGTTGCACTGATATGAACTATGGATGAATTTATTGACATGTGAACAATTAGGTCTTCAAGTATAAGCATTTCGGTCAGAGGTATAATATTAGATATTTTGTAACTACAAAATAATAATTAAATTTCTTTGCAGCCACGACTGTGGGTTCCATGTTATCCAGGCTTTGGAGTGCTACAAAAGCGAAGATGTTGTAGGGCATGAGAAGGTAGTCAATAATCCTGTATGCCGTAGATAAACTTAATATATCATTGCATACCTGTTGCTGATTTACCACAATTGCAGCAAAAGTCACTGGCGTCTTACAAGAGATATTTGAGCCATATTCTGGTTTACCATCGTTTTAACGATTTGAATCCCTTGAGGGAAGGTGTACGAGAAGATGTCCCCTGATGCTAATTAATGATGGACATGTGTAACAGTTGATGGCAGATCAAATTTGTAATGGCTAAGAGTAATGCTGCCGTTCAAAGTTGTAAATTTGAGTAAACTGTTTAGGCTATGATGTAGCTGTGTTAGTTTGCCAAACTGCAACGACATTTGAGAACTTTGAACTTTCATATTCTTATCCACGGTGGTGTTCTGGATGTATGGGGCGTGCAAAGAGATTTGCATGTTCTTTTGTGTGGAGAAAATATGATGGACAATTCAAAGAGTTCGGGGTGAAACCTTGTATGGGCCTGCTTGTTCAAAATACTGGGACATTGCTTTCGAAGGAAGAACTATTATATATAACGGGATTAGAATTGAGCGAGTTCATTCTACCAGGGCAGTAGAAATAATTCTAGCCCTACATGGTACATCTGATTTTTTTTGGGATTTTCCTTATATAAAACAGAGATGTGAAAAAACAATGTCTGATGACGAGAATGGAGGAGGAGCTGCACATGATCTGACAGTTGCAAAAGAAAAAAGATCAATATCTTATTTTTATGAGACTTGCCGCAATGAGATCAGACGCATTGGATACCCTGATGATGATGTGCTGTTAAAAAGGCTACCTGTAGAGTGTGTAATAGTCAATGTCTAGATGAGAGGCACAGAGGCTAGCCCGTCCACTCCGTCTCATCTTCTCAGGCTGGACTGTACGCAGGGTGCAGAGAAGTAAACTTCGGTTAATAGTCAGTGGGCAACGCGGTATGGGGAGCAATTCACGTGGTTGATAAACATATCTGTCATGATATATAGAGCAGTGCAGGCTTGTTGATTAGACAAAGGCAAACAAGTGTCATGGTTGTGTTAATACTGTTAGAGGGAGATAGCAAAAGTAGTGTAGGTATAGATATTTTTGGAAGTGCACACCTGCGTTTACATTTCTTTATTAGGGTTAGTAAAAAAAATCCTAGCTGATAGTATTAAATAAATCAAACATACATACGTGAACCATGCTAATTAACTAGGTTATGCCTTCAAATGATGTAAACTGAACAAGTTCCCAAGTCTAATTTTCATTTGCAAAAAAATATTTGAAGGCTACGATATCAGTTGGTGGGCTCGATAAATGAGATAAATTATTAGTGGATTAGAGGGAGCAAAGAAAATTGTTTTTTATAATCAATTTCGTTCAATTTTAACCGCGTGATGATTAGTGTCCAACCGTATATTGGGAACTCAAATTGAGATTATGTTTTGTGAGTGCAACTGTTGCGTAAGGTAGAGTGGAAAAAAGTTACTAATATAAATATTAATATTGTAGGCGAAAATATTTTATGTTCATTGCTGATTACTGTGTGAGTTATAGTTGTTTCATGTTTTTTAAGGCCGCAGAACACTATGCAGTTGCCGATAAAAGTTCAAGGCACAGAAAAAGGGAGCTCCCTCCACTGCCTTACCCTGTAGCATAATCAAGTACGATGGAACAAAACGTTCCGACAAAATTGCGATTGTTGTTGTTATATTATAACATTGGTCATTTCTTATTATGTACTCGTTCTATTGTCTTGGGAACTAAAAAATGGCTGATGGAGTAGATGATTATGTCTATTCGTACTATATATAAATGTATGTAGTTTGATCCTATTTAGTAGACATCACCGAAAAGAAATCTAGCATGCAATAGCACCGTAAGCAGGTGCAATTTTTTTTTGTTGAGAACTAATTTGAAATTCCTTATGAGGGAACGGACTATTTGTTTGACAAAAAGGGATGTTGTAGAACTTAATGACTATTGTATTGGAAACTAAAAAGGGTGGATTGTTAGGTGAACATGATTGTTCATAGGAAAAAAAAAAGAATTCGAACGTACTTGTATACATCTTCGAAAACAAATTTAATGTGAAAAGCCAATTGACTAAGGAAAACAATTGTTTCACACTTGTTGACGGTTCTTGAAAATTATATGTGATAATATTAATTAAATGAAACCATACATACGTGAACGATGTTACTTAAATAGTTTAGGCCTTCGAATTATGTAAAGCGAACACGTTCCCAAATTTAATGTTCACTTGGAAGAAAAGTTTTTAAGGTTTCGATACGAGGTTGGTGGGTTTGATAAGGGAGCTACATTATTTCACAATTATACGGACCAAATAAACTTGTTTTTTGATAATAAATTTCGTTCGATTTTCACCGCGTGATGATTAGTGTCCCGCCATAATAAATTATGTTTAGGGTGTCCAACACCAGCAGAAGGTAGAGTGAAACAAAAGAAGAAACATAAAAATTGAAATTTTGTGCGCAAGATTATTTTTCCATTGTTGATTAATGTATTTGTAGGAGTTGTGTCAACTTTATTTAGGCCGGTGAACACTATGCACATGGCGATAACAGTACAAGGCGCAGAAACGGGGGGCTCCCTCCACTACCTTCCCCTGTTTATCTCAAAGCTGCTTGCTCACTCTTGTCTGCAGAGACGGCAGGTCTGTCCACCACCAGCAGCCACCCTAGTCCCATCGAAAAATTGCTATCCAAGCTCCTCTTTCCGCCCACTCTCTGTGTTGACTCAACCATGGATGAGGAAGCAGAGCATGCCAGCCCTGTTGACAAGTTCGTAGCCACCAGAGATCTGGTGGGGGAGGTCATGCTGAAACTTGGATCTAGCATATCCATGATCCGGCTGAGTGCGGTGAGCTTGGGGTTTCTGGAGGCGAAGAGAAACCCTGGGCTGCTCGCTAAGTTTGCAGAGGTAAACCAGCCTGCATTCATTGGATTCATCGTTTCTTTGCAGCAAAATGAAGAGAAGGGCAGAGGCAGCTTCAGGGTGGTCTACCACGCCGATTCAAGGGTGCAAGAAACAGCTGTTGCTCTCCGGCGGACGATCAGCAGAGATATGTTTTTTCTGGAGAACATACTCTGCACATCAGGTGGATGTGTGCTGACAGCCGGGGAGAAGGGAGAGGAAAATCCAAGAAAGTACTACTTCAGCTTCCCTAGCGACAAGCCACTGGTGTTCACAGAAGTTTGCTCAGCCATGCCGAAGATCCCAGAAGAGCTGCACACGAAGAACACGTACGGGCAATTTGGTGTGATGAGGAATACAGGCCCGACTACCTTGTCTTTCTTCGTGAAGGACTGGGGGGATTACTTCTTCTGCAGTTATGCGGGAGCCAGCTGCTGCTCCAAGGATAAAATCTACATTCATGTGTGCGAGCTGCTTGATGGTACGTGGATTAGACATGTTTCCCCACCTTTAGATATTGCAGAATGTGGTTTATTTCACCGCAATGCTTACTGTGTACTCCATGGGGACAAGCTTTACATGATGTATCTGGTAGGGTCTATAGATTGTTTTGACTTAGTTAGCAAAACATTCAGCAAAATCAATTTACCAGCAAGTGTGAAATCAAGGGTTAGGTCCTGGTTCGATTACACTGTATGCCATCATAGGAGGGCAGGATTAGCCCTGGTTCATTACTGGGCAGGGAACCTGGAGACTTGGGTACTGAAATCAGCTAGTGAAGGTGGGTCATGGGTTATGCGGTCACGAATGAACCTGCTGCGGTATTTCAACCCAAAAATTCCAGTTCCTGTTGTGATGGCAATGATGCTTAGGGAAGAGAACCAAGATGGGAGTGACAATTTCTACACTGTACAAGTGAGATCAGCTTCTGAAAATGCAAGATTTGTGCTCCTTACCCTCGGGTTTGATGTAAACATGTACAAGGTTGACATCAAGGGCAGGAGTGTTTTCCAGATAACAAAGGGTTTGACTGATGGTAATCTAGGTCGAGCCTTCGCTTTGTCAGAACAATGGCCTCCAAAAAAGTGACAGAGTTCTTGGTGGCTCGAATATGATCAATCATGTTTCATGAAGAAGTAAATGAGGATTCAGACAGTTAGGATCTCTGGATGTTTGCATGACACATGCTAGCTATATGTATGTGCTTAGTGTGAACCGAACCCTTGCTTGCATTCATAATTTATGTAATGCCTTTTGTAATGTATTAAGGACATATCTGTTTGCGATGTGTTGTAAGACTATGTAGTAATTGTTTAGCACTAATGGTATTGCAAGTGTATTTTCGATAATTGCAAGTTACAGATTGGTATGGCTGCTTTTACATGGCCTACTGGGGAGGTGTTGCTTACAGATCTAATTGTTAATGATTTAGTGAATCGATTTATTTCTGTTTGCTTTCACAAAAGCGCCGACATTTGATTGTTTGGAAAATCGCTAAAGAAAGGTTCTTTATTACTGGGAGGAGTTAATGAAAGATCTAATTGTTAATTATTTAGTGAAGCGTTTTGGTTGTGGTTGCTTTTGCATATGCGCCAACATTTGATTGTTTGGGAACACGCAAAACATACGAACTATTGTATAGTCATAGGCAGGAGATACCTATGTTGGTAATTTATGGTTTAATTTAGAATGTAGGCAACAGTAAAAGCTAGTGAAACAAAGTTGAATCACAAATTAGGTAGTAAAAAAGAAGTAGTATGCGTAAAGTAGTAGAAATAATGGACACATGAAGAAAAAATTGTGGCATATGTCAATAGAAAAGGCCGGAAAAAATGTTGTAAAAATGTAGCTGCATAAAAGGTTGTAAAAATGTTGAAGGAACTAAAAAGGTAATGTAGCTGCATAAAAGGTTGTAAAAATGTTGAAGAGATAATGCCCTTGATATGTGATAAGTGCACATATGAAAAATAGGCATGTTTGAACGGGCGGTAGATATAGCCTGTTGGGGACAACATACTTGTGGAACTGCATTTTATAACGAGGTGGTTAACTTGTTCTAGTGTGGTTTACAAACGTGAGGAACTGTAAGTATTGGGAGCGAATTCACCAATTTCATGCATATGTAAAAAAAAAACAGTTCGAAAAAACTAAACTTTGGAGGTAGAACTTGTTAAATGGTTGAACTTAAGTAATATCCTGACTAAATTAATAAGAAGAGAAAAAATCAAATCCCGAATCGAATATTGAGGTAGAATACTAAAGTTCATTGTACGAATAATACGGGCAAAAGCATGGGAGGTAAAAAAAGGTACAGGATATCTCAATAAGATGTTGCTTACCTTAAAAAAAAGATTGGCGAAACGACTAAGTAATTATCTTAATTGGTTCAGTGTATCGGATTTTTTGGATGTTGATGCATAGAGGCAAAACAAAGGTTGTTTATTAATGAAATAAATATCGTAACGCATGTGTTTGAAGGGGATGACGATGCAACGTTGGTGTCAGGCGGGTATGATTATTATGTGCTTGATTGGACAACATGAGTAATAAGACTAGTATATGAAAAATAGGAGTTACAATGTACAGCGAAAAAAAAGTGACATCTGTCTAAAGAAAACCCCGTGAAAAAATATTTAAGCTACTATAAAAGAAATTTAGCTGCAAAAAAAGGTTGAAAAATTGTTGTAGAGATAATCCCATTCATATTTGTTAGTTGCACATGTGAAAAAATAAGGAAAGCACGATGATATATGTACGCAAAAAACATGTTTGCTTACCTTCAGTTAAAGATAGTCCGAGAACGGATACAGAAACGAAAAAAATCGCTTGTTATATGATGTTTGTTATTTAAGCTACATAAAAAAAATACCCTGAAAAGGATTGCCATAATACATGTTATATGATCACTTCACATATAAAATTAAAAATGGATTTAGATTACTGGGTTGGGTACATACCGGGCTAAGGATTGTTATAATACATTAATGTAAACCAAAATTTTATTATTATCAGATTTGAGTTATATGTAGCGTGGGTGGCTGCAATTTCCCATCTAAACAATAGCTAAACAGGAGTGAATTAATAGTGAAGTATGAGTACAACTAAATGCGTTTAAATGTCAGTTAGGGGGACGAGTAGGGGTAGTACTAGTCGTTGGGTGGGTAGTACTAAAAATAAACATCCATTGAAATATGCTGTGAGGTCAGATCTAGCTCTTTTAAATCTCTCTCCCACCTCGCTTCTTCAATCCCAAATCGATAGAGAAGGCGGAACTAGGGGATGGGACGTGCTAGGAAGAAAGCTCGCGGCTCCAGTGGGAGGAGTGTACGCCCACCCCGGCCACCGTCTCAATTCTTTACCCGTCTCCTCCGTCTTCCACCTCAGTCAAGTACGGAGCGATGGGCGGTTGGGCCTCGCCCGGACAGGGGAGAAGAACCAAATGAAGAATGGAGCGGCGACGAGCCGTTCGTGCCTACTGATGGAGATGAGGAAGTTGTGCTGCAGGGTGAGGAAGAAATCGAGACAGTCAATGAGCCGGCCGG
This sequence comes from Poa pratensis, assembly GCA_947311845.1. Lineage (NCBI taxonomy): Eukaryota > Viridiplantae > Streptophyta > Magnoliopsida > Poales > Poaceae > Poa > Poa pratensis. The sequence continues at coordinate 35,735,977 of CAMZMU010000087.1, forward strand.
TGGGGGGGAGGAGGAAGAGCTACAGATTGCGATGAAGAGATCGATGGATAGTTTCGAGGAGGAGCAGCGGCAGGAAGAAGAGGCGCGACAGACCATCAACCAAGCTATTCAGGTATCCATTGCAACTTTTGAGCTCCCTAGAAATCTGGCCGAGCAGTACGGGCAGTCTTCGAATCAAGCAGTTTCGCTGACTGTGGGTGAAAGGGAGGATAACACTCATGCCATTAGAAGACATGCTCTCACCATTATGGATATGTCTGTTGAACACGAAGGTCGGTCTAGGTTGAAGGAGTTCGACAAGGATGGATCAGCTCCGGTTTCAGTGAAGGGGAAGGAGGTGATGGTAGATGATGCGTCTGATGAACTGTGGTACGATAGCGACGAAAGTGACTGAAAAGATAAGAATGCACTATCTGTGTTATTTGTACTATTTCCAATTTCAGAGTTCATGTTGTAAGAGAATATGTTATTGTTTTGTTCAGTGAGTTGGGTCACGTAGGATCTTCGGAATTGAGAATATTATGCCATATTATTATGTAATGAAATCGCATTTATATGTTCTTCTGCGTGGATGTTTAATTAATTTTACAGAACATGTGTTGATAGTAAATTTGGTGTGTACTCTAGGGGTGGTAGAATTACCTTTGTTTTTGCCATATCATGCAGAGAGTGTATCAAACTGGGGGAATTAAAATGCTGATGGTAATTGCTTGTTCATGAGGATAACATATACTTGTAAAAAAGACACTTCTTGGACACTAATTTCTGTAGATAGAACTTGTTCTAGGGACGAACTAAACGGGGTCATGGTGATATGTAACAAACTTGTAGAAGAAACAATAAATCTCTAACAAACAAGTAAAAAAAAATGGTGGAACTATCGAATTTATATGGTTGGCTCGTCGTAAAAAATGTGTATTGCAAGCTATGTATATTGATATTTGCATTCCGTTTGTGCTGATATGTTGTGAAGGCATTTGTGTCCACATTATTTTATCCGTGACCTGATTGTAGGAACCATAATCGATAGCAAATGTGCGTGAGAAAAATGACTAGTGGCACTGTTGATTGGTAGTAAGTGAATAAAGAAAAATCAGAAAATTACTTTTTAAACTTTATTATGGGTACAACAGCAAGTTTACACCATGGAAATCAAAGATGTTCCTTAACGCAATGCAGAAGTATTTTGGTGTTGAATCGTATAAGAAAACAAAAAGGTTCTTTATTAATGAGTAATATCATAGGACGGATTTGTTTGAGTGGGGTGACTAGGCAACTTTGGTGGCCAGGATGATATATTTAAAAAGTGGTCGATGTGGTATTGACCCATTTCAAGTTACAAGGGGAAGTAAAATTTCCCCTTTCATATATATATTGATATTTGCATTCGTTCGTTGCTAACATGTTGTGAATGAATTTGTGTCCAAAAAAATTCATCCGTGACCTGTTTGTAGCAACCATAAGCAATGGCAAATGTGCATGAGAAAACCTACCATTGTGAATGAACAATTGTAATGCCACTGCTGATTGGTAATAGTTGAATAAAGAACAATCCGAAAAACAATTTGAAAACGTTTTATATGTTTACAAAAAACAAAGCTAACACAATGGAAAATCAAGTTTGGTCCTTATCGCAATGCACAACTGTTTTGATGTTGATTCATAAAGGAAAAAGGTTGTTTATTAATGAGTAATATCATAGGGTGAAGTGTTCGAATGGGAAGACTTTGCAACGTTGGTCACCAACATGATATGATTTAAAAAGTGCTCGATGTGGTTTTGGACATTTCATGTCATTGTGGGTAGCAAAAAACCCCATTTTCATACATATGAAAAAAAAAACTTCGTAAATACTGTTTTTTGGAGATAGAAATTGTTCTTGGGTAGTACGAAGGGTGGTCACGGTGATATGTAACAAACTTGAAGAAGAAAAAAAAACTGTACCAAACAATGGGGGAAAAAAAATTTAACTACCAAATTTATATGGTAGGTGCGTCGTCAGAAGTGTGTATTGCGAGCTGTGTATATTGATATTTGCATTCCGTTCTTGCTGGTATGTTGGTAAGGCATTTGTGTACACGTCATTTTATCCGGGACCGGGTTGTAGCAACCATAAACGATAGCAAATGCGCGCGAGAAAAAATTAGTACTACCACTAGTGATTGTTACTAGGTGAATATAGAAAAAACAGAAATTTACTTTTCAAACTTTGTAATTGGTTCAACAGCAAAGCTTACACCATGGAAATCAAGGTTAGTCCTTAACGCAATGCACAAGTGTTTTGGTGTTGCTTCATATATGAAAACAAAAAATGTTCTTTATTACCGAGTAATATCATAGGGGCGGATTGTTCGAATGGGGTGACTTGGCAACTTTGGTGGCCAAGATAATATGATTAAAAGGTGCTCGATGTGGTATTGGCCCATTTCATATTCGGGTTTGATGTAAAAGTTCCACATTGATATATATATTGATAATTGCAGTCCGTGGTTGCTGAGATATTGTGAATGCATTTGTGTGCACGTAATTTCATCCGTGACCTATTTGTTGCAAGCATAAGCGATTGCAGATGTGCGCGAGAAAATATACCATCGTCAATGAACAAATGTAATACCACTGATGATTTGTAGTAGGTGAATAAAGAACAATGCAAAATCAGTTTGTAAACTTTTAATATGGGTACATAAAAATAACTTACAGAATGGAAAATCAAGGTTGGTCCATATCGCATTGCAGAAGTGTTTTGGGTGTTGATTCATATAGGAAACACAAAAAATGTTCTTTAATAATGAGTAATATCATAGTGAGGATTGTTCAAATGGGGTGACTAGGCAACTTTGGTGGCCAAGATGATCTGATTAAAAGGTGCTCGATGTGGTATTGGCCCATTTCATGTTCGAGTTTGATGTAAAATTTCCATCAGCGATAGCAAAATTGCGCGAGCAAAATTACTATTTCCACTGGTGATTGGTACTAGGAGCATACAGAAAGCTCAGGAAATTACTTTTTAAACTTTGTTATGGGTACAACAACAAGCTTACACCATGGAAATCAAGGTTGGTCCTTAACGCAATGCACAAGTGTTTTGGTGTTGATTCATATAGGAAACAAAGGTTCTTTAGTAATGAGTATTGTCATACGGCGAATTGTTCGAATGGGGTAAGTATGCAAGTTTGGTGGCGAAGATGATATGATTAAAAGGTGCTCGATGTGTTATTGGCCCATTTCATGGTACTGTGGGAAGTAAGCTTTTCCCCTTCGTGATTATGAAACAAAACTAATGAGGCCAATACTATATTATCCCGCTGCATGTTTAGGTAACAAAGATTACTAGGGACATTGTTGTTTGGTACTATGTGAGTCAATAAAAATCAGGAAACTACTATTTTAAACTTTGTTATGGGTACAACACCAAGCTTACACCATGGAAATTAAGGTAGGTCCTTAACGCAATACAAAAAGTGTTTTCGTGCTGATTCATATAGGAAAACCAAAAAAATGTTTATTAATGAGTAAAATCATAGTGCGAATTGTTCGAATGGGGTGACTATGCAACTTTGGTGGCCAAGATGATATGATTAAAAGGTGATCGATGTGTTATTGGCCCATTTCATGCAAATGTGTGAAGTAAAATTTCCCCCATTCATGTTTATGTAACAAAAATAATGAGGCGAAAATACTATATTTTCACCCGTTTATAAATGAAATAGCGCGTCAGTAATATAAGGGGATGACTTTGCAACGTTGCTGTAAAGATGATATGATTAAAATGTGCTCGATGTAGTATTGGCCCATTTGATGTAAGTGTCGGAAGCAATAGTCCCCCCTTTATAATTGTGCATAGAAAAATTTCGAGTGTTCCTCAAATGGAGTTAGCATAAATTAATGTGTGCTGGGTTCAGGGAAAAGATAAATGAAACCATGAACGATTAACTAATTGCCCCAGTTCAGTCTCAACTTGAAAAAAAAATTATTAATGTCCATGGACAGGGGTACACGTTTTATAGAACTAGAAAAGATAGGATCCAGTACGTGAAAATGCAAAAAGGTTCTTCCATAGGGATACGAAATAGCTAGTTTAGGATTACATGGTACTATTACATAGGTAAAAAAGAACAACTTCCAATGCTCTCAAATCATGTGACATAGAACTACATCTTCCTTTTTTTTCCTACCAAATAGTCAGGCTCTGACCTCTTCCTCCTCAGATTTGCAACTGGCTCGTTTTCTTTCTCTGGAGGAGCAGCAGAAGTGGGGGAAACAAGGATATCTTCTGTTGATTCACTCCTGTTGCGCTGAAGATCGAGTGGCGGATCATCTGCAATGGCACTGATGTGCTGGATCGTCCCTAGATTTTCAGCTGGTACTACCTCCTACAGCATGGAAAAACACGTTTTAATCAGTAAGCATGTCGATAAAGAGAACATGCGGGTGGAAACAGGGAAGACTGTAGGCAAAATTGGCAAAAATACGTTTTGGCCTTGGGTAGCTGTGGTGCAGTTCACAGAATCATTGGATAGGGCTTCATCAGAAGATGTTGAATCTTCGCCTACTGACTCGACATCGCCACTGTATCCAGAGATCAGAGAAATATTCTGCAGATTTGGGGGGGAGACTTTGAAAATCAGAAGCCAAAAAGAAATCCAGAAAAATGGCCCAAAAGAAAGAGCTGCAAGGAAATTGTAAAAAGAACCAAAGCAAACATAAAACAAATCGAACCAAGCTTTGGCTTGGTGCTGCATCAGTAGAAGAAGACAGCTGTGACGAGTTAGCAGTGAGACATGAACCTAGAGCATCTTCACTATCCGAGATATCAGACATGTCTACTTCGGATTGAATGTTGGAGGTGTGGCTAAATGATGAAGCAGGGGACATATGAGGTGAGGTGTGGTGGGATTTGTGAGGGAGTATTGGTCTTCCCTCCAATAAAATGGAGGGAAAATTTGAGGGGAGTTGGATACCAGATGTAATTGAATTAGATGGTGGGAGATGGGGATGAACTGCATAGCAGAGGAGAGTATGTAGAACTGCAGATCAGCATTTTCAGGAAGCAGTACTGGTTTGGCCAGCAATGTGTGGTAGGTGGGCAATGCAGAAGGCGGGAAATCTTTTGGTAAGTGAAAGTTTGACCCTAGTTGCGCTGTGGAAGGTGAGGAAATGCGAGCAAGCTAATCAGGGGAGTTTTTGGGGGGAAAGTTTTGGATTTTGGTTTACAGATCTCCCTCCAGAAAATCAAAGCTCTTGGCGAAAAAGGGGGGAACTAGATACGAATCCTGGTACACTATACATCAATATCAAAGAAAAAGAGAAGCAAGCTGAAAAGAAGGGAGTGTGATGGGTGAAGGTACATGTACAGCAGTGCGTGCCTGACCTACTATAGGGGTAGAAGCATGGTACGACAGTTCCAGCACATTTTCACCCCTCCATCCCCGTGGTCACTGAGGGCAAAACAGTAATGAATCACACGGTCCGGGGTAGAATATAATGTAGAAGTAGCATGCTAGCAGAGTACAGTGTGCTGTCTTCCTCCTTCCTCTTCATTCGCAAAGTCCAGAGATATTTGAAGAGCTTGGCTCGTCCAGATCTACTCTAATATTGACACTTTGCTTAGTAAAGTGGCTTGTCAGTCAAGATCATAGCTGAAGAAGGACAGGGGTTTGGAGATGCAAGCTAGCCATCCAGAGGGATACAAGTAAGTCTGCAAAAAAGTTGTGTTACTGTCAGATCTGAAAAATCAAACAATGATATTTTTTGGTTGAAGTTTCAGAGCTAGTTCAAATATGTTTACACTATTGCATTCGTTTGTAGTTTCCCCAGCACCCACCCCCTGTTATGAACTTGAAAAAAGATTCTCCTACATCTTGCTGTTCTAAGTACTGCCGCCCAAATAGTTCTACAGATTCGTAAGTTAGGTAGCACATTAATAAAAAGATTTCTTTCGACATGATGTAGTACCTTTGTTAGGCTTTGTCAAATGTTGAGATTGTGGGCACCCTTCGAACCCAACAGTGTATGTTTACAACTGCAAAAAAAGCTAGACATTAATCTGTAGTTGGATGGGAGTACCTGACATATGAAAGTTGTGATAGCTAGAACAGGAATCATCGAATTTGCCTCCAAAAAAGGTTTCTGTTTTCTGTTACAACAACTGAAATACCATTGACAGATAAATATGAAAAAGGATGTAATGATCAAACACTAGATATAGCGGCCATCAATGAAAAAAGTTTGGATTACATTGATTGCGTTATTGTTGTTTCACATGTGAGTCTTCGTTGAATACGAGGTGTAATGTGCGTGCATGGTTTCATCTGAAAAGAATTATACTGAATGATTGTTTTATTGACAACAGGGGGTAGATATTTCGACGAACTAAAAGGTACAATGTCAGGATCTGCGTTCTCTAGTTCAGATGGTGGTGCTGCGAGAACAAGGTGTTCTCCGCACAAGATCGCAGCAGTGGTGGCAACGTTTGGCCCAATGAAGAGAAGACTTGTCACCGAGATTGGATTCAAAGGAATGTTAGAAGTCCCTGACATTTGTAATCTGGACACAAAGTTCACTATAGACCTGTTGGAGAGGGTTGACATTAAAAAGAGGGCAATCGTTTTAAACGAGGAAGCCTTCGTTGCGATAAGTGGGATGGATGTGCAACATTTCCTTGACATACCCAATGGTCAGAAGAAACTGTTTGGGCTGGAGGATAAGTCAACTTCTGAACAAGTTGATTTCATTCGTTTGGGGATAGGATCCATATCTGGTGATGTTTCTGAAAAGAACAGCTTGAAAGCAGCTGAAGAGATACTGTTAGCTGATTACCCAAATGGAATGACTGTACTCCAAGAAGAACAGTTCAAAGTATCCTTTGTTTGCTTCTGTATGGGAAACTTGCTGGTGGCGAAGTACAGCTCAAACCATGGGGCTAAAGATTATTGGGGGTCTTTGATGGAAGTGAATGAGATTTCATCATATGATTTCTGCGAGGCCGTGGTTGAGGAGATCATTGAAGCAGCAAAGCACGTACAGAAGGAGAAGAAAGGGAAGAAGACAATTAAGAATGTTTCAGGTTGCCATTTGTATCTACAGGTGACATAAAATGGTGTTCGTACCATTGCTGTGTAATGTGTTGTACTTGTGAATTCCATATTCTGAAAAAACATAAAGCTGGTTAGTAACTTGGTTGTTTTGTGACACAAACAGGCCAAATTCCTGGACTCAATCAATCTGGGGATACTGAATATTAAAGATGACTCCTCGCCGAGGATTGGAAAATTCACTTTCAGGGTCATCGAGGAAATGAAGATATATGTAAAGCAGAACACAGGCACCATTAGAACAAAACATGGTGCAAGTTTATTTGTTGAAAAGGTATTTATTCTATGAATGCTGAAAATGTAGCATGATAGTCTATTGAACCCAGTCATGTGCAGAGTTAAGAAAAATGTTCAAATTGGGGCTAACAACATACCACCCTGTAGGGAGCTGCAATGAAACTTGTTGAAGCAGTAACGAGTAGCGGCAAGGGGAAAGGTGCAATGGGCGATAGTTCTAACTACGTGCGTACAAGGTGTATCTCCAGCTCATCTCGCGCACAGGTATAATGCCTATTACTAGTTAGTCACATAGACTATCCTATTCCCTGTGACGTACGTTCATTGGTAGTACTGTAACTGTGAAGTATTTTCTCACAGACAATCTTCTTATCTTCATTTTACAGTCAGCAAATCGTTGTGGACCAAACTTCATGTCACAAAAAAGAGCAAGGGAAAGTGTAAACATCTGCAACTATGTCAACACAATTCAGAAACCGCGAAGCACTGAATATTTGTCTGCTTACACAAGAGAGAACCGTGACAGAAGGGTGAGCATGGAAATTTATTTCAGTTCCGGAAAATAAATTATACAGCACTTATTGTCAAAGATGATATTGGTTAATGAAACATTCTTCATTTCCATGTTCACAGCTGAATGATAAGCAGGTGAATGTGCTGAGGTGTCACAACGCGAGGATGAGACTGGTGGTCAATAATTTCAAAAGATCAACCTTGCAAGATATGGATTGTGATCCAACTGCATTACTGACTTGCAAAGAAGTTGTGAACTGCAATGTGAACAAGCTACTGGAGGCAGTTCTAGACGAAGTATTTGATCTTACAAAGGGATTGCATGACAACAGTTGTATGTGTAATTCAGCCAGGTTAATGGTATCTGGGTCGAATGCTATAAATGATACAAATTCTGGACGGTTGTTGTCGGGATATGAAGGTAATTTTCTGGTGAATAAAAAAGATGTATTTGTTGCCCTCTATTTCCCATGCTATGTTAGACTTTGGAATTGACAAAAAAACTGGTTGCAGGGGCACCTACTAAAAGCAAGAGGGGAAGGATGTTCGGTAAATTGGTGAACGACATAACAGGTGTTGTTGCTTGTACTGACAAAAAAAGAACCCATAATGAAATATACTCTTACATGAACAAGCTGGATGTGCTTTAATTATTATACTTTACCAGGCAAAAATTTAATCCATGACCTGACGGGAGTAGATGATGTTGAGATGAATGAAGCTACAGATAGACATCATGGAAATGAAGGTGAGAGGACAAGAAGTAGTAGTGCATCAGAAAATATATGAATATAAGTTCCATAGATGATTTTAGAAGTACTTATTGTGAATTTAACCTACATAGGCTGTGATGAGCTGGTCTCGTCGGTTTCTTCTCTCATCCTGACTAATAATGATATATGTTCACTTAAAAACAAACGCCGTAATATCACATATGTAGTACAAGAAGTACTAGTGCATCAAAACAATATGAATCTAAGTTGCATAGCTGAATTTAGAAGTACTTATTGTGAATTTAACCTACAAAGGCTGTGATGAGTTGTTCTATTCGGTTTCTTCTCTCATCCTGGTTAATAATGATAGATGTTCACTTAAAACAAACGCCGTAATATATTAGGACTGCCTCCATTTATATAACAGTCTAATCTGAGCGTTTGGGTGTTGATTCATACATGTTTGAAACTAAATCAAGTGGTTCGTCTTACGCATTGGTTGCGCCAAATTGAAGTGTTGTTGCTGCGGTTTTATATAAACTATGTGTAAACTAATTTTTAAGAAATATTAGAAAATATATGTATGCACTTGTTTTATATGAAACTCATCAATAAAACAACACACTATTGCAGGATTTGTTACCCCTGAAACAGGGATAGGTCAGCAAAGAGGCAACGCTTTCAGCACTGGCATAGCTGGTGCTCAATTCAGCAGGGTGGAGCCTGCAAATAATTTTGTAAATGATCTCTCGGGATATGAAGGTAAGTGATCATTTACAACTGGTGCGTCAAAATTATATATCAATGTTAACAAGATTAAACATTATCACATATCTATGATAACTATGTGTGATCGTAACTCATCAAATGGTGAATCCTGATGCAGGATTTGTTACCCCTGAATTGGGTATAGTTCATCGAAACGGCAACGAGTACAGCACGGACTTTGCTGGTCCTGCCTTTGGCAGGGTGGAGCCTGTGAATGATTTGATAAATGTTCATACTCGACATGGTCAGTCGTCTAGTGGAGTGAATAGAGACATGTTCAGCACACCTCCTATTCTCATTCCCCTAAGAGTTGACTCACCAACTGATGGAGGAGAGAACACATCTCGTGATTCCTTTGATGAAATAATGGATGACCTAAGTGATCTAGAGTTGCATCAGCATGCCGTGCAACCGGGGGGTGCAGTCAGCACTATATTGAAAATAAGATTGAACAAGGGGCACATGGCGAAAAGTCCTTGGTCCCATGCCATGAATAGAGATGTTGTGCCAAGGGAAGTTGCAGAGAGGCTTTACAATTGGTTGGGAGTGACAGAACGGAGTTGCCTTAAAAGGTAAAATTAAGGCGTTAAAATTGTATGCATTTGCCAAATAAACTGATAAATTTATACTATTCATCCGATTATTAACTTCTGTTGCAGTTGGTGGGTAAAACATGGGTGCCCTACACTCAAGAAAATTACTGGTGGAGATTTCAAGAGAGTTTTCAGGGAGGGGGTTAATTGCAGTGAAGACATGGTGGACATGGCGATCCGGAGGTTTGGGCAGAAGGACAGGGATATGTATGGAAAAGGAAGGATGTTGAGGTGGATGCATCCTTTTGAAAGTGATTTCGCGGTATGATATAGTTAACTATGATACCTTTTTGAAGTTGGTTTTAAATACATGCATCCGTTAGAAACAAAATTTGTTGTGCAAAAACACCAACTATTGTTATTTGTTGCAGGCTTGTCTGTTATACACAGATGATTATTTGAGCAACAGGTCAATAGAAGTTCAACTTACTGGCAAGTGCCATGAATACGATGTTTCAAACTGCAGAATGGTAGGTTTCCTATTATTTGGGTAACCTTTCAAAATGATAAATGCACTGCTAGTGACTTTGGTCTAAATTAGAAAATCTGAACCTTGATCAGAGATTAATTTGGGGTTCATATTTCAGTTTGCTGTGCCTCACCTTGACCTGGAAACTTGGACTGGATATTTCTGGGACATGAAAGGAAGTGTTGTCCACGTGGTAGACCCAACATTTGATATTTCTAGAGCTTGCGAGCACCACGAGAAGCATGGACCAATTGTTGACAAGTTGCAAGCTGGACTTCAGAAATGCTTCACTAATGCATACATTGGGTGGGATATTGACTGGGCTAATTGGAGTAAGAACTACGTTCTTCCCTTCCTGCCCGGGAAAAAATGGTGAGTACGCAATAACCCAAAAATAATCAAGGTTTGGATTTACATATCACATTGAAACATACCTAGCTCACCCTATACATCTTATCTGCAGCAATGAATCTGGGATGCTGACTCTGCTTGCTATGAGGGAATTCAATGGGGAAGGGTTTGCAGTTCCAAAAACAGAGGTGACGTAAAAAATGATACCCACTATTAAAATGGAAAAAACACCAAAAATGTTATTCCTGTAAAGGCACATCCGTCACATATGTAAATTGTTAGTATAAATGTGAAAATGACTTGTGCTTTTCTTTGACACAGGCATCGCTTAAATCATTTTCAATGAACCTGCTGTATGACATGCTAAGCGTTGAAGGAAACACAGGGGAGCTGCCAGATGTCTTTGTTCAGTCCATTGGTTAGGGCATGTAATTCGAAGGTGTTTCTGTGGCAAAGAAATTCGAATGTCGAGATTTAAGTAAACTATGGGACTGTAATGAACACATGGTATGTATGGATTGCTCGTAGTACTTCGTTAAGAGTTTAAGAACATTAATTTGTCTAAGTGTTGTAACGAATTTCTAAACTATGCATCATCTTCTCTGAGATGTTAGCAGACTTATCTAAATGCGTCCATGGGGGGAGAGTTATTTAGCATATACCGGCAATGAACACCAGTTCAACTGGTACTTAACGCCTTTAATTGTGCTGGTAGTATGACAATACAGAACCACCTGAGGTTTGCACAGAAGAAATGTAAGATGTGCGCAAAAGTTAGCTAACAGCAACGCAAATAAAATATTGTACTCGAACATTCTAAATGATTATTAAAAATGGAAGGCATTGAATCATTGGATCAAACGGTGAGCCATCTAATGAATTGATATCGGTAATAGTTTTTCGCAAATAAAAACGGTTCATTGTTATGAAGCCATTATAATGGAAAAATGAAAACAAAAATGTCGCAAGAGGGTTCAAATAACTTGCAAAAATTTGTGGAGATTAATGTTTACTATGGGTAGCACGGGAGAAAAGATCACACCATTCACTTGCGATCTAATCGAGGGAAATTCCCTGCATCATTGACTATTTTGGCAGATTCCAAAGAAGTGCTTCCAATTGGGGGTAGTGTTGGGGGGGGAAACTGCCGAAAAGGCAAAGGAGATGTGTGGGAATATTAAATATGGGCTAGCATTACAAAAAGAACTTCAGTTGAAACTATAAAAACTATTAGAAACAAATATGAAACTACAATGAAAACATCGTCCAAGACTGGCTCAATTAGGGATTGTCGATTATGGCGCTTTCTTGCCATGTCAAGCTGAATGAATCGATATAATCTAGTTTCTTGACACGGAAAAAGCATGATAGGGATGATGTAGCCTTTTCTGACAAAGGCGTTAGGAAAAAATTGACAACATTGCATTCAGTGGAAACATATTTTTGGATGCTTCAGCTATTGCGAACCTTATAATTGGAAAGGAAACTAACCTCAATGCCATTAACAACGTGATAAATGCAAATAATTTGATCCATACATTCTATTGCAGTGCCAACAGTTTTTTTTCCACATCAGCAATATCTCTAACATAATTCTTGGGACATGGGATACAAATCATTCTTCTGATGATTGATCTCGGAGGTTACTGCTGTAAAAAGCGTCAACATCTGGAGTCAACTTGTGGCAGCTGTTGGACTTATGGCCTGGCAATTGACAAGTACTACAACAGGGTGGCCTCCTCTTTGTTTTTCCTGCATCTGGGTTGGCAGGACATGTGTTCCTCTTGTGACCAGTGAGCTTGCAGAACCCGCAGAAAGTTGACTGTTTGAAAGGTCGGGCAACAGGTGAATGTGTGGTTGTAGACTTTTTCTTTTGCTTCGAATTAGCTTCAACGGGGGAAAGGAAACGCTTAGAACGCTTTCGTCCCCTCTTTTGCTTAGGAATGATAGGGCCTTTCAACTTGTCCAAGTCAAAGCTGCTGTGAACAGCTCCAATCCTTTCTTCTGAGTACAATGTTCTTCCGTCTGTTGATAGACCTGGTTCAGAGTGATATCCGGTAGGATGGGCACGTTGCCACTCAGTGTCACTTGACTCATACATTGGCTGTACTTCTTCTGGTTCTTTTGGTCCTCTCTTAACAACAATGTCTTCTACGGTTCTGATGCCATTTCCAAAATGCTTCATCATTGCGTCGAAGCATTCTTCGTCTTTGTTGCCTAACTGAACTGCCTTCATAGCAGTAAGATACAGCAGGTTGTCACGGAACGTGTGTGATTTCAGTGACCTATTGTCCTTTTGGAGGAAACGAAGGTTTTCTGGTAAAATATCCCTGGCATCTCTTGTCCATCTCTTAAGAATGTAGCGGTCAGGGATCTTGGCAACTCCGAGATAGTTCATAACCTACGATGAACAAAAATTGTCTCTTAATCGAAGCAATTAAAAATGTATTAAAAAACTGTAAAAAGAACCAACTGTGCTGAAGTGAATTATCATACCCGTATGCAATGGCAACATAGCATCCCAAAATGGTTGTACAGACCACACTCGCAATCGTAAACTCCAGTATGCTGAGAAACAGTAATGCTGAATTTGACGCGGACCCAAGGCTCCCTAAGTTCGGAGTAAGCATGCTTGACTTGATAAACATTTGTCTTTGAATCATGAACAACTGTATAATGATAAGATTTCTCTAATTCAATGGTGAACAATCTGAAGGAGGCCCTGGTGTAAATTTTGTAAGCATGGTGTTGTATAGGCCACATCCGTCCGGAGGGTTTTTTTAGCTGCAGGAAACGAGAAATTGTGTGGGGCATAATCAGAATGGCCAGGATAGAAAAGTAAATAAAATGAGTACATGTAATTGAGATAGTGACCAGTTGGCACAATATAAGCACTTGCTATGTGATTGGGAGGTGTGAATCAGTTCTGAACAATATAGAAAATCAATGGTGTATTCTGAGAGACTACTAATCAGACTGGATCGGATTAATATGCTCACATGGATAACATACAACTTCCTGGTGGGTGCAAAAACATCTATGTTCAAGATACATCGTTACATCCATGTCAGTGTAAAATGATAAACATAAAGTGACATACCATTTTCGTATTGTGCTCCTCTGCGTCCTCTACCATTGCCCTGTCAAACATCATATCGTTATACTTGGACACAAAATTGTTCATTGTTGAATTCCCTCTGATGTAGGACTTCAACATGTGATTGGCACTTTCACTTCTTTGTGTGGTCATCATTCTGGCGCAAAACTTCTTCGAAAAAGGCTTAGCCCACTTAACACGGCATTCATATATTCTGATCATGAAAGGGTTTTCCTGAAGATTATACTTAGCAATTAGACAAGCCCATGCAGCTTCAAATTCATCTATAGTCAACATCTCGTTCAGGACTTTGTGGAACTCCTGCCTAAAAGGACCTGATTTGGAGTAAACCGGACCGAGAGATTCTTGAGCCTTCTGTAAGACGTGCCACTTGCACCAAAGATGGGTAGTGCGAGGCATACTTTTCTCGATAGCAGGGATCATTGCTTGAGCTTGGTCTACAAGTCAACAATAAAATTATCTTCAGAGAGTCCCGTGATTGTAAAACAATGAACCATCAGAGAACAAACAAAGGTCATGGGTTTTTATCGTGTACCTGTGAGAATGGTGGTTGGAGCTTTACCTCCCATCAAATTTAAGAATTCATTGAAAACCCAAGTGAAACTTTTTATGGTTTCCTGCCTCATCAACACGCCAGCATAAATGGTAGATTGGAAGTGGTTGTTCACGCCTACGAACAATCCAAATGGCATTTTATATATGTTTGTGCAATATGTTGTGTCAAATGTTATAACATCCCCAAAACAATGGTACTGCATTTTGCTGCGGTGATTTGTCCACATAAGAGTTTTGATTCGGTTGTGTTTGTCGACGTCCACGCTATAAGCAAAATCTGGATCTTCCTTCCTCATCTGACGGAAGATTTCCAACGTCTTCTTCACGTCGTCATCCATCTGCTCTTTTGCTAACTGCTGGCAAAGAGTTCGCAAGGACCTCTTCGTGAAGGGGAGATCTTTGAGAGACCCATGTAAACTACCCATGATGCTGTGTACCTTCCCAAGGGGAACATTATTGTCTCGTAAGTGTTTGATCATGTTCTTAGCGTAATCATCTATCCTCCGGTGCGAACCCCATTGCATTTTCTCACCACATGACTCTGATAAATCATGGTTGTGCTTTTCAACGAACTTTGATATATACCATCCATGGTCTTGGGTGCGTAGAAGCCTGATAATGGCTTTACAACCGCATCTCTTGGATTGGTGAGCTATTCTGAGGTCTTTTCCCTGTTTGGAAGTAAAAAAGCATATTTCAAAGTTAAGGCAGAATTAACTTTTTGCACTCATATTTGGTTGGTCATCAATGGAGGAACTTATTACCTCGTTCGAACACTGCAATTCCTGCATGTTGCGGTACGTGTTGGCCCGGTTTTTGTCGCTCTTTCCATAGCTAATTCCAAAACCCTTCTCCCAAGAATACATGTTGTAAAATTCATAAGCCTCAGCAGCTGAATCAAATGTAGTTCCAAGTTTTGGTTGGAATATAAGCTCTGGTTTCCTGTCATACGACGAGCGAAGAGCAATTTCAATTGGCCCAATTGAACTGGATTCACGACCTTCGGGGTAAATCACTCCTTTTTTTAAACGCCTCCTACAAAAAATAAATATAGTAAACATGATAGTATGGATGAAATTGTAATAAAAAAAAGAATCCTTCTGGTTGTACAGCAGATTAAATCTGTATGATTCAAATGAATGTTACATTTAGGAGAGGAGTGTCAGGCGAGCAGATTTAGATTTTGTGTTGAAATAACAAAAAAAAATGTTTTCTTGAGGAGGCAGTTAGAAAATAAGAAATCTAACTAATGTACATCAAAAATTCATGTAGTCAACAGTTACCCTTAACTATGATCAGTTGTACAACTATGTGTACAGAAACAGATATCAAAATAGGCCATAAAGAAGGTTAGGTTTAGATGTACCTCTTTTTATATAAAGATGGTGGTGAGTCCGGGCTTTCTTCAAAATCATGCTGTGCTGCTTCATCCAGATGGTTGACTGTCTCGACAGTTGGTGGGTTTCCAGTTGGAGTTTCATCTTCGGAGTCAGAATCCACCAAAGGCAACATGTAACTAAATTCTTTATCATCGCCATTGTCTTGGTCAGATGAAGGTACCAAAGGATGCTGATAGCAATCATCATCAGAACCTTCGTTATCGCTACAAAAAAAGAGGACACCAAGTTCAAAAGCATGCACCAAAAACTCCACTATTTTGTCTAACAAAAACTATGAGGTGACTACCTTAAGCTTCCATCGTACGAGTCAGAGTCTGACTCTACAACATCAGGGTCAATAGGATAATCATACTGGTGTACATCAGGAGGGGCATGGGAGCTGTACATACATAACGGAAGGTATAAATGAGACATATACGACAAGTGCTAATCCTAGGTAAAATAGACAAAGCAAAAATATGATTTTCATTCGTTACCTGGATGTGGTCTCATGGTTGGAGCTGACAAATTCCTCCATAATGGGAGGCAACGCAGATTCAGATAACTGACCATTCTTGCTTCTGTGAATAAGCACATTATAGAGCTGGTCCCAATGAAGCGGGAGAAAATAGTAAAATCATCACTAATTAAAATACCTAGATAAAATCAGACGGATTATGCAGCAGAAATACTTAAATTACCTTCGGCATTCTTCCAGATATACTGGATTATTGTCCAATGGGGGTTCTTGGGGAAAATGGCATGGCGGCAACTGGGTGCTGACGAGCGGCTCGAGTGCGGGGCTTAATGGAGAACATACAATGAACAAAAAGATAGAGTTATATGGACATGAAATCATGCGAGGGGCGGATTCAATTCGAATGCAAATAATGAAGATCTGCAAAAAAGAAAAAGAAAACAACTAATGGAGATCTAAACAAACGACTAACCTGTAGAAAACTGCTGGATCTGGCTGATGGAATGCGGGTACGAGCAATGGAGGTTGAAATGTGGCCATGAGCTCCAGATAAGAACATGCCTCTTCCATCGCCGGTGCAGCGGGTGGAGCGAAAAAATGACCTTACGCCGCCTACGGATATGAGCAAGAACGACGACGAACTAAGGAACGGGAAAACAGAGCTTGAAGGCAGAGGAGGGGAATTTGCGGAGCGAGACGCATTTGAGAAAGGGTTGAAACGTATGGACTAATCTGCGAAAAAAGAGTCCAACTCTTGACCAACCTGCTTCCGTCGGATCGAAACTGATTGACGGTGAAGATAGCCGGTTGGGGCCAACGCGCTAGTGGAACTGCATTTTTCGGACGACGGTGTGCGCGAGGCCGGAGGAGTACATCAGCTGGGACGGTGTCCACCTGACACAGCACGCGTACAGGGTCATGAGCGAGCTGCTCTACCACAGAGGTCTTGCGTTTCCTGCGCCAGTCAACTTCCCTTCTGTATAGAGGCAGCCGCCGGCGATAAATTTTTGGTCGACTATCTGTATTATCTTCCTTTTTGTTTCCTAGTGATGTACTAGTACACTTTGTTTCTAATGTAGTATTATGAGCATTCATGGTTACCGCTGAAAGTTTTTTTAGATACAAGGCCATATGCCCAACGTTAAATTAATAACGCCCAGAACGACGACAGAATACAAAGTGCTGAACCCAGTTTACAACAACGCACTGCACGCACACACTAGAAACAGGACATCCGAAGAAACACAAGCGGGACGAGCGCCGCATTAGAACTACTCCGACTAGGCTGAAGACAAGCAGGGCGGGCAAAGGAGTTGCGCCGAAACTCGCCGTCGGGAACAGACCGGCACACCGACAGACGCTCACACCATCACCACGGGCAAAGTCGTCGGGCCGAAGCTCCACATAGAGCCAAGACCGGCTCACCAACACACGCTGCACACCGCCGAGACTAGCGCAACATCGCAGAGACACCACCAGGGGAGCACCTTCTCGCTGAGAAACCAAGGAGGTCCACACAAATAAACTCCGTGAATGCAGAACAAGACACAAGCTTTGCCGGAGGCCGCATGCCGAAGAAACCTCCGACATCCCACCTCCAGAGAGCTACCCGCCATGAGCTCCAAGACGACGTCTTCAAGAAGAGAACGACGCAAAGCGCCGCCGCCGCCCGATCCGAGGATCTTGGATTTTCACCCGGAGCACGTAGGAGGGGATAGCGCAGCCGCAACGACGCCTTGAAGAAGGGAACGGCGTCCAAAGACGCCGCCGCCGCGGCCCGGGACAAACATCGAGGGCGAGGGTTTCCCCTCGACTTCACTTCTCCACCTCCCACACCGCTGCCACGGCAACCGCACCGCTGCCACGGCAGACAGCTCACCAGGCACCACCAGGTCGCCGATCGCCGCCTTCCATGGCCTCCATGGCCGCGCCGGGCGACCAGCTGCTGCAGCACTCCAGATCAACCCCAACGCACGGGGCGGCCGAGCCGTGCCACCTGCATCGCCAACCGCGCCGGCTAGCCGCTGCTGCTGACGCCACCGGTGCACCGAGCACCTCGCAGCCACCACGCCGCCGCCGGAGCCGCCACGCCCCACGAGAAAGCGCAGCGCCCCCACCGACGGCAACGCCCGCGTTGCCACCGCCACGCGAGGAGGGAAGGAGCCCCACCGCCGCCGCGCGGGCTTTAGCCCGGCGACGCCCTCCGGCGGCGGCGAGGGGAAGGGAGGAGGTTGCGGTGGAGCGGCGGCGGTGGATCTAGGGTTTCCCCTGTCTGCTCCTGGGAGCGGCTCGGGAGGGAGGAGGGGAAAAAAGAGCCTTACCGCTGAAAGTCAATAGCGAAAGATAGCAAGACTCACATACTCCGGAAATGAGCTTCTCCAACATATATGACGCACAATCCATATCTAGGTCATCCATTTTCACGATAGAACGATCCAGATTTACCGTTGAACGAGTTGAACATTCAACACATACTCGGGAAATGAGCTTCTCCAACCTATATGGCGCACACCCGTATCCCGGCCATCCATTTTCGCGTTAGAACGGTCCAGATTTACCGTTGAACGAGTTGAACATTCAACGCATTCAACAACAAATCTCGGCCGTTTAATCCCGGAAACGGACGGTCCGAGATACGGGTTGTGCGTCATATGAGTCGGAGAAAATCCGTTTTCCACATACTCTACTTGCTGCAGTGAATTTACTACTATTAACTTGGTCTTAACTGAATTGATTAACCGTCACCACAAAGCAGAGCTTCAAAGCCACAACAAGAGGTCGCAAGACAGTGCAAATGTAAACTCTTTGACTGATTTCTTGACGGAATAAAAGGTCACACATGTAAAAAGATGGAAATTGCAACCTGCTATGCTTTGTAGCAACGGTTAATTAAGTATCTTTCGCTATGTAGTACTCCCTCCGTTAAAAAATAAGTATCTCAAGTTTGTCTAAAAATAGATGTATCTATACATGAAACATGTCTACATCCATCCACTTTTCACTAAACTTGAGACACTTATTACGGGACGGAGGGAGTAGTTAACATTGGTTCCGGCGTTAATTCGACGCGTGGTAAAGGTGCAATACCAACGTGTCAACAGCTCCCGCCTGGAACAGGCAAAATGGGCATACACCACCATTAATCGCGGACCGGCTTCCTATGCGTCGCCATTAATCACGGTTTGACTGGTCGCGTGTCTATGACATGAGAGCCCCATATGTCGTAAGCTGGACCCTGATCCAGCCCCGAAATTTTGGGACGGACACGAGACGTAGACATTATTTCAGACAGTCTAGGGCTGTCGGCGCCGGTGGAGTTGCCCTGAAGTCTGGTGTTGCGAATTTTCGACCGACTCCAAATCTTAAAGCTTTTGCAGTGCGACAATACTTGGCCCAAAAAAATTAGAACTGGAAGCCACGAAGATCAAGTTTATAGAAAAAATTATAACGAAACCTCTACACGTACGACG
Organism: Poa pratensis; assembly: GCA_947311845.1. NCBI lineage: Eukaryota > Viridiplantae > Streptophyta > Magnoliopsida > Poales > Poaceae > Poa > Poa pratensis. Next base: position 35,755,715 of record CAMZMU010000087.1, read on the forward strand.
TTTCCGTGTCGATCTGTGTACGACACAAATCCAACGGAAGCCCAACGTCTTCATGCCACAGCCCAACGTCTTCGTGCCACAGCGCAACGGATGGATTCGGTTGTCGTACAAACGTCGTACGAATAGTGTCGTACGTATAGCAGCGCTCAAATTATAAACATCAACAACTCCTTCCGCCGTCATACGTTTTGGTCTGGGAGGTGTTTATTCCTTGAGAAAGGCTCATCTCGCGGTCATATGTTTTGGTCTCGAAAACCGCTGTTGTTGTTGTTGTTGTTGTGCTGTGGCATAGTAATAATGGTTACCAACCCAATAGACCATTACTTCATCGCAGGACGTCGCTGAACGACATGTTTCCATCAGAGAAATTCAGAAGAAGCTCTGAATCAACAGCTCACTGGTGGGGCGGGCAATCCTTCTGGCGCGGGAGCTCCACTGGAACCGGGCACGCGAACCCTCCGCGGTAGAGCAGCTCGGTCATGACGCTGTAAGCGTGCTGCGTCATGTGGATGCCGTCCCAGCTGACACGCCCGCTCGGGTCGGCGCACACCGTCGTCCCCGGCGCGCCGCACAGTCTCCCGCTCACGAAGTTATACGCCGCCCGCGCCGCAGCACGCCCTCCGCGGTGCCGCGCCGCCCTCGAAGCCGAGCCGCGGCGCGTCGCCGAGGATCTTGAGGTAGGCGGCGTAGTAGTCCGCGTAGGCCACCGTCGCGTGCGGGTGCGACCGCCGCAGCTCCCGATGGCGCGCTGCAGGCACGCGTTGTGCACGCGGGACAAGAGGTTGAAGGAGATGAGGCAGCCGTTGCCGTCGTAGGATGACGCGGTGGTCGTCGAGTCCGCCGAGCTCAGGTAGCTCGGCATGCACCCGATGGGAAAGTTACCGGGGATCACCATTCTTGTGGCGCCCATGTCAAGCACCTCCTGTGACGACATGCAGGATCGGATGTTGCTTTTATGTGAAGAAGATTTGGATGTGAAATCGTTCCAAAACTGAAAAACGACTACACATGGAGTAATTTAGTACTGTCAGCGTAACTTGACATACCTTGGCTGCGTTTGTTATGGATCGCACAACTTCAGGTACAAGTGAGAGAGCAAATGCCATGCTTTCCGCCTTCCGGGTGGCATTGCTGATCGGATCATATCGACCGTTAGTCGGCCGGGGCTGTATGAAGGCGTAGTTGTAGTCATTTCCACCAATCTCCCCCAGCAGAACCAGTGACCTCGCTAGTTTTTTATGTATCTCTGCGGCCCAAAGCACACATACAAATAACACATTTCATAATGTGGCAAGGTATCTCAAATCCAAAAAAGGCACACATAAAAACAAGAAGGACGAGTCGCTTCAATTTAATACAAAGTTGATTTTTATATCAGCTTAAAATTCGTGTTCTAGCGGTAGTTAATTAGCCAAAAGATACTGCGAAGGGGAGAGTAACCTCGATGGCCGGTAGTGGTGGACCTCATGAACTCCTTGAACCATCTGAGCTGGACTTGAAGGGAGCTATTGGTGTGGGGTATGGTAATTCCCTCCTGGCGAGAGTCGATGTGCTGAGAGCGGTGGCTCCGCGACAGCGAAGTTGACGCCGCGCGTGAAATCCGCCCTTCGGTCGAGGTATGGGTTGAGCAGCGGGAGGCCAAGATCTTTTGCTGCACAACAAAATGCTGAGTCGTGTAATACAAAACACAAACATACTCTCCCACAGAATATGCATGCATCATGAATGTCGTTTTTTAAGGAAGAACAGGTCGATCGATATATACCAAGGAAGTCGATCATGAGATAGCCGTCGGAGCAACGGCCGGTGGGGTGGCCGATGGTGATGCCGTAAGGAAGACTCGTGGTGTAGTTCAGCAACCCGGTGTCGCCTTCTCGCAGGAGATTCCCCGAGTCGATATGGAGTCCCCGAAGTTGTGATGGCTGTAATGCGTGCACCGTCGCCTCCGACGGTGAGGTCTGCCGCAGCGGCGGCGTTGCAGCGCAGGCGCCCGCGATGAGCAACGCCATGAGCAGGCGGCGTCCTAGAACAAGAGCCATGTCCTTGTGCGGCAGAGGTAAGTGTTGGGACTTGGGAGTTGATATTCGTACGCTTTGTTGCGCCCGGATCAAAGCGGGTATATGTGGCAAATGAACGAAGGCCGAACTATGTGTCTGAGATCTGTGGAGTGAATAGCAAGATATTTTTGCCTCTTTGGCACCTAATTTTTTTGGTGCATCAAATAATGAAGGCAAACCAAAACGCTGGGTATGGCCAAATTAGTTGGCATGCATAGCTAGTCTGGGCACCGATTAAACACACAGTCGATGTCTTTTTTAGAAAGGAGGATTTTCAGCCCAATTTTTATAGAAAGCTAAGAAGGGGTTTACCAGAGCATACGGTGCATTGATTGTTTAGTTGCCCTTCTCGCAGCGGGCATGCACGTATGCTGACCAGACTGAGATGGCCCGGTCTTGGATACGTC